>ULGU01000003.1:2289893-2723572 GCA_900519015.1 Yarrowia osloensis
CCCCCCCCCCCCCCCCCCCCACTTCTGTATCACTTCAGTTGATTGTTTTATACACTATAAATAACATTGGTCTCGCACTTTGTTGCTCAGACCACTGCCAGTCTCTTTCACTGCCAGTCCCTCTCTACTTTTGATCGCCCTCTGGTCACTGCTCTACTTTTGATCACTGCTCTGTTCTCCACCTCTGAGGGGCTTGACGATTCGAGCGGCGGCGTCCAACAGACCCGTGCTCAGCCGCTTGGAGTTGGACACCTCCATGTTGAGCTCGTCTTCGAACGACAGCGAGTTGCGGTTGCGATGGTCGCCCTCCAGCACCTGTTGCGGCAGCTGGAGAGGCCGCACCTGTCTATTGGAGGTGCTTTTGACCCTCACCATGCGTTCACGCAGCGTGGTGAGTTTGAGCTGGAACGACTCGGTTTCCTTCTCCAGCGACTGCCGCGAGTCTGCCAGCAGCTGCTCCAGCGTCTCGATGCGTTCGTTGCGCATACTCAGCAGCCGCTTGCTGACCTCGACATCCTTTTTGAGCGCGTTGTTCTGCTCGATAATCTCGCGCTGAACATGTGTCAGCTTCTCGAGGTTGCGTTCCAGCAGCGCCATCTTTTTCGTCTTGGCCGAGTTGTGCTGGTCCTTGATCTGGTCCAGGTTGATTTCCAGCTCCACAATGCGCTCGCACCGCGTCTGGATGTCCCGCACCAGATCCTCCTCGCGCGATTTCACCGTCGTCACGTCCTGCCGCAGCATGGAGTTTTCCGTCAGCAGCGTGGAAATCTGCTCCGTCAGCAGATCCAGCGAGTCGGGCGTGACTTCTGTGCTCTCCAGCCGCAGCAGAGTATCCTTGAGCGCCGCAAGACTCTTGTTGACGCCCTGCGACGCCGCACTTTCGCCCAGCGTGCCGTTGCTGATGCCCGAGTGGTTGATGTTGTCGTTGTCGTCGAGAAAGCCGCCAAACAGATCCGGGTTGGTCTTTTTCGTCATCTTCTTGAGCGACGAGACCTCGTCCTTGAGCACGTCCACGCTCACCTGCTGCTCCTTCTTCTCGTGCAGCGCCCGCTCCAGCGTCTCCTTGAGCTTGAGCGTCTCGTTGTCGCTTTCGGTGCGGCGTGTCAGCTCGGCCTGCAGCTCCGCCAGCAGCCGGTCCTGCTCGCCAATCACCGTCTCCTTCTCCACCAGCTGGTCCTGCAGCTCGTTTTCGCGCCGCAGATACTCGTCGATCACGTCCGAGTCCAGCACGGTGGACGAGCGTCGCGACAGAAGCTGGTCGATGGGCGTGCTGGCGCGCCGGTTGAACGAGAGCCGGTTCGACGGCGTCATCGGCGTGCTTGGCCGCGAGCTTCGAAGCGAGACAATCGAGTCGCGGTTGTTTGACGTCGGCGTTTCTCGCTCGGTCGTGGTGCCACTGGACTTGTCTTTGGCCCACTGCAACTTGGGCACGGTTTCGCCCTTGCGCCACAGACCCACCTCCTCCTCCAGCCGCGAAATGTAGCCGTTCTGGCCGTCGATTTTGAGCTGGCACTTTTTGAGAATGCGCCGCAGCTCAATGGTGCTGAGCTCGGCGTTGATCTTGGCGCGGTTCTTGATGTTTTTGGCTCTTACGCCGAACCGCAGCGTCGAGATGGTTTCCGACTCGTTGTACGCCGTGGGCGAGCAGTTGATGATGAGCGACGTGCGCGAGTTGCCGCCCAGCGACTCCTGCAGGATTCGCGTCAGCTTGGAGTCTCGGTACGGAATGTGGGTGCTTCCGTCCGTCAGCGAGTTGATGACCAGCCCCAGCGCACTGAGCGACTTGTTGATTTTCTTGGCCTCCTCCAGCGTCTGGCCCGAGGCGCCCGTCTTGCCCACTTTTTCCGAGCCCGCCAGATCCACCAGAAACAGCTGGCCCGTCTTTTGGGCGCCGGAAGCCACGTTTTTCTGCGAAACCGCAATGGAAAAGATGCTGTGCGACCGCGACGACTCCTGGTTCATGTTAGTAGCGGCCACAACTCGCGATAACGAGCCCTGACGCATAACAGCATGCACCTCTGCGGCGTTGCTGACGTACTCCTCGCTGAGACCCTTGACAAACACGCCGCGGGCCTTGTCCTCGTGAATGGGCAGGTTGTCGTGCTCCGGATGCAGCAGATCGCGAATCTTCTCCATGTAAATCTCCATGTACGACACCTTGACCATGTACTCAATGTCCTGGGAGCTGGCGAAGATCTGCTCAAAGATCTGGTCCACCATACGCGGTATTGCTCCTCGGCGCTCGGGATGGTCGATTTCGCCCATCATCGTGTACGTCTTGCCGCTGCCTGTCTGTCCGTAGGCAAACACAGTGCCGTTGTAGCCATTGAGCAGATCGTCCACCGTTTCCTTCAAGCAGTACTCAAACACGTCTGCCTGCTGCGAACGCGAGTCAAAGACGCGGTCGAACGTGTACGACGACAGCGACGAGTCCTTGGTCGCAATGTGACACGTGTCGTTGCCGTCGAACGACACAATGTTTTCGTCTTCATTGTCGTCGGGCCGGAATCGAGCGATAACCTTGACGTTGGTTGACATGATGGGTCAACGGGGGAAGCTGAGAGAATGGAGTGTTGACGGCGAGAGTCGAAGTGGGGAGACCGGGTTGCGTGTGTGTGTGTGTGCGTGGAGAAGAAGAGAGCGGCCGAAAAACTCGCGTGGGTTTTTTAGCCGACAGAGATCTCCAACTATCGAGCTAAGTCCAAACCCACGTCACCCGTCTAGGTTCAGGGGGGAGGTTAGGGTACGCGGTTTGATTAGATCTGAGGGCATTGAGAGCGTGCGTGCTGGGTGCACGTGTGAGAGGTGTGGTCACGTGCCAGGCGGAGTGCCAGAAATCGACAATTTTACAAATCTTTCATTCGCTACGCAGTATGAGTGGTTCTTGATTGTATCTCCAACTACAGTTGAGTGAACACGTCCAAATGCGTCTCTGTCTTTCTATACTGCAGTAGGTTTAGACTGTGGAGTGGAGTGTGATCTTAGCGATTGAATACGTTCCCGTGCGTAATGCACCGCTTCATCGTACCACACTTGCGCCGTTATTTATCGTGCGTAATGCCGGTCAGGATTCGGCTGGCGGCTTGTTCGGTCGTACGCGGCTTGTTCGGTCGTACTCGGCCCCGGTCGCACCTCGTACATGCTTTGCACTTTTCCATTGTCCCATTATTTACATTCATGCATCTGTCGCGTGATCAGCGAGGGTGGTGGGGGTGGTGGGAACTGAGGACGTGCTGTACGAACTGTTCCAGTCGACTTCTGCTCATTCTGGGTGACTACCAAATCACCACCAGACTGACAGGCACTCGACAATTGCTCAAACCGAGAATCGAACAAGTGAGCAAATACCGAAGAGTGTGACAGAACTGATCCAGGCATGAACAGTACCGGTACATACCGGACTCGTCTGTACCCACCCAGATCTCCCTCCAAGCCGGTTTCACCCCTTTCTCTCCCCTACGCCCCCTTCAACTTATAAGTCATGCCCTTGAGCTTGTCCAGGTCGCTGGAGCTCTCGCTGATCCAGTGCCGAATCACCATGGTGGAGAAACACGTAAAGCCCGGAATAACCCACAGATAGTCGTAGCCCGACCACGGCGCGTGCTTGAGATACGCCTGCACCAGAATCAGCACCGCCAGCACCGACGCCATGGGCAGCAAATACTTTTTCGGCGCCTTGTCGTCCACCTTGACCTTGTAGGTGACGTAGGCACACACCAACAACACCGTCAGCGCCATGTACGCCAGCGGCTTGTTGCCGTGGTTGTGGCAGTACGGCAGCACGATGAAAATGGGCGTCTCCAGACACGCCAGCGACGCAAACGCAAACCGAAACTGCTCGTTGCTGTTGGCCATGTCCATTTCCATCGACTTGAGAAGCTCCAGCTGCTCCTGTTCGTCCAGCGGTGCCGTCACGCCGTCATCCACGTCGTCGGGGCGGTCCAGCAGTCGTTTCGTTGCTGCTCTCAGTCGCGACATGGCTGTGTTGTGTTGTGGTGATGGATGTTGGAGATGGAGGAGATGGATCACGATGAACTTTATGCAGGTGGAAGATTGACGAGGTCACGTGACAATGTAGGAAAGGCGGGGACTACAGGCGCTAAGGCGGTCGCTGAACGATCTGAGACCGACTTCTTGTATAAATCCATCGCAATTTACATTATTCTCAATCCATGTTACAGTAGCTAATCGTGGCCAATACGACGCAGCAACTGGAGTACAGTAATTTATTATACCATTACGATACTGCATGCAGGTCTGCCTCTGTACAGTCCAACAAGGACAAGAATCGAGGCACACAATAAGACCAGTATTGGCAATAATTTCCAGCACTGTATTGCCCAACATTCGACCATAAAAACGCCGCTCGTTTGATTGGGCCGTTGGGTATACGGACGCTTGTATGCGAAAGTGCAAAAGAGTGCCGCTTGTGAAGTTCAGCCTCTAGAGCTGATGTCGCTATAGCAGGGGGTTCTGGAGGTTTTGTTATTGGAATTCTGATGCTCTTCTGGTTCATTTCATATACATTTTTCCCTTTTTGGTTAGTTCTCTGTCGAAGTATCTGGCGTCCATCAGAGCTACAAGAAGCCGGGAAGAACGGAGTGTCGGTAGTGGTGTCGTACGAGTACCGGTATGCCATCAATGGGAACATGAGCAATACTTACCAGTATGTACAGTGAGTTCACCGAATTGGCAAGGTCGTTTTCAGGTGTTTGAAGGACATTTAGGTCACAACTTATTATGATGACGGGTTGGAAAAATCAGAGCACCCGTTTTGGAAGACTCTTCTGCTTCTCATAACATCATTGTGTCGACTTCTTGTAGTACTAAAATCTGAAGTTATGACAGATTTTGTTGCCCAAAACAACCTTGCCAATTTGTTTCCCACACCGTATGTACTGTCAGTCCATCCACCAGTTGAAGTTTGGTGGTGTACTTGTAATTAGTTCTCTCTCAGTGTCAGTCTCTAGATCCGTACCCAGAAATGAACGACCATGGAGAAGTACGAAATGGTTCGATGATTCAGATGGTTTCATAACATGATCCATTTCCTTGCTCTTGAAGGCTTCATCGCCAGTATATGCCCTGACAGAGAGTGGAAGCTCCAGACAGATACAATGGTCAATTCAACCAGGAGCGCCAGCTTGACTATCTATTGGCTCGTGTCCACTAACTAGGCATGTACAGATGCCACCCAAATGTCTCTTCCGGGGCTCTTCGGCTCCTAATTGACTTCTCAATGTTCTACAGCACTTCAATGACTTCGCACATTCTTCACCAAGTGTCTCATGACTGGCTGTCCTTCAACTCGTCACCCCAAACGACGCCTCTACACTCCACTACTACACTCGCTGAGCCAGCCCAGCGTTCTATCATAACATGTTAATATCTAATACAGCTTGAGCTCGTAGATGACAAACGGCTCGTAGTCCTGGTCGGCGAGACCGCCAAACTCGCCCAGCCCCTGGTCGCTCTTGATCTTGCCGGCCTTGTCCTTGGCAAAGGCGTTGCCGCCCAGATAGCCAAACTTTTCCACCAGCGCGTCCTTGGCCTTTTTGAGGTTGGCGGGCTCAAACGTGGCTGTGAGAAAGTTCGGGGGCAGCCCGTATCGCAGCACGGACTCGACGAAGATGCGAATGACCCGCAGGTGCACAACGGCCTTGAACAGGTCTGCGTACGCCGTTCGCGCCAGCCGCACCACCTCGCCCCACAGCTGGCGTTCCTGGTCGGAGGCCTGCTGCTGCTCCTGGCGCTCCTCCTGCACCCGCTGCGGGGAGTACTCAAAGTCGCGCACTGTGTATTTGGCCTCGCGGCACTTGTGGACAAACTCGGGCACGTACTTCTTGAAGAGCGTGACGCCGAACAGCGAGTACTCGTCGTCCTTGGCAATCACGTGCGCCGAGCGGGGCACGACCATCTTGACAAGCGACTCGTACGACGCCACAAACTCCTTGGACTGCGAATTGGGCACCGCCACCAGCACTGTCTGAAGATGCTCCGAGTCGAGCACAAAGTCGTCGGCCGCAACCACGTCGTGCAGCGACTTGATGGACAGATTGCCGCTCTGCTTGCGGTCCACCGACGCCAGCGTGCTCTTGGCGTTCTGGTAGTTCTGGAACAGCGTCCGCACGTCCTGGTCCAGCGACAGCGCCTCGCTGGTGATGCTGTTGCTGAGCTGCGTCAGCGGCACACCCTCCGTCTTGTACTTGTTGGAGTTCCACCGGAAGTTCTGCACGTACTCCGTCTCCGAGCGGTCGTTGATCTTCTTGGAAAACGCCTGCTGGGCCTTCGAGCCCTCGTGCAGCACGCCAATAATGTCTGCCACCTTGGCCAGAGCTCCGTCGAGCTGTCCGTCAGTCTTGTGAAGCTCCTCGGACAGCTGGACCAGCGACTCCAAAGTGCCAATCTTGAACTGGGGCAGATGCAGCTGCGTGGCCTTGCCCACTAGAGACAAATGCTCCTGTAGCCACAGCTCCAGCTGGGTCTGAGGGTCGCCGCCGGAAGTTGCGTTTTGGGGGAGCGAAAGCTGCAAAAGAGGCATGCTGTGTTTTTGAGCGAGAAGAGAAAAGAGTCGAGTCGAGAGTCGTCAATTGACTAGAAATCGGCGAAAGAGAACCTGTGTGGCGCGGGGGAAAAGGTCCGGAAAGCTCGTCGTCTCCTGGCTGTCAATGTGTTGTCTGCTGTATCATCATGTCGTCGACATGCACTTGCTCGGCCGGGTAACCTTGAGAGTAATTTGGGTGGTGGGGGGGAGACCATGAAAAGAGTGGTTGAAGGGAGTCTGTCGAGAAGGAAGAGTTGATCTGGGTCCTGAATACGTTTCTTGCAAATCCTTCCCCCTTTTTGTGCCCTCAACCCGTCTCTACACCCCCTCTTAGTAATCACTTTGGGTTCAAGGAGACATCCATACCTATACACATCATACAGGAACAAGGCACGGTGACAAGAGCGTTCCTACCCCATACAGTTGGACTTGTGCGAGGTCCTAGGCTGCGTAAAAATACTCCCCCAATGCTTCAAGTGACACAGAACGGGGTGTAGACTACATATAATCACACAATGATCCCGTCTTCTCGATTTGACCACATCTACCCACCTCCCCCATACCACTCCAGGGTAACCCCGAAGGTTCGTCAAGTCCCATTTTCGGTGGCACTTGTCGACACCACCAAGTCAACCACACACATCACACTCAACGTAAGTAATCCGCCCGTGGACATCATGAGCCACGTGTCCCATGTTTGAGCGCGTCTTTGCGCGGCCTTTTCCATCCCCGGGGGCCTTTCTGCGACGATGGACATGTGGGTACAGATAGTTGTTGAGACACAAACACACACACGACGAGACGACGACGAAATGACGATATGACGGCGACAGGGCGGCGACAGGATGGCGACAGAAGCCGACTTCAACCTAAGCGCAGCCGCATCGCAAACGAGCCAGCTTTGATTGTTCCTTGATCAGGCAGAGACGACGATTTTGACGGTGACATCGCGACTGATTTGGCGACTGTTGAAATCGGCTAAATCGGCTGAACCGACCAATCGGCGATTCGGATGGCGAATGAATGGCAACATTCGGAAAGATTGCTGATTCCCTGCAGCTTGATAGATCTGGAATCAGACGAACCCATCTACGTCGTGGATCATGATTTTTGCGTGTCATGTTTCATCCTGCGTGTCATGCCTCTTGGTGAATGTCATTTTGCGTGATGTCATTTTGTGTGATGGCACCTTGCGCTAATGTCATATGGCGCGCCGTACCACACTACGTCAATGTTGCCATTCCACACGCTCGTTGGCACCTGAAAGACCGTCTCTCACGGCTGACCACCACTCTCTTCACCGTCTGTGTTATTGTATCCCTTCACCTCTATGTACCTCTTCCGCGTGCAACAACACCCACATCAACCAACAGGACTAACCCCAGAATGTCCCACGAAGGCGAAGAAGAACTCCTCGACTACTCCGATAGCGAAGAAATCGCCCTCCCCTCCACCACCGTGGCTGCCGGCTCCAACGGCGACGCCAAGGCCGAGACCGCCACCACCGTCAAGGAGGAAAACACCGAGCAGAAGGGCTCCTACGTTGGAATCCACTCCACTGGATTCCGAGACTTCCTGCTCAAGCCCGAGCTCCTGCGAGCCATTGTCGACTGTGGTTTCGAGCATCCCTCCGAGGGTGAGTATTAACAGCAACACCAGCACCCCCTCTTTTTTGTCCCTCTCTCTAACTCAGTCCAGCAGGTTTGTATCCCCCAGTCCATTCTTGGCACTGACGTTCTCTGTCAGGCCAAGGCCGGTGTGGGTAAGACCGCCGTGTTCGTGCTGTCCACCCTGCAGCAGCTTGAGCCCGTCCCCGGCGAGTGCTCCGTCGTTGTGCTGTGTCACACCCGAGAGCTGGCCTACCAGATCATGAACGAGTACGCCCGATTCTCCAAGTACCTGCCCGACGTCAAGACCGCTGTTTTCTACGGAGGCTCGCCCATCCAGAAGGACATTGAGCTCATCCAGAACAAGGAGACCTCTCCCCACGTGATTGTCGCCACTCCCGGCCGTCTGCACGCCCTGGTTCGAGACAAGCACCTCCGTCTCGGCAACGTCAAGACCTTTGTCATCGACGAGTGTGACAAGGTGCTCGACCAGATTGACATGCGACGAGACGTGCAGGAGATTTTCCGAGTGACCCCCCGACAGAAGCAGGTGATGATGTTCTCCGCCACCCTGTCGCAGGAGATCCGGCCCATCTGTAAGAAGTTCATGTCTTCTCCCCTGGAGATTCTTGTGGACGACGAGGGAAAGCTGACTCTGCACGGTCTGCAGCAGTACTACCTCGACGTCGACGAGAAGTCCAAGAACCGAAAGCTCGGCGATCTGCTCGACAACCTCGAGTTCAACCAGGTGATCATTTTCGTCAAGTCCACCTCTCGAGCCAACGGTCTGTCCCAGGTTCTTAACGCTAACGGCTTCCCCTGTACCGCTGTGCACTCCGGAATCCCCCAGGAGGAGCGAATTGCCCGATACAAGGAGTTCAAGGAGTTCAAGAAGCGAATCTGTGTGTCCACCGACGTCTTTGGCCGAGGAATTGATATCGAGCGAATCAACCTCGCCATCAACTACGATCTGCCCGCCGAGGCCGACCAGTACCTCCATCGAGTCGGTCGAGCCGGTCGATTCGGAACCAAGGGTCTGGCCATCTCTTTTGTCTCCACCCCCGAGGACAAGGAGGTGCTTGCTAAGATCCAGGAGCGATTCGAGGTTAACATCGCTCCCTACCCCGCCGAGGGTGTTGATCCCTCCACCTACATGAACTCCTAAGCGGGTCGTCGTGTTATGGTACTGTATAATTAGTAAAATCTTGGTGTAATGGAGCTGCCAGCGTGCTGGTGTGTGTATTGTGGTGAGTCTATGTTTTGGCGTGTCTCACCTGATGTTTGATCATCTTTCGTTTGTGATCATGTTCAAGTGTTGTATGATGGGCAAGAGTGATAGAAACAATCTTTGATGGACTGTTATGGTCCTGAAAGTACCGGTTCCGGTCTACGAATTACTGGGTGAAGTATAGGAGGTAGACGGTAACTCTTTGAAGCGAATGTGCAAGTGCTGCAGATGCTATCGACTGTGATGCCAACAACTATATGTTGAAGAGTTATCGAATGTGTGTGTAGATAGGTATGGTGTTGTGAGCATGTGTAGAGATTCCACACCAACCAAATAAATACAATTGCTCTCGATAGTTTGATATTGCGAAGTAGTCTTTTTGGAACTCTCCGGCCGCCTTTCCGGGTTCTTTGATCACCTCCTCGGTCTTTCTTTGATCACCTTCTCGCACATTCCAGTCAAAGAAGGGTTCTTGGAGTGTGGAATGTTCGATATTGCGAGAGTCGATGAAAGCGATGAAGATCTTCTTGGCCAAGCCAGGGTCTCTGTGCGTGACAATGTGCATTGTGGGCGGGGATGGGGCTGCAAAGAAAGCCTTTTGACGTGCAATTGCTTCTTCTGGAGTCGTGCCATTGTATTGCTACGGTAGCACCAACTGTACGGTAGCACCAACTGTACCGGTAGCTAATCTACTTGTAGACTCTGGGCTTGAGTCAAACTGCTGGACAATTTAAGCGACGGTCATAAGTGGCCGAGGTCCGTGAGTGAACCCGTGCGGTCTTTGGCGTTCAATAGCGGACTCATTCTGGGATCTACATGTGCCGTCGACAAGCACAGTCTTCGGACTCCCCTTACTGTGGGCATCCATAACCGCACCGATATTTGCATTGTTATGGGTCCATCCCGACGCGATGGCGAAGATCTCCATTAATTTGGCGCACCTGTTTGTGTCGGGTGTGCGACGCGTTTTCTGGCGCCGTGGCTGGCCTCATCAAAGATCGTCGGCTGCACCGAAGAGAAGATGATCGGCACAACACGAGGCGAAAGAGTCCCAACCGTGAGCGAGGTAAATTTAGACGACGCAAGGGATGCTTTCATCTCGCAGCAGAGGTGCCGGCGAAAAATGCAGCCAACAGCTACTGCTCATTCCACCGAGAGATCATCACCAAGGCCTTGGCAGAGGAGGTGGGGAGACGACGTGTGAGCAAAGCAGAGGTGTGCATGCCAAGAGCGACGATGCGCAACTGAGGGCTGTCCAAAGTAGGCGCTTATCCATGTGATTCTGACCCGGGTGGTGATACCGTGTTCCTGGAAAAATCTATGGCTATACAGTGTCTTTCAAAGGCCGGGTGAGACTGGAGAGGTACAGATACGGCATGTCTTTGAATGACCTGTGTAATTAGAGCACTACTAACTCGGAGGGTAGCTAACTCGTACTCGCACTTACTGGTACTCGTACTCGGTATATCGCTCCGCTAATCACTCACTCCACGCGCCTCAACATGCACCCGTCTGCATCGACACCCCCCTGCCTTGAGCGGGAAAAAAGAAACGACGAAATGAAGACACTGTGGCCGGAGCCTTCCTCGAGACCCACGCCACGAACGTCTTAGTATTCTCATTTCGGCTGTTTTGAACCTTGCCGAGCCCGTTGTGGAAATAACAACAATGTTCGTACGGTCCATTCAGGGACCAGGCACACGTCGGTGCATACACCTCTGCATATACGGCGTTGCAGGGGTAAGCGAGTGTGAAAGTGTTGGCGGGGAGTCAGTGGAAAACGTGTGAGGGGTGCTGTAGAGAGGGGTGTAGTAACTGGTGTATACTATTTCATCTGTTCGGAAAGCAGCCGTATTCGTCATTCTGATGCCATTCGTTTATTCCACTTTTTTGTCACCCCCATGTTCCACCTAAAACACCGTTGAACCCCTGGTACCTTAGACAGACTAAACAAGACTCGTATACCTTGCATAACGGACTAAAATAATATCGAGCAAAGTGCCATCTGATTATGTAGGGTCCAGAGACGGTTCATTATGGGCTCTTCATGGGTACCAGCATCAATCTGTACGACTACCAGAGTACTCGTTCGTGCCCGCTGTACTCTCTCACTGACTAAGCAACACGTCCCAAACGCGCCATGTATACGTGATCGAGCAGCTCCTACCAGAATCTGTCATATTGAAGCTGTTACTAATTGTACCAATCAGCAGGAGCAGTATACTCCCCACGTGATTGCAACAACAACAGTCTACTCCCCACGTGACTACAACATTCACGACTTCCCACCATACACCCAACACATTCACACGTCGTCTCACGCCGTCTCACGTCTCACAAACGCTAACCCAAGTCTATTGCAAAGACTAACCCTGTGGTGATAAAAATGCGCACATCCATTTCTCACGCCGATCGCTCCCAACACAGACAACAAGAGAGGCGACTCGCGGTTCGGGCAGCCATGGTTGCTACTTTGAGGGATCTGCGAGCTTGTGGCTAGATTGGGTGGCGGTACGAGAGTGGCGAGAATGTGGTGTTGGTGGTGGGGGAGAGAAGACACATGTTTGACATGACTTTGATGGGTACGCAAGTATGAACGTACTTGGTGCACTTATCATCTACTTGAGCCTGTAGTGAACTTGTCCACCAATTACCCGCCAGCATGCACTAACCCCTGCAGTATTCTCCCCACTCACGTCCACGCAACGCGAAGAGGCGCGAAAAGAGACTCTGAGATGCTCAGCAAAGTCTTTTTTACGCTGCAAACAGTCTTTTACCGCACGCCTCACACGCACGCTCACTTCCATTGTCAACTGACTTTGGGTGTCTGACCCCTGTCAGGTGCAAGCAGCAGCTCACAGTGGCTAGTGCTGATGAGAGATGGAGATGATACCAGATTGAAGATTTCGAGATACCATACTACGAGATGACCAGCAGCGAGATTCACACCATTTCCTTGACACCCCAAGTCAGTCTCCTCCACCTACCCCACTCTTACATTCCCAATGGACGATCGAGCCCTGGAATGTAAATCCCGAGGATCGACGGTTAGGATCGCCATTGCGCCTAAAAGACGAGTTGGTGGTGAACCGTGTGTGTGGGCGTCCGGGGCAAGCAAAAAGTGGTGCGAGAGAGAGGCTCGCCAAACGCATAAATACCCGGGCCCGCTCCCCTCAGTTTTCCTTTCCTCAACAGTCACACTCGTTCACTTCGACCACCACTTTCATTCATATCCAACTACCGTCGAACAACAATGAAGTTCTCTGCCATTTCCATCGCTGCCGCAGCCAGCATCGTCGTCGCCGACCCCATCTTCTTCGGAAAGCCCGCCGCTGGAGGAGTTGACCCCAACACCTTCTGGTTCTCTCAGTCCCAGACCCCCACCCCCGCTCCTCCTCCTCCTGCCCCCACCACCCAGGCTCCCCCCCCTCCCCCTGCCCCTACCACCCAGGCTCCCCCTCCCCCTCCTGCTCCCACCACCTCCAAGGCTGCTGAGCAGACCTGTATCGCTCCTGCCTCTGCCAACGAGAAGCGATCTCTGGCTCTGATCTCTCAGGTCTTCTGCACCAAGAAGTGCTTCAAGCTCTCCTTCGGTCTTAACACCTGTCAGGGACTCAAGTCCTGCGAGTGTCAGTTACTTGACGGCTTCGCCTGGACCCAGAAGTGTCTGTCTTGCTCTCAGGCTTACCCCCAGTACGGTATGCAGGAGATTGAGGACACCATCAAGAAGTGCCACCCCCAGGAGCCTTCTTCTTCCGTTGCTCCTCCTCCCGTTATTGTCACCACCACTCCCCCCGATGTCACCACTTCTCTGCCCGAGTGTGAGGTTCCTCCTCCCACCTGTACCCCCGAGCCTTACTACCACTCTTCCCTCGATAACATGCTCAACAAGCGATTCGATATCATTGGTAAGCTCACCTGCAAGAAGACCTGTAACACCGTTGTGGCCGACCTTAACACCTGTGGTGATGATGCCAAGTGCATCTGCGACAAGATCAAGGCTACCAAGTCTGCCGTTGACCAGTGTACCTCTTGTGTCCAGCAGTACAACATGTGGCCCTACTTCAACGTTGACAACCAGCTGCTCCGATACGTCGAGGCTTGCCAGGCTGTTGCCACCCCCACTGCCACCCCCTCTCCCATCATCCCCGTCTGCCCCACCACCGGTGTGTCTTCCGAGCCCATCCCCTCTTCCACCGTTGCTCCTTCTTCTACTAAGCCCACTTCTGCTGCTGAGTCCAAGACCGAGTCCAAGGCTTCTTCTTCCGCTCCCTCTTCTTCCGCTCCTTCTCCCGTCCCCACCAACGGTACCGTCTCTTCTTCCACCGCTTCTTACACCACCAAGACTCTGACCTCCACTGTCCCTTGCCACGAGTGTGAGCACGGCGGAAACAAGACTGTCATCGTCACCGTGACCGAGGAGTGCTCCACCGAGCTGCCCTCCACCACCGAGGCTCCCGTTGCTGACACCACCTCCGCTCCCCTGACCACCAAGACCTCTGTTGTTGACGGCAAGACCATCACCGTTACCGAGGAGTGCCACGAGTGCGAGGAGAAGAAGACCCACTCCCCCTCTCTGACCACCAAGACCACCGTCATTGGCGACAAGACCGTTACCGTTACCGAGGAGTGCTCCACCGAGGAGGCCACTGCTGTCCCCACCACCGAGGCCCCCGTTGCTGAGTCCACTGCCCCCGTTACCACCAAGGTCACCGTCATCGATGGTAAGACCGTCACCGTCACCGAGGAGTGCGAGGAGTGCGAGCACAAGAAGACCGAGTCCGCCGAGGCCGTTCCTTCTTCCACCGCCTCTCTGACCACCTACACCACCGTTGTTGAGGGCGTCACCAAGACCATCACCGAGGAGTGCTCCACCGAGGTTCCCGCTTCCGAGACCCCCGCTGCTTCTACCCCCGCTGCTTCTACCCCCGCCACTGAGGCCCCCAAGCCTACCTCCGAGGCTCCCGCTGCTTCTCCTTCCGCTTCCGTTGAGCTCACCACCAAGGTCACCATCGTTGAGGGTGTCACCAAGACCCTGACCGAGGCCTCCACCGTTGCCCCCAAGCCTTCCGGAGAGGTCAAGCCCAAGCCCGAGGTCCCCGCCGGTAAGCCCGCTCCTTCCGGACCCGCTTCCGGCCCTGCCCCCGCTCCCTCTGCTGGCCCCGCTCCTTCCGGACCTTCCGCTGGACCCGCTCCTTCCGGACCTTCCGCTGGACCCGCTCCCTCCGGACCCGCTGCTATCCCCCAGGCTCCTTCTCAGGCTCCTGAGCAGTCCGTCCCCGCCCAGGCCAACGGCGCTGTCACCAAGGGTGTCTCCGCCGCTGTCCTCGCCGCTGCTGGTCTCCTTGCTCTTTTCTAAATTAGTTGACATCCAACTGATTTGATCAGATGCCAGAGATACCCCCACAGCTGGCATCTTGAGAGAGACTAACTATAATACAATAATGATGTGAAGTAATTCTTAGCCTGTAACTGTAGCCATACTCCAGCCACTGTCTTCTGTAGCCACTGTCTTCGTACTCCAGCCACTGGAACATTGTAGAAATGCTCCCTCGTACAAAGCTCCTCCTCCCTGCATTCCAGAACGCCGATCACGCCGATCTCAGGATTTGTTTTGACTGATGATCGACACACCACGGAATGGTCTGTTCTCGTCACCTGAGAGAGACGCACACGTCTGATGCGAGTCCAGGCCGCCATAGCACCCGAAGATCTCATTGGAATGGATGTCCGTGAGCGTGTAGGTGGAGGAGAGAAGAACGAAGAAGTGAAAAAAGGGGAAAATGACGTACTAGTACTTGTACTTGTAGATGATGCAAGTCCAACACGCACAATACAGAGAGCGATACACACAGCACTTGCAAGTATCCTCTTCAATTAGTTAAATAAACCCCTCTCATTGTTATGTTTCACTTGCTTGATGGCCGCCTTCTCATGTTGGAGATCGACATAGTTGCCATATATGGACGTGACCAGGGTGGGTGCTTGGCGTCTGGACCACACAAAGACGTGTGTATACGCGCACTGTATGGCGCCGCTTGTGTCTGCGATCGATCCTTTTTTGATGATCACTGTGTCTGTTGTTGTTTCCACACGTTTCTGCATCTTACTGAGACGACTCAAGCTTCGGCTCAGACATGGTCGCTGCAATGGTGAGAGGAAGACAGAAGGCTTCTACCTGACGTCCGTTTTCCAGCGTCTGTTTTGGATTGGCAGCTGACAACTTGCGCACTCTTTGGCGCAGAAAATCGCAGTACTCCATCAGCTTTGCGTTGAGAGACGACTCACCCTCCAGCTTGCCCTCAATCGACTGGCTGTGGGCCCTGGCAGCGTACTCCAGCTTCCGAGGCTGATTGCTGTACTCTATCAGATTCAGAAGATAATTGTTGAGTCTCCTGAGATCGTCTTGCGTGTAGTAAGTCTTGCAGGCGTCGAATTGGCTCGTTAGGTCTGCCAGATCCCCTGAATCGAATCCCTCCCTCGCCATGATGCTCAGAAACGTGTTTCGAGCAACCAAAGATATCAATCTCGGCGTGCTTCTGGTGATAGAGTCCTTCAACTTGTGAGAAACGAGCACCCCATTGTCTTCAGACAACTGAACGTAATGCTGACCCAGAGAGCCCAGACGCTCCAAACACTGCACAATCACATTGAGAGGCAGCGAGCCCATGTTCCTATGCAAATCCTTGTCCACGAACATTTTCACAATCATGCAACATGTGTTCAAGTGAACCCGGTTCATGTCTCCCTTGATACTGGCCATGTAGACGGGTAAAAGAGGAGCTATCCGTGCCCGATATAACGGGTTCTGTGTCTCGAAATAACTCGCCGCATTCTGCTCCACTATCCAGCCCAGCGGCTCGGCAGAATACGCTTCCATTGGTATCAATGTCTGGTATCTAAACTGCTTGGAGGTTCTCTGAGCTGCACTTTCCGAAATCAAAATCCTTCCCAAAAAAGCCGGACCCTAACCCTTAGTTTCGTAGTTGCATGGCCACCTTTTCTGAAAACTCAAGAAAATTCCGCAATAGTTTAGTGGCTAGAATTTCCGCCTGTCAGAACATTGTTCAGCACGCGGGGGACCGGAGTTCAATTCTCCGTTGCGGAGTATCTTTTTTGCATGCCTCGCAGGGTGTCCTTTGCGTTGCATCTTCCTCTTTTTTTTTTTGTGCATTTGGGTTGTATCTTTTTCGTCTTCCTCGTATCGCAAACCTTAACTGAGACTAAGTGAATGTCCAGCTGGGAATACTTTTTTGTTGAGGGTTTACTTGGAGTCGAGGCGCAGTGATTTGTGGAGGTCTCTGATACAGCCCTGGCAGAGGGCCTGGAGCTATAAAACTTGTTTGAGCTAGCTACAAGTACCGGTACATATGTCGGTGACATTTATTTTCTTTGAGCTCGTAATCACACCCTTGCCCCACTCTGCGTCTGCATGACAATATTGGCCGCAGAGATGAAAATGCATATCTTCATTAGATGCAACGACGTGAGGTGAGGAGAGCCAACAAATGATTTGTGAACATAAGGAGAGGTAGTTGCAATCAGCTGACATGACTAGGGCAACTATCACGTTATAAATACCTCCCAGTACACCCTTCTTCATTTCATTGCACAATCCCATCGAGGTGCTACTTGTAGTCGTGAACTCAGCAGAGAGGGTGATCGTACATCGTTGGTGAGCGTATAGAGACACTACAAGTAGATCAACTGCCAATAAGACGAGTTGGTTTTTTTACTAAGACGAGAAGAACCGTGTGTCTACCTTTCATTAACTGGGAATTTGAACACCGGCTAGGGACCACGTGCCTGGCACCCTACACTATCGAAGCTGAACACTGACGTTAGTGAAAACCTCACAAAACTCTCAGGGGATTCAATGATTGAGCTTACAGCTATTCTTGTTACGTCATCGTCTCTCTCACGGATAGTAAGTCTCGCTGAAGAAAGAGATCGCTGATGGAACTCTCACAATGAAACCCCTGTTCCAGAGTTCCGTTGTGTGCTCTCTAATCTTCACTAAATCTACGCTTAGACGGAACTAGACGGAACCGGACTATCGCCAGTCTTGATCTCGATCTGTGATGCAGCCCACCGGAAACATCGTACAGTGAGACTTCATGCCAGTACAAGTATCATGTCCAACAGCACCATCGATAGCATTCAAAGGCCGCCACTGAAAGGAGAAAATAAAAGAACGAAAACTCTCATACTGGCTTTTTATCACGTACCGAGACCGTGGCTTCCAAACGTATAGTTTGAGCTCGTGAACTTCCGCGTAGCGATAACGGAGCTGATCGAGGTTGAAGGGGTGAAAGGAAGTGCCGATGACACTCAATTGCACCCAGAAGTTCCAAATCAGCAAAAACAGACGCTGGATCCTCGAATTCACGCTCTCCAGGCAGTTTCCACCGTGCAATCGGGTGGCAAGTGAAAGTTCATGCTAGGCTAGTGCTAGTGGAGAATGTGCCTGAGTCCAATTTGGACTGGCAAGGAACTCAAAGACAATCTCGTAGAGGAGAAAATGGGTGCTGCGGTCTCTGCAGTCTTCTAACGACATGTTGGAGGAGCTGGAGTACCTGTACTCGCATCTTTTGGAGTGGAAAGTGGACAATCTCAAGCACGTGCATCCCAAGTCGAAGACCGCAGTCAATGTTGCCGACACATACTCGTCCCTGGCTCATTACGTGGGGGTCATGGAGCCGCTGAACTTGCTGGAGTGTTACGCCTCAATTGGTCAGGAAATTGAGGAGTTTCAGGTCTCAAAGAAAGCGGCCCAGAACGGACTCGAGGTTGAGATCAACGAGGTCAAGCCGTATGGAGATTTCCACGACATTCGTTTTACTGCTCCTAAGGTGCTTCTTGAAGACAAGGACCTCTTCACTTCGACTTTGGTGATGATTGTTGTCCCTGGGGGAGACGCCAAGTGTCTGGGCAAGATTGACGGCATCATAAAGCCCAAGAAGGACAAGGGGTTTGTTGAAGTGCTTGTGAGGACTCGACGAGATGATTGGAGAGTTGGGTCGACGTGGAATTGCTGTTATCTGACCAACATGGTAACTGTTGAACGAGAATTGCTTGCTCTACTGAAATTGTCCAGTCTACGTCTCAGCAGGCAGATCATCCTGGCTCAGTGCTCTTCTCTACCCACTGCCCCAGAGCAGTCTATTGTTGCCCTTCAATCCAAGTACAACAAGCTGCTGAACAAATCTCAAGCTCAGGCAGTCTATGGAGCTGTCAATTCTTTAGGAGGACTGTCTCTCGTTCAGGGTCCTCCAGGCACGGGTAAGACCAAGACCATTGTGAGCATTCTGTGTGAGATGCTTTCCAGAGAACGAAAAACGGTCATGTTCTGTGCTCCATCGAATGCGGCTGTTGACGAGCTCACCAAGAGACTCGAGAGTCACATCAAGGCCGAGTCTCTAGGCTACGAGATTCTCAGAGTCGGAAAATTGGAGAGGGTTGATCCTGAGGTGGCTCATCTGACACCTGAGGGTAAAAAGAAGGCCATCAAAAAGATACTTGAGGAGGACAAGAAGGCAACCAAGAAGCTGGAGGACGAAGCTGACAGGCTGGGGAAGCATCTGGACACTCTTTACGCCAACAAGGAAAAGGTGTACAGCCAGTTGCAAGCGCTCTACAAGAGTCCTACGGTAGAGAACCAGCCAGAGTTTCTCAAGTGCAAGACCGAAATCAAAAACATCAAACATTGCATTGATCTCCACAAACCAGAGCTCACTCAGGCCAGAGATGCCATGTGGGAAGCCCGAAGAAGAATGAAGACACGATACGAAGAGTTGATGGACAAGCTGCTCAAAGGAACAGACGTCTTTTGCTGTACTTTGTCTGGATCCGCAAGCGCCATTGTCTCTACTTCAGGTCTGGATTTCGAAACTGTCATTATTGATGAAGCTGGTCAATGTACTGAGCCATCGGTATTGATTCCACTTCAATACAAGGCCAAAAAAGTGGTTCTAGTAGGAGACCCCAAACAGTTGCCCCCTACTGTTCTCTCTACAACAGCAGGCACCTTCAACTACGATACCTCTCTGTTTGTGCGGCTCCTTAAAGCCAACCCTGGAGCAATGCACACTCTAGACATTCAGTATCGAATGCACCCGGACATTTCTCTGTTTCCCCGAGCAGAATTCTACGATAATGTTCTGAGAGACGGTCCCGGAATGCTTGCTAAAACGTCTCGACCCTGGCACACTCGAGAACATCTGACTCCATACAGATTTTTCAATGTTGAAGGAGTCCACAAGTTTGGAGGTAAGCATTCCATCTACAACACTTCTGAGATTGAATTTGCAGACAAGCTCTTTACTGCTGCTCTATTGTTTGGCAAGAACGGGCAAGACAAGAAAATCGAAATTGGTATAGTGACACCCTACAAGCAGCAGGTTGAAAAACTGAAGCTGTACTTCAACAAAAAGTACAAAAGCGACACACTGGATCAACATTTGGAAATCAATACCGTCGACGGATTCCAGGGCAGAGAAAAGGACGTCATCATCATGTCTTGCGTCAGATCACACCCCAAATCACATACCGTGGGGTTTCTGGCTGATGTGAGACGTATGAATGTGGCTGTCACTAGAGCCAGAACGTCTCTTTGGATTATTGGCAACTCTGCGACTTTGACTGTCAACGCTCAGTGGCAGGCCTTGATCAGAGACGCCCATGAAAGAGGCATGTACAGTGAAGCTTCCGAGTTTCACATGAGAGACAGCAAGTCTAAGAAGTCCATCAAGGCTGCTACCCCAACAGCTCTAAAGGTCCCCAACATCACACCCAAGCCCAAGGCTACTGTTTCCGTGTCGTCGAGTACAGCGGTGTTTGAGAGGAGCATTTCCAGGAGCCGAGAACCGGATTCTCGAGAGTCCAAGATCAGTGTCGAGTCAAAACCACTGTTTTCTGGACCCTGGAGAAGACGGAATCTGCTTTGGTTGCTTCAGGATCTCATAATTTCGTGTGAGGCGGGACGTTGAGTGCAGACAGGAATTGGAGGAAGCTTATAGAGTAATCTGAGAGTGATATATGAGGTGAATGTTAGAAATAAGCATATCAGTAGAGTACTGAAATAGATGCGAACATTGTGGAGTACAGATATCATTAAAAAGAGCCAGTTTCGGCGAAAAAAATCATCTTTCAGAATATATTGAAAGTCTGCTTTTTCGAGACATAAAATCGGCGGATTTAGCTCAGTTGGGAGAGCGCCAGACTGAAGTCATTCTTTAGTCAGAGTAATCTGGAGGTCCTGTGTTCGATCCACAGAATTCGCAATTTCTTTTTGACTCTACTCTGTAGTTTAGAGACACTTCTCACGCAAAGTGATGAGTTCAGAACGTCTCGAGGCGATCTACTTTCTTTTTGCTACGAGATTTTGTGTCCTCAACACCCACACGTTCAATAATAAATGTTTTCTTTCGTCTATCTAATCTATAGATTATCGTCTGGTCTTTCCAGCTCGCACGTCTCGCTCCACCACCTCGGCCACTCCACCAATCTCCTCAAAGTGGTCCTCCATGACTCGCACCTCCTCTCGTCGCTCCCAGAACCGGTCTTCGGCCAGATCAAACGCCACCTTCTTGAGATCCTTGCCTCGGGCCTCTCGGTCGGCAGACAGAGCCCACTCGAGGAACTTGTCCGCGGTTCGTGCGTAGAAGGCTCGCAGCACCTCGAACGGCTTGGGGTGGGGCAGCCAGGGTCGAGGATCGGGAATCGTCTCGTTGGTAACCTCCTCTTCCTCCTCTTCCTCCTCTTCGTCGTCTTCCTCCATACCCTCGCCTTCGTCATCTTCGTCCTCGAAGTCGTCGTCCTCGTCGTCTTCGTCATCCTCATCGTCAGAGTCCACATCGGCCTCCTCCAGCTCTCGCAGGTCTTCCCAAAACACCTTGACACCGTCCAGCTTGTTGAGATCAATGCCGTAGAACGAGTCCAGAGTGAACTCACGGTCTCCTCGCTCCCACGAGCCTCCAAACACGTACAGAGTATCGTCACAGACGGTCATGGAGGCGTTGAACCGGGGATGAGGCAGCTGGTTGGCAACAGGGTACTCCTTGTGCACCACCTCCTCTCCGTCCGAGTCCTTAAGAGCCTCGTCTTCCTCCTCCACAGCAGCAGGTTCGCTCTCTTCGGCCAGGTCCAGCTTGTCCTTGAAAATGCTGTCCAGAGTAGCCTTGAGATCGTCGTCTCGACTGATTTGGGCTCGTTCAAGAGCAGCCTTACGCTTCTTGGCACTTCGAAGAGACAGACCGAACCACCGGTTGCTCTCAATCTGGTAGGCGTACAGCTGGTTGTAAAATGTGGAGTCCAGACTCTCCTCAGTCTCGTCGGTATCAAACACTCCACCGAACATGACTCCTCGACCTCGATGATGGACCAGAGAAGCACCCACTCGAGGCGAAGGCGCGTACTGGCCCTTCTTTCGTCGCTCCCATCGAGACGCCTTCACGTCGGCCTTCATCTTGAGATGCCACACGTCCTGGTGCACCTTTCCGACCACGGCCTTCTTGCCCTTGTGCTTGACCTTGGAGTATCCTCCGAAAATGACGGGACCTTCGGGACTGGGCACAAACGAGTGACCGGAACGCGCGTCGGGCGTCTGATGGTTAGGAGGGAACTCGATCTGAGTCCACTTGTAGGTGGTGATATCAAAGGCCCACAGATCGTCCAGATAGGTAGTCGACTGCGACAAGTCTCTGAATCCACCATGCAGCAGAATGTAGTTCTTCCAGTACGTCAGCCTGTGTCCGGATCGGGCGCTGGGGCCCTTTTTCTGGTCCAGTTTGCTCCATTCCCGGGAATCGGCGTCAAACAGCCAGGTGTCTCCGTAGTGGTAAAAGGTGTTCTGCTTGGGCGACGAAAACTCGCCTCCAAACATGAGAATGATGCCGCTGGGGTGCGTGATCATTTGGTGGCCGGATCGCGGCAGCGGCGAGTTGCCAGACTCAATCTTCTTCCACTGGTCCGTACCAATGTTGTACGAGTACATGTCGTTGAAAAAGGCACATGTTCCCGAGTGATTGGACACCTCTCCACCGAACAAAAACAGCTCCTTCTTGCCGTGAACCGGAGACGTGCACATGGCGCAACTGACCCGCTTGCTGGGCCGCTCCACGTTGGTGATCGAGACCTTGTCGTGCGCCTCCTGCTCCTTCTTGTAGTTGGCGAGAATCTCGTCAATGTCCATATCGTCCTCGTCCTCGCCCTGCTTGGCCGCCACTTTCTTCTGCTTCTTCTCGCCCTTGGCGGCGTTTTTCTTGGCCTTTTCGGCCGATCGCAGCTTCTTGGCCTCCTTGTCCTTCTTCTTGTCCTTGGCCATGGTGATGTTGGATCAGATCGTGCCAGATAAAATTAGGTGTAGCTTATTTTCACCATGCATCTCTGAAGCTACAAGTAGTTACAAGTGAACAACGGAAATAGGAGGATTGAGATTGAGAGAATTATTCAGGCCGCAAAAAGACATTCCCAGATGAATCCGGTAGCGGCGGAAAAAAAAAGGGGTTCCTAGGATAAGAAAAAAGAATTGCGAATTCTGTGGATCGAACACAGGACCTCCAGATTACTCTGACCGAAGAATGACTTCAGTCTGGCGCTCTCCCAACTGAGCTAAATCCGCCGGAATGTCTCAAAAAAGCGGACTTTCAATATAGTCTGAAAGGAATAAAAATTCGGCCGAAATTGCGTATTAGTGGTACTAGTATAATTGTGGGGCTTTGAATATGGGGATATGTCTTTTAAACTACAATTTTGTGTAGTTTTAGCCACTTTGGGGATCTTTTTACGTGTCATGTGGAGCTCAAACGAGTTGAGTTGAACTGTCGGCCTTAAAAGTTGTAAAAGCCATACCCATGAATCTTGTAGCGGCAGATATTTTAAATCCGATTGTTCTCTGATTTCATCATTGTCCCTTCGAATCTGATTTTCTTTGATTTCAACATAGTCCTTTCCATACTTGCACATTTGTTTCGCACGGAACCACGTCTCCGGATCATACACTTTACACATGAATTAAATGCATGCCTCCAGGTCACTTGTGCTCATTGACTGGCCAGAGAAACACAGTCCAGTTGACAGCCACGTGAATAAAACAACCTGTCGCATCCGGAACTACCGATAAGCACAGTATGACGTAATCACGGTTCTCCAACCACTAAACGTATCATCAAAGGCCGGGCGAATTAACATATTATCAATCTTTATTATCTGATGAATCTTAGAAAGTGAGTCTAAGAAAGTGATGTCAGCGACGATCTCACGCGGCTGAGAGTATACTGTACAATGTAGCAGACGACAGCATCAAGCCCCCATCAACTCCATAACATCCATGTGACTAAATGCCCAATTCTCGCCAAAGCCGTCATATCACCGAGGAGACCATTTCAAGATATAAAGACGCACTAATGACTGGGTCTAATGACGGTTTCGGCGTCTCAAACCCGTCTTTTCTTTGTTCACTACGCACTGCCATCCGTCAGACCAAAGGCGTGTCTTAAGATATTCTGTTGAGGTTCCATCCATGCATGTAGCACAAACACATGTCTCAAAATCAGTTCCTTTTACGACGACTTTTGAGGTGTCTCTGAAGTTGAGCCCTTGTAGCTCCCCTGAGTGATTCAAGCAAGTCCAATAAGTCTGGAGTTTCTTCAAACTACTCCAAAACTCACCAAAACGTTATCTGTATGAATCTCGGCTTCACCTGTTACTTCTCCAACCCCTTCTCAACCACCCCTATCTCTATCGGTCCCCAAATCAATCACAGGCACGTCATCTCGTATCTCGGCGTTTTGTAAATGCCGGTCCGAGAGCTACGCGTTTTAGAGTTTGGCGCGGCTGAAGCGGGAAAATAACATTTCGGGTTTTGGCCTTAAAGGCGGACAAGAAGAATTTTGAAACATACGGGTGGTATCTGGATCACTGATATATTGCACAAATGCGCTTTTGAGCTCAATAAGCCGACCATACCACCCTCTATATCACTCCTAACCTCATCTCCTCACATGCAGCCGAGGATGCGGGGTGTGCATATGGGAAAGCTTAAAAGTCGTGAAACATTGAAGGTCGAATAACACTGCTAAAAGTCGGTGTTTCGGCAGATCTAAGGGTTAGATGACTACGTCAATCTAATCAGAGCACGTTTCCGACCCCAGAAACGTCAAAAGTCCGCCGCAATGTCGCACTCTTGGCCGTCTACAGTGTCTCATATTAGACTATCGGCATTAAGCAGCTGCGTCCGAGACCTAGTCTCGAGTTTATGTGGATATATCTAGTCCGGTGATTGGAGTGGAGAGCCATCATTCACGTCATGTCGACCAAAGACCCCTACGAGGGGCTTTCCGAGGAGAGTATTGCGATTCTCAAGGCCCAGACCACCAGCAAACCCGTCAACATCAACTATCGCACTCTGCTTCTTCGATATGCCACTCCCTTGGACAAGGCGGAGATTCTGGTGTCGTACATCTTTTCGGCCTGTGCGGGAGCCTGTCTGCCTCTGTTCACGCTCATTTTCGGCTCCATGACCAACGAGTTTGTGCGGTACTTTGTGGAGGGAGCTTCACCGGCGGAGTTCGGCCACCAGATCAACTACCTGGCGCGGTACTTCCTCTATCTGTTTGCAGGCATCTTTGCGTTTTCTTTTCTGGAAACGTACATGCATGTCCAGATGGGCGAGAAGCTGACAGGCCGGATCCGAGCCCGGTATCTGGAGGCCATCATGCGCCAGAACATTGGATTCTTCGACAAGGTGGGTGCCGGCGAAATCACCAACCGAATCACCACAGACACCAATCTGATCCAGGAGGGAATCAGCGAAAAGGCAGGTCTGATTGTCTCTTCTATTGCAGCCATTATTTCGGCCTTCGTCATCGGCTTCATCAAGTCGTGGAAACTCACGTTGATCATGATGTCCTCCTTCTTCACGCTCTTGTTTGCTATGACTGCTGCCGTCTACTTTGTGGTCAAGTACGCCAAGCTGGCCATTGTGTCTGATGCCAAGGCCTCTTCGGTCGCTGAAGAGGTTCTGGGAGCCATCAGAAACGTGGTTGCCTTTGGAACCCAAGACAGACTGACCCAGAAGTACGACGATCGACTGGTGGTGTCTATGAAGTACCACATTTTCCGAGGTCGAGGCTCTGCTGCTGCCATTGCCTCGGTGTGGACGATTGCCTATCTCAACTACGCGCTGTCGTTCTGGGAGGGCTCTCGAATCGTGGCTTGGGGTGAAGGCAACGTTGGAAACATCATGACTGTTCTGTTTGCCATCATGATTGGAGCAGTCATGGTCGGTAATGTGGCTCCTAATCTGCAGGCCATGGGATCAGCTATTGCGTCTGGACAGAAGATCTTTGAGACGATTGATCGAGTTCCTCCGATTGACAGCTTTTCAGACGAGGGCGAGAAACTGGACCACGTCCAAGGACACATTCAGCTCGAACATGTCAACTTTCGGTACCCTTCGCGGCCCGATGTTTCTGTTCTTCACGACTTTTCGCTCGAGATCAAGCCGGGACAGACGGTGGCGCTTGTGGGAGCTTCGGGAAGCGGCAAGTCGACCATCATTGGTATTCTTGAGCGGTTCTACGAGATTTTGGGCGGAAAAGTGACTATTGACGGGGTGGACATTTCGGCCCTCAATGTGAGATGGCTCCGACAACAGCTGGCTCTGGTGTCCCAGGAACCGACTCTTTTTGGAGTCAGCATCTACGAAAACATTGCCTACGGTCTGATTGGAACTCCCCATGAGAATGCCGACGCTGAGAAGAAACGCCAGCTCGTGGAAGACGCTGCTCGTCAAGCCAACGCCTACGACTTCATCCAGGATCTGACCGACGGCTTTGAGACCAATGTTGGAGACCGGGGTTTTTTGCTGTCTGGAGGCCAAAAGCAGCGAATTGCTATTGCTCGAGCTATTGTCCGAGAGCCCAAGATCTTGCTGCTGGACGAAGCTACCTCTGCTCTTGATACCAAGAGTGAGGGCATTGTTCAGGACGCTCTCGACAAGGCTTCGGCAGACCGAACGACCATTGTCATTGCTCACCGGCTGAGTACCGTGAAAAACGCCGATCTCATTGTGGTCATGAACAAGGGCAGTATTGTGGAGCAGGGTACTCACCACGAGCTCATCGAACAACAGGGCATGTACTTTTCGCTGGTCAACTCGCAGACCATCATGAAACAGAACGACGACGGGTCCGACACTGCTGCCGACGACAAACTCGAGGAGGACATTGTGGCCATCCAGTCTCTGGGCATGAGCTCGTTCAGCGAGGAGGAAGAGGAGCGCAACACCAAGGAGCAGAGCATCTTCGAGATGATCCGGTTCGTGTACTCCTACAACAAGGAAGAGACGCCTCTGCTGCTGATTGGAGGACTCTGTGCCTTTGTGGGAGGAATCGGATATCCTGGAATGGCCGTCATCTTTGCCAAGTGTATCGAGGCCTTCATGACTCCTCCCTCAGGTTACCCGCACATGAGATCTCTGATCAACACGTACACCGGTCTGTTTTTCATGATTGCCATGATCGAAATGGTGGCCTTCTACGTCGAGATTTCCATTCTCACGCTCGCTGGCGAACGTCTGGTGCGAAAACTGCGTCTGGCGGTGTTCAAGCAGTTTCTCAGAATGGACATTGGCTTCTTTGATCGTGAGGAGAACACCACGGGCAGTCTGACGTCCAATCTCGGCAAAGACGCCCACAATGTCCGAGGACTGTCTGGAACCACCTTTGGCCAGATTCTCGTGTCCGTGGTGACCGTGGTGGCTGGCTTCGTCGTCTCCGTCGTTTTCAACTGGAGAATGGGTCTCATTTGCGGCGCCTGTATTCCCATTCTCATTGGATGCGGATTCTGCAGATACTACGTGCTCACGTGGCTCAACAACCGGGCCAAGTTGGCCTACGAGCAGTCGGGCTCCTATGCGTGCGAGAACACCAACGCCATCAGAACCGTCACGACGCTGACTCGTGAGTACGAGGTGTACAAGACGTACAAGGACTCGGTGGACGGCCAGGTGCAGGGCTCCAAACGGCCCATTTTCTTCTCGTCCATTCTCTTTGGTCTGTCGCAGTCGCTGTCGCCTCTCATCATGGGCCTGGCGTTCTGGTACGGCGGAATTCTGCTCAAGCACCACACAATCTCGCCGTTCCGCTTCTTTGTGGCCTTCATCGCCATTGTCTTTGGCTCCCAGTCCGCAGGCTCCATCTTCACCTTTGCTCCGGACATGAGCAAGGCTGCCGGCAGCACCCGGAACATCATGAACGTGCTGGCTGTGGAGCCCGAGATTGACTGGTGGTCCGACGGAGGCACCAAGATTGACCCCAAGGACGTCAAAGGCAACATCGAGTTCCAAAACGTGCACTTCCGCTACCCCACACGAATGCAGGTGCCGGTTCTGCGAGGCCTCAACCTGTCCATCAAACAGGGCCAGTATGTGGCTCTGGTGGGCTCGTCAGGCTGTGGAAAAAGTACCACAGTCGGTCTGCTCGAGTGCTTCTACCGTCCGACGGCTGGAAAAATTCTCCTGGACGGCCTGGACCTCACAGAACTCAACATCAACTCGTACCGAGAGGCCGTGGCTCTGGTGCAACAGGAACCCATTCTATTCTCTGGAACTATCAAGGATAACATTCTGCTGGGAACCCAGGATCCGGACGTGACCGACGAGATGGTCTTCGAGGCTGCTCGCAAGTCCAACATCCACGACTTCATCATGTCGCTGCCGGAGGGCTACGATACCGTGTGTGGCTCCAAGGGCTCTCTGCTGTCTGGTGGCCAGAAGCAGCGAATAGCCATCGCTCGAGCTCTCATTCGAAACCCCAAGATTCTTCTGCTGGACGAGGCGACGTCGGCTCTGGATTCGGAGTCCGAAAAGGTCGTCCAGGCTGCTCTGGACGCCGCAGCAAAGGGTCGAACAACGATAGCCATCGCCCACCGACTGTCAACGATCCAGAACGCCGACGTGATTTTCGTGTTTGAAAACGGAGTCGTGCTCGAGAGTGGAACCCATCAGCAGCTTTTGGCAAACAGATCCAAGTACTACGAGTTGGTCAAACTGCAGGCCTTGGAGGGTTAGGAGGTAACACAGTGGAGGATATAGATTAATTGATTATGAATGTATGCAATAGCAGTAGTGTAGGCGATATGGGTATCAAAATGATGGTAGAGATGCGGTGGCTTACGTTGAAATGACGAACAAGTGTTGTTGATGTCACGTCGTCGTGGATGTCTCGTTTTGTGTAACATCAAAAATTAAGGTGGAGCAGATTTCTAAACAAAATCCCAACAAACTCTCGATAAACTCCTGACAAACTTCCAACAAAACACTCCAAAAAATAGCTGAGGGCAAAAAAGCACGTGACGAACACGTGACTGGACGACACCGGAATCGAACCGGGGACCTCGCGCATGCTAAGCGCATGTGATAACCAACTACACCAGACGCCCTGACGTGTGGGTCGGAGCTGACCTTTTTCGGGATGTTGTGAAAGACGTACTTATAAAATTTTGTCAAAAGGAATGATATCGGGTAGAAAGTGGTATGATTGAGAAGATAGAGCTTGGATGATTCTAATGGTAATATTTCTAACATTGTGGGATTTGTATTCGTTGACTTTGAGGGAAACTACTCGAGACTAGGTATTAAGGTGAATAGAGTAAATGAGAAGTTTCGGTGCTAGAGCCGTTTTGTCCAAGATACTTGATATCAGAGAAACTGATAAACGACTGCAGTCTCTTACTTTATTCTTTACTGATCCAGCAGATCGCCTTATTCGTTCGAGTCATCAGCTCAATCATAGTCATGTACACTGTAAGATACTTATATACGTTGGATACTGTACTGTACTTCTCATGCTCGAAGAACACCATTTTGTAAGAACTACTAAGCACCGACACACTACTTGTACTCTACGATTCTACAAGTAAACTGAATTCCTACTTGAAAGTCCGAATAACTGGCAATCAGGTCGCCACCCGCTATCTCTATAAATACATTTCTATGTCCACCAAACCACTCGTCGTCTATGAGAACCCAACTAGATTTGCGTGATGTTTTCCGTCTCTTTCTCCTTGTTTCGCTTCTTCTCCTCCTTTCTGCGCAGTCTCTTGACTCGTCCAACCACCTCTTCGTCGGCCTCCACGTCGGTCAGTCTTCGCAGGTTGTTGGTGCATCCGGCCACGGGACAATTGCCCTGGCCCCGGTTCTGCTGCAGCCATTCTTTAAACGCCTCGCTCGAGTACAAGTGTTTGCAAATTTTGGCTCGCACGGGGTTTTCCAGGTAGTCTTTAGTGATGGGACACTTGAGGTTGGACTTTCGCGACACGAAGAGATCGTCGTCGTCGTCGTCCTCGGACAGATTGTATCCGTTGGGCTCGGGATCCAGCGGGTTCTGCTCGTCTCGGCCAGCGTGTTTGGAAACCAGACTACCCAGAGAAATCCACCACTTGTCGCTGTCTCCGAGATCAATCTCAGGCATGAGCATCCACAGCAGCGTCTCTTTGTGTTTCTTGAGATTGGCCGACTTTTTGAGCATGAGCGCACGGGACTTTTTGGTTGGCTCAGGCAGAGATTTGGCGAGGGTGCTTGCGTACAGCGTGGTGATATCGGGCACCTTTGGAGCCTTGCCGTTCTGAGCTCCGTTTCCGTTGCCGTTGGTCTTGACGTCTTCTTCGTCGTCTGGAGTGGCCTCGGGACTCGCGTGTGCCTTCTTGTTGGTCTTTTCCCACTCCACCAGCTTCTCGCTGGCCTGGCTCACCGTGTCCAGTACCTGGTCAAAGACCTGGGTGTGAACGTCCACTTGACCCTGAGTCAACGCGAGCTCTGTGGCGGCGCGGTCGAGCTGCGAAATGGTCGAGTTGCGGTCGTAGACGGGCAGCTTGTCGGAATCCACGTCGGCGTCGTCGTCCAGCATGTTGAGCGTCTGTCTGCTCAGAAACAGCAGTTCATCCTGAAGAGTGCTGATTTGCCCGGTAAGAGCTTCGCAGCCCAGGTTTTCCTTGCGTTTGTGGCTTCTCAGCGCGGTGGCTGCCTCGGCTGTGAAAATGGCAGACATTGTGTGGAGGATAAGATGGTGCGACGCGTAAATGTCAAATTGATTTTGGGAGATGCAACGGAGGTTTAAAATGGACAGAGTTTGGCGGAAGGAATTGGGGTGTGGTAGTTGGGGTGATTGGGGGTAGTGGAAGGGTCAGAGATGGGTTGAGGAGGTGTAGAAATGGGTGAATAATAATTCTCAAGTTGTTTCCGCTTGATTTGGAGAAATTTGAGATAGTCAGAGCAGATTATTGGCGTTTGCTGCATTAATATCGGTAAAAAGTGGTGCCAAAGAGGGGCGATTGGCTTGAAGACTTCAGGAGGGAGATGAGCGAGTATCTGAAAGCTATTGCTATCTTCGTCTCTCCTGAAAACATCTTACAAGTGCTACTATGAGTGCTGTTAGGACTTCAGACAGGGTGAAGGTGTATGCATTTGAGATGCACCCTGAGACTGTGAGTGAACGCGTTGATCTTGTGATCTGAGAGTCTGAACAACAGGTGAAGGTCTGGATTTTTTTTTTTTGAATAAAGATGAGGAACTACAACAAAATTTATCAAGATACAGTCAATTTAATCAATACAATCAAATCAATCACTTCATTCACGGCCAGTTCGGCGTCCCACAGGCACTCGTCCTGAAGAGTAAGAAGTGGAGTAAGTTCATAGAATTGGCAGGGTCGTTTCAAGTGTTTGGTAGACATTTAGGCCACAACTTACTATGAAGATAGATATAAAAAATCTCAGATTCCGATTCGGAACACTTTTCTGCTTCTTAAAACATCATTTTATCGACATCCTGTAGCAGTACATTCGACAAATATGACACGTTTTGTTGCCCAAATCAACCTTGCTAATTTACCTCCCACACTGAAGAGTGAGAAAAGTCTTCATCGCTACAAACTACAATACTCCAAATTGGGTAGGACTACTGTCCTGAATGTATTTACAAAAGAGGTTCGGAATCTCACGTACTCTGAAAACTACAGGTAGGTAACAGGTTCGGTCAGCTACATTCTCCGGATAGAGGTTCACTGCCTGCTCCTTGGTAAGACGTGTTCACGACGGCTTGTCGGCTCTTGCTGGCTAGTTGGCTCGTGCTGGCTCGTTGGCACATGCTATGGCTTGTCTGTGCTCTGGATTTTCAGCTCTGGCTCAATGCTGGCTCTTACTGCTCTTTGGGCTTACGGTTCACCTAGCTCCCCAGCTACGCTCTGATCGCCTCATGGGACTTACTGGCTCTGAACTAATTACTGTAGGTATCAGATGTCGTCTTTTGACCTTGAGAGCATCTGTCAAAGCAGATATTTGCTCTAGATTGCTTCACAGTTCCGGCGGCTCTGGCATTTCAACTTGGCTCTTCAGTTCTAGGCGGAATAAGTGTAGAGCCTCTGAAAGGATAGCTCCACCACATTGCCAAACGGACTGAAAGAAATGTCCTCGTTGTGTCGACTCAAAGTGTCGACAAAACGGTGTTGGTTCTCGTTGTGTCGACTCGAATGGACGTTTGGTCCTCTTCACAAGGCAGGTCTGCTTGTCAGTAACGCGCCTTCCGTCTCCAGAATGTCACCTCATCTCTGAGCTGAGAGAATGGCCCGATTATGGTTAGAAAGAGGGACCCAGAGAGAGATTATATATTGTTCGAGAAAGCCATTACAGTACGAGCTGAAAGGTGGCAAAGAGTGGTGAGAAGATGAGCGTGAGCGATGCAGGTGGAATTGGACGTGAGTTGAGTGGAACTCAGAGGAAGGGTGAGGATGATGTGCCGTACCGGTACTGGAAACTGCTAAATTGTACTTTTGGTGATGTACGAAGAAGAAACTGACATCAAAAACAATTCACACAGTCACATCGATGCTGTATTTAATAACTTACCACTCTACAAAGAACCAGTGGACAAGCGTCTCAGGAAAATCTGTAGATTCGCGTTAGAGCTGCAGTTGTCCTAATCCAGTCCTACATTCGAGGATCTCCAGACTCGAAAATCGAAAGAGAGTACAACACCTGAAACTTGCTGCAACCTACAACATCAACAGATGAGACTTACTGCCATCTACGATACCAACAAATATAGTCTGTATCTCCTTCTCAAAGTCATTCGTTGGGTATATTCAATAAATATCTATCATTACCATCCTCACCACATCACAACTCTGGAGGACTTCCATCCCAAACAACTAGGAGACCCCCGCAAGAATTCTCGTGGGAGTCGAATTCGTTTTTTTCTACCAAAAATCGACACTGGAGGCAGTAGTAGATGGTATTCGGGAACATTGGTTCGGAAGTGGGAAATGAAGCAGTGGTTTGGGCGTGAATACAGAAGATACTTCACTATATAGTGGTGCGTTGTGTACTCGACACGTGACCCGAAATGGGGCTTACATGTAAGGTGAGAAAGGTGCAACGTTGCAGTAACCATGAATGCACAATGGGGCACATCTCAGACGATGATTCAAAAGCTGAGAGTGCCAAAGGTGACTTTTCTAAGCCTGGATCGATATTTTTGGTTCTCAGGAGAATTACCCACAGTATCCGGTTGTTTTACTACAGCCAGAAATGATTCATCTCTTTGAGGAGTGTTTCAATGCCAGATCTCTTTGCTACAGTACGAATACTTGCCTCATCATAATCACATTAACGATCTCGTGTTTTAAGTTTTAAGCTTCGCGAGCTGTATTGATAACCTTATTCCGAGCCCTTGTTTTGTGTCGTAACACTCCCAATCACTTACACATCACTCCTCACCACAGAACTCGCACAGAACAATGCACCCACGAAGGCGACAAACAGGCCAGCCCGTCTTCATCGAATTACATCATTTGACTCTTGACTTCCTGTCCATTCTCTAACACTTCCAAACTCTGGTGCACACCACAACACACCTTTTTTTTTTTTTGATCCTATTACGTGGCAAGTTACACAAACGATTTAATTAAGTGAGTACAGTACGGGATAGAAGCTAAAGGAAGGAGAAGGGGGAAGAAAGACGGACTGGTACTGTCACAGAGCGAGGCTGTCTTACGCGGTGGCCGACTCAGGAACGTCCGCAACAGCACCGCTGACAGCCTCGGTGGGCAGGTCAGCAGGGGCGCTGGCGTCAGCAGTGATGTCAGCAGGAGCCCCGCTAGAAGCAGCATCTTCGGCAGCCACATCAGCGGGAACGGGGCCGTCAACGGGGGCAGAGACAGCGGAAGTGGGCTCTGCAGCGGCGATGGCATCAGCAGAGGCTGGGATGGCACTGGCAGCATCGCCACTGGAGGGTCCGTCCTGGGTGGCAGTAGGGGCGGCGTCGGTGTTAGAGCCGTCCACTTCGGGAGCTTCAGCAACATCGGAGCTGTCTGTTCCATCCTTGGAAGAGGGACCTTCACGGGTGTTGCCGACGACAGGTCCAGGCTTGGGTGCACCGGACTCGGCCGAAGCAGCAGGAGCGGAGCTAGCTTCGGGAGCGGGAGACTCACCGCTGGGACCACTGGTGGCCTCGGCAGAAGCAGCAGGGGCAGATGCTTCACTGGTGGGAGCAGCAGCGTTGGCATCGCTGGGGACTGAAGCGGAGGACGCTGGGGCATCAACAGCGGCGGTGATGTGGTCACCGTTTCCGTCAACAGCAGGGACAGCTCCCTCAGGAGCCTGTCCACGGTAGTAGGGCTCGGGATAGGGGTAGCCGTACTTGTTGATGTAGAAGATCTTGCTGTTGTCGTTGTTGCTGTTGTTGTTGCTGTTGTTACCTCCGTTGTTGCTGTTGTTTCCTCCGTTGAAACTGTTGTTGCCATTGTCATTGTTGCTGTTGTTGCCGTTGTCGTTGTGGCTGTTGTTTCCGTTGTCGTTGTGGCTGTTGTTTCCGTTGTCGTTGTGGCTGTTGTTTCCGCCATTTCCGCTGTTGTTGTTGCTGTTGTTGCCGTTGTTGTTGTTGTTTCCGTTGTCATTACCGTTGTTGGTTCCACCGCCGTTTCCGTTTCCGTTTCCGTGGTCACCCCAGTTGACGTTTCCGTTGTTGTTACCGTTGTTCTCTCCACCGCCGTTTCCGTTGCCGTTTCCTCGTCCTCCTCCGTAATCTTCTCCGAAATCGGCGCCATCGAGAGAAGGCACCGAAGCAGGGTCAGCAGGACCGCCCTGGTTGACAAAGAGGACCTTGATGGCGTCGGACTGGGTGTTGAGACTGTTGGCAATGGCCTGAATGACCAGGGCAGTGGCGTCTTGGTCAGCCTTGGCTGCCTCCTTGGCGGCATCGACCTGCTGAGTGAAGATATCCTTGGCGGCACTGCTGATGTTATCCATGACTTGGGCTACGATGGCTGCTGTCACATCCCCGGCAGAGTTGATCTGGTTCTGGATGTCCTCAATCCGCTTGGCGAGAGCATCTGCGTTGTTAGCCTGGAAAGTGATCTGCTTGTCCAGCTGCTCAGCAGCAGCAGCAGCAGCGGCCTTCTTGGACTCGTCGATCTCACAGAGAGCCTGCAGGTTGGATCGGTCGGTTCCTCCTCGGTTGTCGTCGGAACCCTGGTCCCGCTTAATGGGGGCTGCGGCGGTCAGAGCGACAATGGCGGCAATAGTGGCGAAAGAAAATTTCATGGTACAGTGGTTTTTGTTCGTGGAGGGCGAGGCTTCGAAGATATTCTTATATAGAAAGGTTGGACGGCGCAGGCGGTGAAGCCACAAAGACCATGCGTGGTGAGGCTCTTGAGGGCGTTTGTCATATGATTCGTGCATGTCGGTTCGCCGCTTGGAGCTACGGAGATGTTCCGAGCTAACAGGTCTCTTGTTAGCTTTGGTACGATTCTCCGAGCTACAACACGTGCCTCGGAGCTACTGAAGACGCTGGGCGAGCGCAGGTGGCCTTGTTTCGAATGTATAGAGCAGTTGAATCGAATCAATTGCTGCCGTATTGTAATGGTGTGTTCCACTTATATTTTGGTGCGCTCAATTTGGCCTGGTGAGAATGTCATACTGTCATGTTGGAAAGCAAATCTCGTGAACTAGGCGCGGATACGTGGGTGTAGTGCAGGGCTAATGCAGTATCTTGCAGGGGTGCGGTTAGTGCCAACGGATAGTCCACAACAGAACTATTGGAGCTTGTGTGCATAAATTGATTTCCTGCGGGAAACTTGAAGCGAAGGGTTTCTAGAACGTCGTATTCAAGACCAGATCTAATTGTCTTCGGGTTAGTGCCGGGATTGTCATGCACGTAAGTTGAGGCAACGTTTGTCCCGCAAATTCACACCAATTGGAGTATATATGATATTCAAGGATAGACAGTGGGCAAGCCAGAAACAAGTGGATTCCCTCCACAAGTAACGGTGGTTATAAAAGTGGGCCTCACTTTTCCCAAAGCGGGTTCATAAGGAGAAAGGAAGGTTACCAAAGTGTGATTTTATTTAAGCAATTCGCCTTGGCATCTATAGGCCTTGAGGATGGCTACATTAGTCTTGTTCTTCAACTAATTATAGGTCCATTGTAAGTGAAGCTGTGTATCAGGCCGCAGAGAAGATTTCAACCGAAAGTGTCAGAAATCCGTGCACTTTGTCCGCTTAGAAGCTGATCGTTTTGTGAAGTGGAGTAGATGTGGTTGTACACTGAACCACGGTCTCCGTGGAGTTTACGCAGATCAACGGCTCTAGTAGCTGGTAAGCCCAAGCTACCGGTCTAGTCGATATTGATTGTGGTTCAGGAACTAGTGTAAAGTAGTGGGTAGGGCAAGCCGGTTGGGGATGCAATATCAGTTGGGCAAAATGTCCAGATTCATGACGAGCCGGGTGAGGATAGTAAACAGGTAACCAAGATCGATGTAGGGCTGATTGAATTACAAATTTGTGGCCTGGGTGAAAGAGAGCCATCTCTACATCTCGCCCGCAGTTGGAATTCAAGCGATGTGGCTGGACTGTATCGTTAGTCTTACATCTGGACGTACAAGTGACCTCTAGAGACCAGACGAGAGATGTACCGGATATCTCCAACTAGGACCCCAGAGCCTGCATGGGGTTTCCGCGGTGTATAAAATTGCTAGAATTGTATGGCGATGATAGGACATCCTGGCGCTATTCTGATGTCAGCTTGGAGTCTCGACACTTCGCAATATGTCATAATTACCACTCATATATACTCATCTGCAAATAGCAGCAGCTCTTTGTTCTCAAGTAGGCCTGTATTCAGCCTTCTTCAGCTCACATTGCCTTCGGTGCCGTCTTCCACGGTATTCACTCGGCCGAAAACTCCTAGACCGGAAGTCCTGAATACCCGCTGAGCCGATAATTACCCCAACAGCTTCATTGACGAGCTTTGCTGAAGTTATCTTTCTCGACTTGGTCTACAAGTACCTTGCCATGCGGTATTGTCAATCCCTAGGGCTGTTGAGATGTCGTCAACTTGTTCCACATCTAGGAACAGAGACTACAGTTCAATACGGTAATTGTTTGGCTCTTGTAGTAACAACTTACGACTGCGCATTCAATAAAGGCACTAGATTTCTCTACCATCTCAAGAATTGTGGCCTGTTCTTGACATTTGGTCTCTCTGGAAAGATCTAGAACTAGTCCTAGGGTCTAGACTGTTCGGGTTGGACAAATGGCATATTGGAATAATTAGGGCGACATTGATTGAGCTGATCCGGATACGACCGAGACATTTGGATCACTGCACAACTGTACCTCATTTATTTCCTCGGAGGAACTCGGAATCGAACCGGCCATCGCCAGTACCATCTCTCAACTAAACGAGAATTAATTGTCAATAAATGCCAAGTAACCCAATTCTCTCCAAGCCGGGTAACTCAACTGAAGACGCAGAATAGAGCACGAACAATCATCCTTCTTACAATGGAGTCAATCACAAAAGGATACCCAACAAGAGTAGTAGAAGAAACTGGAAGCTTGGTTTCTCGCTACAACGCATCACGTGACCCAGACTCGCCTCTATCTACGCTCAAATTATGGAAAGAGACGCAATCTGAGCCTCTGAGTAGATTTGCACGTTCCGGAGAGCGCTCTATTAAGCCAGAGGAGCATCTGAGGCCTGAAATGGCATCCGTGGCAGCTCTGGTGTGTGCCTTGAAGATCCATTCTCAGTTTGAGGGTGTTTCTGCGGTTCTGGCACGGCTTTCGAGACCTGCTTCCCACTCTGCAGTGGTTGTGGCCGAGCGACATCTTCTGGAGGCGATTGGCTACGATCTGGTAGGCGCCAACGAAGTTGTGGTCATCTGAGAGGTGTTTTTTAGGCTACAGTCGACTCATTAATTCGTGGGGGCGACAGAATGAGCTACAAGCTCGCCGGAAGCACGGAAACGAGACCAAAATGGTACCAAACGAATCATCCAGAGCGTGGTTTTTCAAAGGGAGTGACCAAATTACTCTGGCGCTGATGGTCGTTCCGCTCTGAGCAGTTCTGTGGCTTGGCCAGAATAAGGTGAGGATGCTGATTCACTTTGAATCAGAAGATAAGGTCGCTTTATCGCTCGTACAGATACTCGCGGCTACTCTTAAATTGTTGCACGGTTGGCACAAAGGGTGTGTGTGTTATCGCGAGCTAACTGGTTGTGTGGCTCAAGCAGATTCAGGCGGGTACAGAGTCAAGCGTCGTTTGGTAACTGAAACAGTATTTCAGGGGTATAAGGAAGGGCTACATCTATCTGTCATCATCATACAGGAGCTCCTAGTTATTTGCTTTTTAAATCACTCATAAAGTCATAGCTGGTGTGAAAGGACGTCTTCAAGGAGGTGTGGATACCGTTTCGAAGAAGAAGTGCCATCGTTCTTTGTAGCTTGATTGCCTGACTCCTATGTTTGCTTCCCAGGCATGTATTTTGAGTCTCTGGTTTCTTACGATTTGATTCCAAATTTTCATAATAAATCAATGTTCACTTAATAAATGCCAATTTAAATATAGTTAAATCGGCTGAACCAATAATTATCCCATTGTGACGACATAGGTTTCATAAATCAAAGCAGCGCGCAATGAACCAACACTGAAGCCTCTCTCAGTCCCCTCTGACATTGCTCAACTAGTCAGCACAGCATAACTCTCCAACCATAGCCACCCCGCCATGAATTCTAACTGTATCACGAGCTAGGGGGAGGCTGAGTTCAAGAGAGGTGTTGTTTCTTTGGTCCGGATAGCTCACTCCAACTGCTACCCGCTCAGCCAATCTCCCCGTTGCTAACCGCGATTATCTGAGACACAGCTCTACATACCAATCATGAAGCCCTCGACAACCCTGCTATCTCGTATCCACCTTCTCGAACGGCCGGCAAAAGTTTGGGCGACAAAAAGTTCCATCCACTTCCGCAACAAGAAGTCGCAGTCTGAACTCTTTGAGCGCGGTTAATGTTATTGCAGCGCGTTTAGATAGTGGGCCAAAAAATTCCGGGAGCCGCGATTTGGACCAGGGGTGGATTGGACGATCTCAACTCCAGTTCTGCGCCGAAACAGCGTGTCTCGAGACCAGATACCCGATATCTGCAACGTCGGATCTGCACCCCGTATGGAGAAGGATCGTCCAAAGCTTAGATACGGTATCGTCATGCACGGACGAAGATATAAGCTGATCCGGGGTCCTTGATCTGTTGTCCATCCTCACGCCAAACATGCTGGACACGTCTAAAATCCCCGGAACCAGCAGCTGGCTGGACTCCTCTCAGATCGTCAAGCTGCCTATTCCCTCAGACGACCCTGATGATCCTCTCAACTGGAGCCATCGACGCAAGGTGCTGTGCATGATCTGTATGAGCGCGTTCACGCTGTGCTCTGGAATTGCCTCGGCTTCAATCTACTCCATTCTGGTGCCCATTTCCCAAGACTCGGGTCTTCCTCTGGCCACTCTCAACCAGGGTACCGGATACATGTTTCTGTTTCTCGGTCTCGGCTGTCTGGTCTGGCAGCCTCTGGGCCAGCAGTATGGCAAGCGGCCCATGTACCTGGCTTCTCTGCTGCTGACTCTGGCGTCCCAGGTCTGGTCTGCTTACGCTGCCACCTCCAATGGCCACTGGATCGGCTCGAAGATCTTCCAGGGCTTTGTCCAGGCTCCAATTGAGTCTCTGTGCGAAGTGACCATCTCGGACGTGTGGTTCGAGCACGAACGAGGCCGATGGGTCGGTCTCTACGCCTTCATGCTCATGTTTTCCAACTTCATTGCCCCCGTTGTTGCTGCCCCTATTGCTGTGGGCCAGTCCTGGCCCTGGGTGCTGTACTGGGAAGCCATTTTCTGTGCTGTGGTGTCAGTATTTCTCTTCTTCTTCTTTGAGGAGACGAACTATAGCCGACACACCAAGGCCGACGTGACCGTGGCTGAGGGAGTCTCTGACGTCATTTCCGACGAAGAAGTCACCCATGTCGTCAACACCGAGTTTGTGGAGAAGAAGAGCAGCTTCCACGAGACCGGCAGCGTGGAAAACGGACAGGGACACCTGATCCAATACTCCAAGAAGACCTATGTTCAGAAACTCGCGCTCTTCGATAAACCTCGTCCTATGATGCTGTGGACCATGTTCAAGCGGCCGTTCAAACTGCTTCTTTTCCCGGCCATCGTGTACTCAGGCTTTCTGTACGGCAGCTCTCTGATCTGGTTCAACGTTCTCAACGCCACTGCTTCGCTCATTCTCTCCGGTCATCCATACAACTTTGGCACCATCTCTGTCGGTCTGTCGTACTTTTCTCCTTCCATTGTCGCTGGAATCATGGGTTGGGGAGGAGGATACATGTCGGATATTTTAAAAATGTACCTCGCTCGTCGCAACAACGGAGTCTCCGAGCCCGAACATCGACTGTGGATTCTTGTCGTCTACATCGCCATTGTCCCTGGAGCTCTTGTTCTCTGGGGAGTGGGAGCAGCCACTCACGTGCACTGGTTCGGACTGGTAATGGCCATGGGACTGATTGGAGGCTGCGGAACTCTGGCAGCCACAGCTTCCGTTTCCTACGCCATTGACTCGTACCGAGAAGTGGCTTCGGACTCCATGGCCACTGTTATCGTCATTCGAAACCTCATGAGTTTCGGCATTGGCTACGGAATCACTCCGTGGCTGGCCAACCAGGGCTACGGCAAGACGTTTGGAGAAGGCGCTGGAGTCTGTGGTGGCTGCGCTCTGGTGTTTCTGGTCTTTATATTCTACGGCAAGAAGATGCGAGACGCGACCAAAGGGCGGTACTGGAAGCTCGTCCAGGAGAGTATCGACAACGGTATTGCTCATTAGAGATGTGATAGTTGGGTATTTATAATGTTATTCATTCGTTACTTGAGGTGTTCATATTTTACAGCTCCTAGAGTGTTATGTATTTGTTACTTGTAATATTACTCATGTGTTACTTGAGGTGTTAGCTGCTTTTTGTAAACATCATTTGTTACTCAAAGGTTCAATCACTAGTTACTTAGATTATTGCTGGAGGTGTGAAGAAAAACCCAACCCTCAGACTAGCTCTTAGAGTCACGTGAGAAATACCAGGCTGCTCAAAGTAGTCACGTGACTGACAGCAGATCTTTCCTTTACTGTTGCAGACCCACATCCAGTCACTAGCACTCACGGCATACATCCCATACCTACCCCGTGCTTACATAACGCACCAGAAATACCCACCAAAAATAGCACCGATTGCCTCGGGGACAAAAAGGTCGTGCCCGGAATCGAACCGGGGTTACTGGAAGTCAACAGATAGTCAGAATCCAAGGTGATAACCGCTACACTACACAACCGCTGAAGACCAGCAGGGCGTGATGCCTATTTGAGCGAGAAAAAGGCGTTCAATTTTTTTTCGGGAAAGTGGAGTGAATGAGACTGTTTAGTGCTATATATACAAGGCTAATAAACGTCTTCTTAACTATACGTCACTTTTCTACAACTTTTGAGCGTGACGTTGTGTAATGTGATACTCATCCGTGTGCTCCAAGAGTTAACGCCACAATGAAGACACTGAAAGCTTTAGATCAATTCAAAGACTTTTTCAGAACACTGCAGCACCCCCCACAACCCCTCAATCTGCCGCAATTACTAATCAGAGCAAAGATACCACTGTCCATCTCTCTTAGTAAGCAACAACGGGCAACCTGGCCGAGCGGTCTAAGGCGCCAGGTTAAGGTCGCACCTTGACACAACATCCTGGTCTCTTCGGAGGCGAGAGTTCGAATCTCTCGGTTGTCATTGCCACGTGAGTGGCTATTCTTTTTTCGATCGTAAGAATGGTTGGAGTCGTAGCGCCAGCGCTTTTTCACAACCGCAATCGGGCTGGAGTGTACTTCAAGTGATAGGTTTGAGAGACTACTAATAACCGCATTAGTTCGTAGATGAAAAGTCTGAAAGAAATGACATGATCTGGAGTCGATATTGCTTTTTACAACGGCTTGTAGAGACCGTAACGCTAGCTGTGTATATTGCCAGAACCTGAAATGTAGCTGATATGAAGTGATCGCGATAGATAAGCGCATTAACTCGGGTGCACAGTGTTACTAGCGGGTATTGTGTTAATAGTTTCCTCTAATTTGCTGTCCATTCATCTGCAATAATATCTGCGAAAGATTCGATGTTTCGAAGGTTCTAGGCGATGACCATCTGCATAATCAATGCAGTCTCTGAGTGATGGAAAGAGAAACCGATGAAACCGAAATTTGAAAGCTGGAATCGGTTTAGGATAGAGCTCTCCTCTTACAATATGATACGTTAACAAAATGGATAATCAGAACCACATCTGTTTTACAAAACAGCGATCAGCGTAGTGAGCTTACGACAATGATGTTTTAGTTTACAACGATAGTTATCTTGAAACGTGAGTGCAAATTTCTGCTACCTTTATTGATTTCTGGCTCTCAGGGCTACCAAAGTAGTGGTACGTAGGAAATAGATGTTACTGTCTGAATTATCGTGTTGCATGGCTTAAAAGAGTCGGTAATTTCCAATACTTCGCCAAGCAGCTGTCCAATATCCACGGGTTTGATTCCCACAATACCACAGGTCCATGTACTCTGGCCACGTCAAACGTGTGCTTTCAGGAATGAGAAAGTACTCAAACAGAATGGGAGAGATCCAGATGACTCCATAGGGCCAGACATTCAGCATAAAGAGCCAGATCTTCGATACAAGAGGCCAACAGCCTGTGTCAATCCACAATCGTAGCACCGAAAACACTATCACGGACAATGTCTCCGGATACAGATCAGTTCTCTCTGGAGCTGGGGATCGTATCTGGCCCAAGTGTTTCTTTTTGGACAGAATGGAAAACACGACAAAGTCTCCCAGAACAAGCAGACAGAATAATGTGGGGTCTTCAACCTGTCCTTTGAACCACCTGTAGCCATACCAGCATCCGTGGGCTATACAGAGAAGAAGACAGCCGAGTAGAGTGTGTAAGCAGACACATAGTCTCATATGACGGCGACTCGGGAACAGCATGAAACCGTAGTAGATGGATGAGACGACTAGGAACAAGAACGATAGAATGACAATTCCCCCCCAGCCAATCATCCTCCAAATTTCAGCTCGCAGTTTGTCGTCATTTTGCGCAAAGTAGATGATGAGCAGAACTGCAACTAGGGGAACGGCAAGTTTATCAAGAGGGTCGTCCCTTCTCAAATGGCGGTGCCGTAATTCATATGCGTTCATTTTTCCGGTGGCGGTTTTTTAGCGGCGATTTTCGGCGATCTTTTATAAGACAGAGTAGCCCAAGGCTCTGTTTGTTCGCCTAAACTTACCGAGATGCTCATCCACTAGCCCAGATATATTCTAGACAAATGACCAGCCTTCCCCATTATCCAGATCACACAACATACTTTACGGCCTTGGTCCCGGCACGACTTCCCATTACAATGCTTCCAATTGTTCACATGAAGCTGTTGAAGACTTCCATCATTTCAAGCGGGAATGCAGAGGGAGCCCACATTGGCCAATGTCGTCATGTGACCTGGAGCTGTGTTGACACAATATATATTATCGTGATGAGTTTGTATAAACTCGGCTCACTCGGGTCTGTTGCGTTGTGCTATAGAGTCTACAATCTCCACCTTGTTCTATCATCTTACACATCACAATGAACACCACAAACAACTTGGAAAAGCTGCTGAAAATAGCAGAGGACACTTTGTGCGAGTACTCGGAGAGCGCCGAGCGACTGGACGCAAAACGTGAGTTATTACGACAGCTACGAGCTTTGGCTAGGAGTACTCACGCAAACGAGTCGTCTCGAGTGGCTCCTTTTGTGTCGTATTCAAGACCAAAGTACGTTCCCAAGTGGCTCAAGCGGAATGAGGAAGAGAGTGGGAATGCGCCAAGTGAGGCAGGTAGTGATACGAGCGTCTCCAGCAGCTCTGGACGAGATATCAGTCAGAATGACGGCGATGTAAAAACAGAAATTTTACGACCAAGAGATACAGGAGATACAAGAGGTACAAAGAGGGATACCCACGAGGCCAATGTCACCACAAGATACGCTGCTTCATCTCGAGATACCTCTTCAGTTGTAACGAGCGACGAAAACACACCATCACCCTCTCTCACGGACAAACAGCTTCGAGACCAGCAGCTGCTGAAACGGTTCACAGGGACCCAGCAGCAGAAGCCAAAGCTGGAGCTTTCGGCGGGATGGACTCGTCCTGCTGGTTTAAAAGCGGGTCCACAAACTCGTTCCGCGAGCGTGCTGAACCGACTGGCTCAAGAGGAAGAGCCGAAACCTGTGGCTCCGGAGCAGCGAGAGATGTGGTGTCGAACCGTCCGTGTGAGGGAGTCGAGGCGTTCATAACGGGACAGTTGAGCGCACAGTTTTCCCAAGATGTGGCAACATGTTGGCTGTGGGAATGGGATAATTGGGTGAGAAGGGTTGCATTTTGTTTGCGAGATCATTGCGAGTATTTTGATACCATACAGCCTCTAGCGGGGTTAGATTTATGAACGTGAGTGGCTTTTGTAAGTGTTCAAGGCTGCCATGTAGTTTGTGTGCACATGAAAATAGAAGATTTGAACAGCGACAACAACAAACAGGGGCATATGAATCCTCCCCAAGACATCTGGATAAGTCACCCGTGCTTCTCCAATATCTGATTTCTCGCTAGTCATATTTTTACGATGTAAGACATTACTTTCTTGTCACTCACTCGTATTTAATGATCAAAGGTACTCATCTGGAATAAATTCATGGGATTCATTAGCTAGCTATATCGCAGTGAATATTTTTTGTTTTATTTGAGTACCAGGTACAGTAGCTATTGCATATTTACATTTGGCTTCATTATCCCTTCGTTTCTGATGACCAGCAATGACTCACCAGTGCAGCAAAGTCTGTGAGTGGAGCCAGAGGTCCAGGAGTATTTCCTAAAAGGAGGTCCTTCGATCCGCTGAATTTATAAGTCCAGGAGTATCCTTTGACTGACTTCTCTCTTTCAACCATCTCCGGTTTCTTATCACTTTTCACAGCCATTTTCAATGCTCCCGAAAGAACTTTTGCTGATTCTGTGCGACTATCTGGACCTCCAGTCCGTGGTAGCACTATCTCAAACCAGTTGCCAAAGCAAACTGCCAGACACAGTTTTCAAACAGAAGCTCCAGGCCGTGTGTCCGTGGTTTGGGCCTGAAAGCTCCCACAGAACCTCGTGGAGACAATGTGCGGTGGAGTTTGTGAGAAGACGAAGCGACGGGAGATTTGCCCGTGATCTAGTTTACGACAGACAACATGGACCGCTCGAAAGTGAGACGCACTCAATGCTCACACAAGACTACCCTATGTTGAAGAAGTACGAGACATTCGCATGTCCTGAATTGTCGGACATCAGAAGGAAGGAATGTTACACCAGTGAGCATGGAATAACCATGGACTTGACGGATGTGGAATGGGAGCAAGTCGGCGATCGAGACTATAGTCTGGCACTCCACAGTTTGGTTTCTCTACCAGAAATGCTAGTGCTTCAAATCAGTCCCCGAATCACACGGTGCTGTATGTACAACTTTTCCATCCACGTCAAGTTCAAGGACTCTGCTGGAGATAAACCCGATATTGAACGAGACGAGTTGGTGACTACGGAAAAGCCCCAGTTTTACGTGCTTGACGGAAACGTGTTTTTGCTGACTTACCACGATGGAGGGTGTACTCAAAAGACGAAACCACTAGCTTCCCAGCTGTTTTACGTCAGCAATAAAGCCATCCACGAAATTGATTTGGGATCTATGTTTATTCCAGCAATGGTTGTCTACGATGGCCTGTTTCATCTTCTCAAAGACAACAAGCACTACTGTCTACAGTGTTCTCTGGACCAGCCAGCTGTTGTGGATGTAGTCGCAACGTCTTTGAATGTCACTCAGGTGGTCAGAAAGGAATCCTGGAGTCCGCATCTGTCTTTTGTCACCAGTGGGGAGTCTCCCTATTTGTGGGACGTGTCCAGGAACACTCTCACTGAGATGGAGGGTGAGATGGAGGGTGAGATGGAGGGTGAGACGGAGGAGGGGTGAGATGTATCAGAGGATCAGACTCGGTCAGTAAAAGAGACTCAATCGGATTGAGCGCCGGCATTGGTTCTATGACACTTAAGTGAGCACAAGCAGCTGATACAATGACATCGAACCATGTATCTCAACTCTGCACCTATAGCTTGTAAACGAAGATAGAACATATCTGCTACTAAGAAAGCCCAAGCATTAAATTAAATACGTACATGCAATTCATTCATTCAGTATGCATCAAATGACCGTCAGCTTGAACCCCCAAATCCACCTCATAATGATCATCAACATACCAAGTAAATGTACCAAAATTACTCATCAGCTACTTAGCTTTCTTACTTGAGACACTCGCCCCAGATTTTTAAGTTCCAGTGCCTCATCTTTCTGATCCCCTCAATTCACCCATTTCCCCTCCAAATTGCACCAAAGTGATTAAATCTGTCACCCCCACCTTCACCTCCACTCAGTAAAAAAACCAGCTTTCCACCTCTTCTCCAACCACCACAACAGACATCTCGTTTTTCGCCTGCATAAACTTTCATCAAGTGCAACCATCAAGTGCATTCCCCGTCTCCTCCACAACCACAAGATGCTACGACTCGGAGGCCTTCGACAGGTGCGATTCAACTCGACGGTGGCCAGCTCGCGCCAAAAGTGTCTGGACGAGCTCAAAAAACACGACAAGTCGTCCTACATCATCCAGTCGTACGTGCAGAACCCGCACGCTCGAGACGCCTTCATTGCCATCCGATCTCTGTGTCTGGATCTCTCCAAGCTGAACGCCGGAGCCACTGGCTCTCGTCGGGCCGGATCCGACGTGTCCGAGCCGTCGCAAATCAAGCTGGGCTTCTGGAGAGAAGGCATCCAGCGAGTTTTCCAGCGATCCGACAACAAGACGGGGGCTCTCAACCACCCCACTCTGGCGCTGCTGGACGCCACTCTGGACCACGTGGATCTGTCGAAACGGTACTTCATCACGCTCATCCAGTCACGTGAGGCGTACATGGGCAACCGGCCCTTTCCAGACGTCGACTCCATGGCTGTCTACGGAGAGGGTCTCTTTTCGCAGCCCAACTATCTCTTTCTGGAAGCCACGGTGGGAACGTCAAAGAACACCACCGAGTTTCTCAAACTCAACCCGGAAGTGCACTCCGAGCTGCACACGATAATTGCGCACATCGGCCAAGGATCCGGAATTGCAGCGCTGCTCAAGGGTCTGCCGTACTACATCAACCAGCGAAACTACGTGCCCCTGCCCGTCCAGGGGCTCGTATCACACAAGCTGTCGGAAGAAGAGATTCTCCGAGGCACCTTTGACAAGAACCAGCTGTCGTCGCTCATCTTCGAGGTCGCCACTCGGGCCAACGACCATCTCATTTCGGCTAAAACGCTTCTGGAGCAACTCAAACAAAACCTCAACTCGGTGCCCGACGCGCCAAAGGGCGGCTACTTCACGTCGTCCATGTTTCTGCCCATGATGTCGTACATTCCGACCAAGATTTTCCTGGAGAAGCTCGAGACTGCGGACTTTGACATTTTCTCGAGCAAGCTGCAGACCAAGGACAATATCGCGCTGCCTTATAAGAGCTGGAGAGCTAGTCAGACCAAGTCGTTGCCTTGATGGGGAAAGTGTGTCTTTGATGAAGGGAGCCTGTTAACACGGCTAGTCAGTGGAGAAAGAACTGTCATCGGAACAGATGATATATGTACATAGTTGAATGGATACAGTTAATTTGTATAGCTTGTGTGTTTTTGTAGACTCGATGAGATGATATTGCACTATAGACTTTCGACGACTTCACAGAGAGACACTCTGATGACTTTACAGAGAGACAGATTAGGCAGCGTGTGAGCAGAGCAAGTGGGAAGATAAAAGTGCCCACCCAGTGCAGCTGATAGACTTCACTCATTCTTTCCCTTTAGTCTCATTCAGCAATGTTTTATTTCCAATTAATTGTATTTTTCGAGCTATTTTCAAAGAAATATTAGCAAAAATATCCTAAAACCCCTGACTAAGAAAACGAAAAATACCCCGACAACTGGGCGAAAAGAGACACCAAGGTACTTGAACACAGCTCCTCGAAGAAGAGTGTCTGGAATCTCAGCCAGAATCGCAAAATTGCTGAGTCACAAAACTCTGATCCAAACATACCACGAAAAAAAGAAGCGAGAGGACGACAGGACTCGAACCCGCAGCCTTTGGAGGACGTCGTTCAGAAGAACCGAAATCCAATGCGCTACCATTACGCCACGTCCTCGCTGGACTGAATTTTTGGAAATTCTTGCCTCCTCAACGTCGCGTCTGCTTATGTAAGCCAGATTTCTTTAGTAGTGATTTTTGGGCCTTAGGAACATTTAGAGAGACTATTAACTATCAAAGAAAAGTATTCTTGGTTTCTGAATCACAATAAACTTGTTCTTGTTACTCTGCAGTTCTTCAGGACGCGAATATCATCGTCTCTGTTTACAAGACACCGATGAGCAATCTGCTTCATACAACTGGAGCTTCATCATAAAAAAACTGTTCCATTTTCTTTACTCCGTCAATGGGCATCGTTGGATTCGGGATTCTCTGATTTTGACCTCCATACCAATAAGTTATAAGTCAAGTTCCTGCTGATATGCTGTCTTCCTTTGAAGGCAGACCCCTGAGAACAAGAAGTAATGGCTTTGTTGTCAGTAGTCTCGATTTACTGCCTACAATCTAGTAATATTTACATTATTTACATATTCACAAAGCGCACTTTGTTTGCCTCTAACAACTACAGTTGTCAACCCATCTGGGGAAAGCAGTCACGTCTCGAATGTTCTCGATTCCGGTGGCGTAGTTGATGAGTCGCTCGAAACCCATTCCAAAGCCTCCATGGGGCGTGGATCCCTGCTTTCGCAGCTCGAGGTACCATTCCAGAGCATTCTTGTCCATTCCAGAGGCCTCAATGTTCTTCAGCAACGTCTCATAGTTGTCTTCTCGAATGGAACCTCCAATAACTTCTCCGATATGGGGCATGAGCAGATCGAAGCAGGCGACGGTCTGGACGTCGTTGTGGCTCTGTTTCATGTAGAACGGTTTCTGCTCCTTGGGGTAATCGGTGACAAAGACAGGAGAAGCAAAGTACTCTGTAGCCAGCCACTTTTCGTGCTCACTTCTGAGACCGACCTCGTAGTCCGGTCGGTGTGCAAACGGCTCCTTGAGATGCTGCAGATTGAGAATACCGATCGCCTGCTTGTATGAGAGTCTGGGGAAGTCGCAGTTTGCCATCTCCCACCGGTCCAGAAGCTCTTCCTTCTGTTCAGCACTTCGTCTGGCGTCCAGAAGATCATTTCGGGCCTTGTTTCCCTCCTCCATCAGAGGAGCAAGACACGACTTGACCATTCCTTGCGCCAAGTCCATGAGAGGCTCCAGATCGTCGACGAAAGAGATTTCAGCCTCGGCCATCCAAAACTCGCTCAGATGACGGTTGGTGTCGCTGTTTTCTGCTCGGAAAGCGGGCGTGAACGTCCACACTCGTCCCACGGCAGCAGCCAGAACCTCGAGATGCAATTGGGTCGAAACCGTGAGATAGGCCGGTTTGTCTCCGAAGAACTTGTCTCCCTTTCCTCCTCCAGACACCTTGAACACCTCACCGGCTCCCTCGCAGTCCGAGGACGTCAGCAGGGGCGGGTTGGTCTGGATGAAGTCGTTTTCGGCAAAGAAACTCGTCATCTGGGCCATACAGAACGATCTGTATCTGAGCGTGGAACTGTTGACCGAAGTTCTCCATCTAAGAGCCGGCAGAGTTCGGAGAAACTCCTGTTTGTGGAACTTTTTCTGGATCGGGTAATCTTCGACGGTTCCCGTGACCTTGACAGACTCAGCCTGCAGTTCCAGACCCTGCTTCTTGCCCTGAGAACTGACCAGATTGCCCTTGACAGACACACAGGCTCCGGTGGTGAGCTCCGGTGTCACCTGATCGGGCTCCAGCACGGCCATGACGCCCTGGGCGCAGTTTCCGTCGGAAATGGTGAGAAACGCGACGTTTTTGAGCTTCTGGACCGACTTGATCCAGCCGTTGATGGTCACGGGAGAAACGTCCTTGGTGCCGAGAATGTGCTGGTTTTGCGTCTTGATCTGGCTGATTGTCGCGGGAAGAGTCGAAATTGGTCGGGCCGAGGGCAGTCCAAGCACCCTTTGGGTCGTCAGACGAGTTCGGGCTATTCGCAGCATTTTTGGGGTGGATGTGGAGATGTCTGAAGGAGGTTTCGGATTCATCATTCACCTGCAGACTCTGGAACTTTATTTGGCGAGAAGGGGGAAAGTGAGATGGTTGTGGTTGATGGTTGGGTGGTATAAGTGGGATATTCACTCGAAGATTTGTATATCCAGGTCCTGTTATTGATCTCGTTGATTTATTTTGTTTGAATCATGTCTGCAGAGAAAATTGCAGCTTGTTGGGCTGCCATTTTATTACGCTTAGGCTTAGCTATTAGTTACCCCCTGCCAAAATGCACTGAGCTTTATTGTTAAACTCCCACACCCTCCATGCAAGATGTTAGTTGACGAAGAGAAAAAGGAGTAAGACTGTCGATAAGTCCATCAATATTGTCCCTACAACTCCAGAGAGAGACAAACTACTTAAACCAGCATTCACCTTGAATCGCCAAGCCGCTTAAAACCCTCAGTCTCCAGATATCTCCACTGAGACACGTTCTGGACCGTCTTTCGTGGTTCACTCTTTGGAAGCCTTGATGAGTGTGACTTGCAGAGAGAAAAAAGAGTGCATAGTGAGAGAGACTCCAAAGAACAACAAACACAAATCATCATCAGATGCTCGTCATAGCCACTGACTAGATATAGCCACTCACTCGTTTGCCACTCACCCACCTACCCACTCCAGAATGCCGATCGCCCAATTAGTCCATCTTAGACCCAATTCGAGTCTGGAGCTACTTCTCAGGCAGTGTCTTGTAGCTAGAGTGTAGCTAGTGAAGGCAGCCTTGTGGGGCTACATACGCCTGCTAAAGCCGTGTGAATGTGATTTTGGTAATTCAATAGATTTCGGGTCAGCAGGAAGCAGTATACGTTCAAACGAGTATTTCGGTTCATTTCCCGTATCTTAGACGGTGTTCATGTTGCTATAGCTGGAGATGTATTGATAGAAACGGTTAAATAATATTTTTGAAAAGTAAAATGAAATGAGAACAAGAGGATAGTGAAGAGAGTCAAGACGGTCCATATATCAGCTATAAAGTATATCGATGTATTCAAAAGTGGAATCATCGGAATCAGCGTCAAATTCTGAGTCGAACGGTAGAATTTATAACAAAAACCGTCCATTCAATCTCTTTCTAGACAGCCATTTTGACACTCCTTTTCCAAGACTAATCCAACTGTCCTTCGAGTTCATTATGCCCACACCATGAGACAGGGCATGAGTGAGCTATATAAGACAAGTATCTTCAGTTGAGCTACGACACTGGTACTCTCGTTCGCCTCCCGCCTCAAATCCATCTCCACATTCCCTCCACCCTCAACGCCACCTCATTAAACCTAGTGCAGTCATCTTGCCCAACCTCAACATGACTCCATAGCCACACATCTCTGCGATACCTGTAACTTTGAACCAGACAATGAGCAAGCTATGCTTATAAAAAGGAGTAAAGCTGGAGAGAGGTGAGGTGATTTTCTGTGGTTCCACGGACCGCCTGACAAATGATGTTTGTGTAGACTAGCTCTACCGCCTCTGTTAGTGTCCTTATAGCTCCAATTAATTAGCTACCAAACTCCCCTTCCCCAAACTATCATCTGCTCCAACCCCACCCTTCTTTCGGCACGTACATAATCCAGGTATATTACGAACCCTGTGCAGAACCGAGGACCTGTATAGCTGTCACGTGAGAACAAGACGCCACAAAAATGACATATTCCCATCTGTACCACTATCCCTAGTAATTTACTCTCCTCATCTTCCCATTCTCCCCTCCCTCATCTCCCCTCTTTACCCCTTCCATCTACGCCCCATGACGTTGTCTGTCAGCTGCCATGCAACTCTAATCCTTATCTCACATCCATCTGGCGTTAGGCTGTTTGAAGGCTAGTCTTGTATCGTACAGTTGGAGTCTTGTACCGTCTCGTCCGTTTTTGAGCCCATTTCTTCGCTCAGCACAGACGCATTATCAACACAAACAGCTCTCCAGCCACCTGACTCTGCGACACGTCAACTCAACCAAACATCGCAGCCTCATTTGCCCCACCACACAGCTTCTGCGACATACACCTCTTCTGCATACCCCTCCATATTGAGCCACACGACTCTCAACAGACTGATCACAGACACGTTCAGACGCAAACCAGTCAGAGACGCAAACCAGTCAGAGACACAAACACAGCCAGAGACACAACTGCCTCCTTCTGGCACAACCGCCTCCTTCTGACACAAACACCTTCTCCCAACTCTTCTCAACTCTTCTCAACTCTTGCCAACCCTCCCCAACTCTTCCTCTTAAGGTCTTCTTCCGACCTCCTCTTGACGTATCATTCACAGCTTCTTTCTCTGGACGCCTTCCTTCTCTGGACGCCTTCTAACCTCTTCGTCTTCTTCTTCTAACAACCTCCTCTCAGCGTATTCTTCTAACGCCTTCTAGCACTTCTAAAACCTCCACAACCTCACACACCCCTCTCACACTTACTCTTCTCGCCATGTCCCTCGAAGAATCGTGGATCGACGTGGACCAAAAAGTCACCGTCAAACCGCCAGCCCGATACTCGGCCCGCATGCCCCACGTGGAACCCCTTGAAACAGAGTCGTCGGCACTCTTCTACCACGCCCCAAGCGTCTACATCATCGAAAGCGACGCCGAAGACGACGACGACGACAACTGCGAGTCACGTGACGAGTCCGCCGACGGCCGCGCGCTGCTCTTCTCTCGTGACTCGCGCACGTCGCCGTCGTCCCGCGACTCCGCCACAGCCACAGCCACGTCCATCGCCGCGCTCCAGGACTCGCTGTCGACAATCGTGTCACGTGACATGAAGCAGGCGCGCGCGTGCGGCTCGTCCCAGCGCTCCAAGCCGCCCTCGTCCGTGTGTCTGGACTCGCTGCGGATCGTGCCGGAGTCCCAGCTGCCGAAAATGCGGGCTCGCGGCTCCGGGACCGTGGCTCCGGCGGTGTCCAGCTCCGACTCGGACAGCGACTCGAAGACGGCGCTGAAAAAACGGCGCGTCAAGCGGGTTCGCACGGGCGTCTCGTCGCCGGCGTTGGCGGTGGGGAGCTCCGGCAGCCCCGGAGGACCGGGAGGCTTTTCCCCTGCTGCTCTGGCTGCCGGCATCACCATCATCGGGCTGTCCTTCTCCGCCGGCTACGCCATTGGTCGGCAGTCGCTGCGTACTGCTTCGGTGAACTGATGGGCGGAGACTGAACACACATGGGGCTGTTCTCTACGGAGAATTTACACAGGTATTTATTAACGGCGTTGGGTATTTATATAATTAATGAGTGAGTATCGTAGTGAGTTGGTGGCGGTGGATTGCGGGTGTAATTAGCTTATGGTAGTTGTAGTTCAGTGCGTACTGTTTGTGCTCGTATGATCCAACCTGCTCCAGGGTTTACTGTAGAGAGTTCAAGAGTCGTCGTCGTGGACTCAAGGCGACGGTTGTGTGCTCTTGGACATTCTGTATGTGTACCGGTACGGTCTGGGTGACAAATTGGCAAGGTTGTTTTGGGCAACAACATCAGGCCTAACTTCAGATTTTAGTACTACAAGAGGTCGATAAAATGCTGTTATAAGAAGCAGAAGAGTCGCGAATGGTCTGTGATTGAAGGACACATCATCTCAGAATGTTCGCTCATGGTCTGTGTCTGAAGGACCCGTAAACGATTGAAGGACCCATCCCAAGATGTAGTCAGATCATTCGCTTCGCTCATGATCTGTGATAGACGGATGCTCAGATTTTTTCACCCCGTCATCATAATAAGTTGTGACCTAAATGTCTTTCAAACACCTGAAAACGACCTTGCCAATTCTGTTAACTCACTGTACCGGTACTGTACTCGCATCACTGGTGAATCACGGCATGTGTACTTGTACTTGAACTTCAGTGCAGCTCTATGCCATTCCCCACTATGCTCTCTTCCGTCTCCTACATGGTTTGAGACTACAAGTACTTGGTTGACCGTGGTCTGACGATGTACAAGTACAAAAGATAAGCCGATTCAAGTACAAGTACCGGTACCGGTACAAGTAGGATAGGGTGGTACTTGTACAAGTAATAACGAGGCTGATTTCCTCCAAGCGGAATTGCAACATGTTCCAGGGCATTGCTTGATTCAATTCGGGCCAAATTGCCAAAATTGACCTCGGATCAGTGTCCCACTGGGTGTGTCCACAGTTCGATATTATAACGTCTGAACGGCATCCATATGGACCTTTCTGAGGCACGTGATCAGGAAGTGGTGTTGACACGGAAGGGCGTTGGAATGACCTGAGAAGTGTTTTTGCGTGTCTATTGATCTATTTGTACAAGTATATTACAAGTATCTCATTCGCTCGTTCCTCCTCACTCCTTCGTGTGAGCCTCCCCAGTGGAGCATGCTGTAGGTAAAACAACCTCATGTTAGACAGTCTCTTGAGCCATAAGGAAAGACAAACATTGACTCAAAATGGTATCAATCGACTCAGAATCCTCCATCAATTCTGACAGTGTAATCAGATGCGCCTGTTGTCATCTAGAATATTTGTCTCAGAGACTCACCAAGTTCGAGTAATAAAGCTTTGATAAATTCTATTATCTCTACACTTAACTGTCTCGCGAACCAGACTGTTGTCCTGATCTCTGTTGTAAGCCACAAAATCAACCGAGACCAAGTCAGCTAGATACCTGTAACTCCGACTTCTAAGTGCTTCTTACGATAGAAAATTATTGACCTCTTGTAGTACTGATTTCTTCTATCATGGCTGATTCTGATTCTCATGCACTGCACCACACTAAGCGAACACACCCCCTTGAGGCCGCACCCCTTGAGGCCACAGACGATGAGCGAAGCGATTGGTCTGTCTACATTTCCACTCATGATCTGACTACTTTTTGGGATGGGTCCTTCAATCACAGACCATGAGCATTTTCAATCACAGACCATGAGCGGTCTGTCTATATTCTGGGATGGGTCCTTCAAATACAGGTCATTCGCTTCGCTCATGATCTGTCTAACAAACACCTCGTCTAATTGTAGCTAATGGCAAACGCCAAACGCTACATTGCTCGCAATATTGAAAGGCAGCAGCTCTACTTGGGCTAATATTTGTTACACAACTGTAGACTGGCTATATGAAGGTGTGCTTTATTTACCGTCAGCACCTCTGGAACACCGAAAGACAACCCCCAGCGGAACTTGACAGACCATGAGCGAAGCGAATGGTCTGTGATCGAGTTAGATCATGAGCGAAGCGAATGATCTGTGATTGAAGAACCATGCCAAAATGTAGACAGACCATTCGCTTCGCTCATGGTCTGTAGTTGACATCTCAAGTAATATAGTTTGAAACGTATACGTGTGGCCAATGCAGAGAAAAGTGGCCTCAAGGTGTCAGTCCGCTTACTCTACGGAGTACTCTACACGAAATACTGTTAATATCTATCAATTAATTATCATCTTATCCTCCATAACAATCTACCCTTTATTTTTTCGTCAGGCAGCAGCTCAAGCAGCTCAAGCCCCTCAGGCAGCTCAACAGCACCCTCAACAGCACCCTTCGGGTACTGTATCGGGCCCTGTTCACGGGTCAATATTGTACTTCATCTTAATACCCATGGCCGACAGCTCGGAATTCAGGTACTTGAGCACAAACGGAATGGCCACCGTGGTGGTATCGTCTCCTCCAACGAAACAGTTGCCCACAGCGTCCTGCCACATGCCCTCGGGAGGCGAGTCCCACGAGAAGGAGCCCTTTTCGAGCTGGGTGGCGCATCGACGACACTTGGTGCCCCGTCGATGGCCCGTGGTGCTCTGGGCCTCCATGGTGGCGGTCAGGGATCCACAGGTTCGACACATGCTGGTCTGGGTGTAGTCCGAGCAGTTGAGCAGCCGGTCCTGGAGCAGGTACGAGGTTCCGTGTCCAATGAGAGCGTCTCGTTCCATTTCTCCGACTCGGATACCACCTGATCGCTTTCGACCCTTGACGGGCTGCATAGTCAGCGGGTTAACAGGGCCCGTGGATCGCACCTGGAACTTGTCGTTGACCATGTGACGCAGACGCTGGTAGAAGACGACGCCGACGTAAATGTCGCACCGCAGCTCCTGGCCGGTGACTCCGGAGTACATGGGCTCGTTGCCGTGGTAGTTGTAGCCGGCCTTGAGCAGCTGCTCGCCAAAGTACTCGGCGGCAGTGTTGGTCTCGGAGAACTGCCAGGGAGTGGCGTCCTGGGCCATTCCGTGGAGAGCTCCGGACTTGGCCGCCAGCGACTCGACAAACATACCAATGGTCATTCGCGAGGGGAAGGCGTGGGGGTTGATGATGACGTCGGGCTGGATGCCGGACTCGGAAAAGGGCATGTCGTAGGTGGGCCACTTTTGCGAACACACTCCCTTCTGGCCGTGACGCGACGAAAACTTGTCTCCAATGACGGGCGATCGGGGGATTCGCAGCTTGACGGTGATCTTCTGCAGCTCTCCCAGAGTCTCGTCGCCCAGCAGCTTGACCTCCTCCACAAACCCAGTCTCCGACGACTTGTACTTGAGACACTTGGTCTTGTTGGTGTTGGAGTCGTAGTAGGCCGCAATGGGGTCGCCGTTGGAGAGTTTGGCGCCCACCAGAGGCAGACCGTCCACGTCCAGAGTCTGGGTCCATTCTCGGGGCCAGTTGTCCGGGCCAAAGCCGAAATGCAGCAGCGTGGGGTCGCCGGGCTTCTGTCGCTCCGTGAGATCCACCTTCTCCGTCTTGTAGATGGTTCCGTGGCCAAAGCCTCGCTCGTGCGCAGACTTGTTGATGATCATGGCGTCGTCCATATCGTAGCCGGTGTAGGAGATGACGGCGACCACGGCGTTCATACCGTTGGGGAAGTTGTCGAGTCCGTACTCGTCAAACAGACCGGCTCGAACAATGGGCGACTGACCGGTCTGAAGTCGGTACATTTTGTTGTCGCTTCGATGAGTCAGCACGCCCGGAGTTCCCATGGCCTGCTTACCCATCTGGCACTGGTACATGTTTCGGGGCGACTGGTTGAAGTCCGAAAACGGCGTCATGTTGGCCAGAATCGACAGAATGTTGGTGGGCGAGTACTCCACGTGCGAGTGCACGTTGGTGATTTCGTTGGGCGTGACCGCCACGTTGAGGTACACCTGCTCAAAGGGACCCACAATGTCCTCCTTTTCGGTCGCCAGATGCTTGACCGGTCGCATGAATCGCGACGCCTCAGCGAAGAGATACAGACCCGGGTACTGGCCTCCTCGAGACGGAGGAACCAGACCGACCTCGAGATCCTGGGGCAGACGCTCGTCGCCAGTCACCTTCCACTGGCGGATCGTGTTGGCGGCCTGCTCGGCAATCTCGTGCGTGCACCAGCCGATGATCTTTCCGTCCAGCATCACCACCGACTTCTGGGGGGTGTTGGCGAGCGCTCCAGCGGGCGAGATTCCGAGCTGGTTGAGCACGGAGTCAATGTCGCCCACGTCGCTCTTCTTGACGGAAATGAGACACTTGTGGGCCAGATGGTTCAGCAGACCACAGGGCGTTCCATCGGGAGTGTGAACCGGACACAGGAAGCCCCAGGACTCGGGCAGCAGCTTTCGCACGTCGGTGGTTTTGAGCTCGGCGAAGAAGGAGCCTCGATGGATCATTCGGAAGTGCGCAATGAATCGGTGGAAGTTGATTTTCTCCACAATGACCGTGTATCCGGTGGTCTGCTGCAGATCCAGACCCGTGTGCGAGACCAGGTTTCCGGTGGACAGAAAGTAATGCAGTTTTCGGCCAATGTTCTCGTTGATCCGCGGGCAGATTCGCTGCATGATTTTGGGGTCGTCCAGATGCAGCGGGGCCTTCTTTTTGACGAGCTCGGTTCGCACCGCAGCACAGAAGTTGCTCAGGTACTCCTCCATTCGCTCCTTGATGATCATGCCGTACAGGAAGCCGCCGAGAAGCACCTCCTGGTGCTGGACGGCATCGGGGTTGTCCGGAGCACATTCGGAAGCCACCAGAGCGTACAGCTTGCGGATCATGAACAGCAGCATGCGGAACTTGTCCGTGTTGTCCTGCAGATGCACGAGAATGACGCGATGCAGCATCAGACGGCCCACGTCCTCGTTGGACATGTCCTTGGGCGCGTCCATGACAATGCGGAACTTGTCGCCCAGAAACGCCAGGTTCTCCTGCTTGGACGTGAGTTTGTACGACTTGTAGTTTCGCAGCAGCAGCTCCAGCCGGTCCGTGAGGAACGAGTTGGAGCCCTCGGACGCCACAATGCCGTCAAAAATCTCTCGGTCGTTGGTCTCGACCAGAGCCTTGAGGATCATCATCACGGGCACCAGATACTCGTTTTTTCGCCACGAAAACCGCATGGTGATTCCTCCGTCGCTCAGGTAATGCAGCACGTTGGTCTGGGACGACTGGTCCGGTCGAACCGACCGAATCTGCACTCCAAACTGGGTGTAGTTGTTGCCTCGCTTCTGGAACGACTTTCGAATGATGGCCAACGGGTGGTTTCGTCGCTGCACAATCAGCAGACGAATCAGCTTCTCCAGACCGTTGATGACAAAGTATCCTCCCTGCTCCTCGCTCTCCTCCTTGTGGGCCACCAGGTCCTTGGGGCCCATTCCTTCCAGATGGCATCGGTTGGAGCCCATCATGATGGGGATCATGCCGACTTCTCTGCTCTCAAACTTCTCGGGCCCGCCGTTGACCGAGTAGCCCAGAGTGAGCACCATTCGGGCTCGATAGGTGGCCATTCGCTCTCGACACTCGCTGGGGAACACCTTTCGGTTGATGGTCGTCTTGTCTTTGGCAGACACCGTGGGACGGCCCAGCTGCACGTTGGCGACCCGGATCGCCAGCCGGTTGCCCAGATTCTCGTCGTCGCCGTCAAACACGACTCGCTCGCCGACTTCCTTGGCGGCCAGATTCAGCAGCGAGTCCATGCCGCCCTCGGTGAGAGCGTTGAACGAGCCAATGTGGGGGGCCACGGCGTCCCGCAGCAGCGTGTACTTGTGCTCGTCCGGCGGGTTGGCGAAATACTCCTCGCGCTCCAGCGTGTGGAACGACGCCTTTTTTGTTTCGCTCATTTCGGTGGGGTGGTGATGGGAGAAAAAAACGGATGCGTGAAGAATAAAATCTTTTGAAAAGTTTATCCCGGGTGCGTCAGAGATGCACGACGGCTGGGTTTGGGGGGGGGCCAGAAACGGAGTGGAAAGGTGATATTGGGTGGTTGAAACACGTTAATCTGATCAGAAAAAAGTTCTGGATCGAATGCACTCTTTGGAATTCTCATAGCCCCACTGGAATACTGACTTTTGGAGAGCCTACAATTATAGACTATGTCAACTGCAAGCGAGTCTCCACTGTGGCAAAGAAAAGATAGAGACTTGAGGGGGATATGTGGAGGGACGAAAAAGACAGATTCTGTACCGGAGAGCCAGTCCAGCTTGGATTTTATCTTCAATCTCTTCTCATCACCACCCAACTACCTGATTGAGATGTCTGGATCAACGTCAGACTTTCAGGTTCAACGTCTATGAACTCAAACTGTCAGTGGCGGGCGGGGGACGTCAGCTCGATGGATAGTTGGTGGATTTGGTTTTTGAAAGCGGATGTGGGGTCCCTGAATTGAGGGGAGTATTTTGATGACTTCAGATTGTTGCTAGCTGGACTATACAGTGTGGCAGATACACTCTGTTTTCTTAAAGCCGATGCCTTCGATCATCAACTCAATCTCCGAAATGTGGCGAATCTAGGCGGATCAGTGAGGATTGGAAATGAAGATTCCAGTTGAATGGTGGCAATGAATGCTATCAGCTTGGTATTTTTGTCAGGTCAGAGTTTCTGGGCTAATGATAGTCCGGGCGATATGAGGTATTTATACAGCATTTCCATCAGAAATGTCGAATAAATGGAAGAAATTATAAACAAATTTAGCACACCTCTTTTGTCTATTCCAGGTAACAATTCTAGTGTTTGAGGGTGGTCTACGACTACTGTATAATATTTCTTAGCAGTTACCAACCCAAGAATAGCCTATCTAGAGTTGAGCATGATTGATACAACAACACGACTCTCATCTCCCATCACCTTTCCATATTCTGAGATCGATTTTGATCTGGAGATTGACTAATCATCATATGATCCATGCATTTTGATAAACCAGCTCGATAGCATGGTAGAATCATGGGCCACTGTCTTCCCATTGATGACATACACTATCACCGTCTGGCCTTCGACGTCAGCCTAGACGTATGGAAAATAGCTCGCCTGATGGAAACTTCAGCATCTAATCTCAGCCAATTTCTCTCCATCAATTCACTTCTTTGCAGGGCTTGGTATCAACTTTTTGAAGCTCATTAGAATATACACTCTTATCCTGTCCGACCATTGTAGCTCAGACAAGACCCTAGAGGAACTCGATGAAGAAATGAGAGCAAACACTACAGAAATGACATTTATGGCTCGAGTTTGGCACCCTCCCACTACTTATCTACCGCCTGTATGTCTGTCACCCCTCAAGCTGCCTCTTTAGACTGCTCTTCCCTGACAGGCCTTAGCTGCACACCAACCAAAACTGCTCCACCTACCAAAGTCGTCGATAGCTCCAATTCCATAAATAGCTTAGGTTCCCATTTCGCCCCTTAAACATGGGAAAAGCCCGAGAATTTCTCCATGGAGCCCTCCGACGAGTGTCCCCTCGACGAGCTCGTGAAAATGTCACGTACACGTTCTCACCAACTCATCGCGTGGTGAGAACCGCTTCGATCAAAGTGATTATTCGTGCTGCACCACCAAACGAAGAAAACCTCGTTTATCTCGTCAATCACGCCGTTGTCAGCTCTTCTCTGACCAAATCTGGAACATACGTCATTGTCAGGGTTCCCACCACCTCCAAAGTCTACCAATTGGGCTACATTCAGAAAAATGGAAGTGTTACAGTCCCCTCTGACGATTTCAGAACCGACCTGAGTCTCAAAAGTCTCACTCCAATTGCCAACGCTCCAGAGGGAACTCGTCTTCTGCAACTCGTCTTCACCGACGACTCATCGGCGTATCTTTCTTCCGACGATGAGTGGCGTTCTATGGAGGTCGTTATGAGCTCCAGTCCAGCTCGCAGATTCTTTTATATGTTATTTTACCTGGGGCAAGACTTCTCTAAACACTTCTCCCATCCTCTTTACAAAGACGACTTTACGATAGTGTGCAGAGATGGAACCCGGATCAGGATCAGTCTGGACTACATCGTTTGGAAGTCGATTGATTTTGGGGATCTTTTGAAGGAAAAAGCTGAATCGGTAGATTCAATGGGGATGGAGTCAACTGGGTTGAAAAAGTCGAAAACGAAAAAGTCGAAAAAGTCCAAGAAGTCGACAGAAAACTTGGTAAACGGTTTATCAGAAAAGTCACCCACAGATATATCAGATCCGCCAATGAAAGTGGTCGTCAGAAACTCCGCAAACTCCTCCAACGTCGACTACTCAGGAACAACTATCCAGACTCTCGTGTCTTACTTCTATGGAGAAGAGTTCAAGCCCCCAGACTACAATACAGCCCTCGAGCTGTTCACATTATCCCAACAAATCGAGTTTCGAGACCTGAAAATACTCCGATTGGCCGAAGAGGGACTTTTGAACCTCGATTTAAAACTGCCTGAAGCTCTGTCAACCTGGAAGATGGCTGTGGGAACGTCAAGAAAGGTGTGTTTCCATTGCGTGAGACAATTCCAGAAACACTTCCGAGACTTGAAATCCGTGACCGATTTCAACGAGCTGGTTCAATACCTGGATGTGGAAGAAGTCCGCGAGTTTCTCAAAATGTTGTCTCAGTGTGAGTGGTCAAGTGAGCTACGAATGGATAATAACGAGGTAGAATAAAGGAAAACAGCAAAAAAAGATTTAGTAGGTGGAGGAATGGTTCTACTAAGTCTATAGTTGATCCGCAAAGAAAATATAGCGACTAGTAGAAATAGGGCAGTTGAACAATGTCACCAAAACACACATTCTATAATTTAGTAGGTATTACCTCCCTAAAACATGCCTATTGCATAGAAAAGATCTTGGCATTCATTTTAATACCATGAAAGTACATTCTCCGCCGCCTAGACAATCGCAAACCAGCAATCTCGTTCCTCTCCACCACACCCCTTCATATCCACCTCCCTACACCCTCAGTTCGATCCCCAGGTCCACCAAATAATTACCCCAACTCAAATCTGCATTGGACATGCAGCCAAAATAAATCTTTCGAAATTTCGATAATCTCAGAAACCGACAAAATGGCCAAAAGCAGGTGAGTGAAGCTGGAGAAAGTGTGAGGGAATGAATGAAGGTCACGTGATGTACCTGGGTGAACATCTGCGCGTCACATGATGTCAGAGAACACATAGACGGGAAGTTGTTCCAAAGAGGATGAGTGATGTGTGGATTGATTGAGCCACGTGAGCGGTGGTGGGTCACGTGATGTCAGTCTGGGTGGGAATACCAGTTCTTGTCGAGATCACGTGACTTTCAGTGAGACAGCTGCTTCGACCATACGTCTTTATTACAATCTACGACGACATGGATGTTATTCGCCATTGGAGTGAGGTCACGTGACCGAAAGTGGTATTTTCATAATCGTGCCATCTTCCCGATTACGCCGCTTCTTTCCATTTCCCGGCAGCTGCTCTGCTCATGGAGAAATCACCGACTCCAATCATCCGTCTGTTCTCAAGATCACATGACTTATCACGTGATACAACCCCCCCTTCTCCTTCTAACACAGATACGAATACGTCAAGAACTTTGAGCAGGAAAACCATCTTCTTCCAGACTGTCATATTGTTGTTCGGGTCGATGGTCGAGGGTTCCACAAGTTTTCGAAATTTTACAATTTTGAAAAGCCCAACGATTTGCGGGCCATTGAGCTGATGAACAAGTGTGCCGAGCTCATTGTGTCTGAGTTTGACGACGTCATTATGGCTTACGGAGACTCGGATGAGTACTCTTTTCTGCTGAGAAGAAAGTGTTCGTTGTTTGAGCGAAGAGAGAGTAAATTGGTCAGTACTTTTGCCAGCACCTTTACCAGTTATTATGTTGCATTGTGGGGGGAGTATTTTGGAGACACCGACGGAGCACGTGACAAGAAGAGTGGGTCACGTGATGTGACTGAGGGTGTGGAGAAGTTGAGCATTGGACAAGAGGAGGGGGAGGGTAAGGGGGAGGATGAACAGGAGAATCTGGACGAGAAGGAGGAGAGGGATACGCTGTCTGAGTCAGATCCGCCTAGAACACGTGCGTCTGACTCACGTGACAAGTCACGTGACTCAACCGGACTCTCCCTCCACATGCTTCCCACTTTCGACGCTCGATGTGTGGTCTACCCTACCACTCAATCCATCAGAGACTACTTTTCCTGGAGACAGGTGGACTGCCATATCAACAATCTGTACAACACTTCGTTTTGGACTCTCGTTCAACAAGGTCACATGACCACTCAGGAGGCGGAACAGCGGCTTAGTAAGACTGTCAGCAAAGACAAGCATGAGCTGTTGTTTACCGAGTTTGGACTCAACTACAATAACGAGCCGGACGTGTTCAAGAAGGGCACGACGATTGTCAAGGAGTTTGATACTTCCGGGCTGAGTCAGCGGCAGGTGGAGCGGAAGATGAAGAAGATGGGCAGGGTGAGAGTGATGCATTGTGATATAATTCGGGATGGATGGTGGGATGAGAGGAGGTGGATTTTGGAGTAATCAAATGACGAGCGCAGCGAGTTGTTTGATTGAGGAGTCACGTGACGGGCGAGTCATTTGATCGAGGGAGTTGTTTGATTGAGGGAGTTGTTTGATTAAGGGAGTTGTTTGATTGAGGGGTCACGCGACCGAGCATCTTGCACTGGAAACAATCCTGCGGTCGAGGATGACGTCAATTGTCACATTGCTCAATCGAGGGTGTTTTCGCAGCTGAAAAGTTTTTAGACTGAAATCATGCCCTTGAAAATCACCTGAACTTGAAGGTCACGTGATTTAGGATCCTTAGCATTCGAGGGAATCATGTGATTGAGTCTGGTAAGGCACGGATTTCAGGATAGACATAGCATAAACCTGGAGCTCTGGATGTACTAATAGATGTTCTTTTGGCGTTGGAGGTAAAGAAGTGAAGACTAGGAATGTGACTCAGAAGACTGAATCTGTACATTTGCGAGCGATTTTGGACCCAGGTTGGTACACTGGAACTACCAGAACCCCTGTCTCGTATTAACTTGTCTTCTACCGGTACTGTACTTGTGGTAAGGCAGAGAACTTTTCGGTACAGTACACAATTCCTGGTGACGGTTTGAAGTTAATCCAGTTGAATGGCTGAGTCAGGGGTGGCTCAAAATTGTAGTTGTAGATTGTTGTTTTCTGGCTCTCGCCTCTTGGAGAATTGTACAATTGGTGCTGGGTGGCCTACTCACATCAGTCTGTCAAATCTGTGTATTCATTCTACACCCTCGCAAAACATTCATATTACTAAACAACTCGTCAGCTCTCAATTGACCGAGTTCAGCTCTCATTTGACCTACTGTAGTGCAGTTTGGTGAGTCATCTGAAATGGTATATCTACTTCAGCCGTAGAGTATACAGAACAAGCATCGACAAGCGAGACTTGATTGGAACGACTTGGTGAACTGAAGACGTCTTTCAGAGTGACTACAATGGAACGACTGGCTGTAGTCAACGTCATTGAGATGAAGCCATTGAAGTTGTAGATTGCAAATATCTCCACATCTCTATATCACGCACTCGCACGCTCCTAAAGCAAGTAGCTCTTCTCTCAAAGGTCAGCAATCGTCTCAGAAAGATAGAGCGTTTCTTGAGTGTGTCCGTAAGTCACAGATGATTCTAGCCAGGAAAAGTTCGATGGTGCTGTTTGAAACAAATGCTAAGAATAAATGCCACAAAAACAGCGACACAATTGTATCGGTCATGAAACGGTTGAACAGCGGCATAAGTGTGTCTTTTACCAGTGTTGTACCTCCTACAAATTTAGAAACGTCATAATTTTTCATCTTACCTCAGTTATGAATACATTTACTTGAGGTTTACTTGATGTACAAGTACCACATGATGGAGCCCACCAATGAATGAACCCAAAGACATATGAACACATCCTTAAATCACAATAGGAGACACCTTCCGAGTTCCAAGTACATCATATCACGTGATCTCCCCCGTGAAGTCACCCGACCCCAGTACACGTGACATCACATGACCCCGCGTGCTGGTGTTCAGCCCCGCATTCACATGTCTCAGAAGTGCATTGGGTTGCAGCTGATATGGTGGGAGTCGGTTCACACAAAGTCGCTGAACTTTGCAATTGGCGGACGTTTTTGGATGAAAATTGCTTTGCTGAAATCAGCGTCTCTCAAGGAATGCTCTGATACCACTTTCGTCTTAATATCACCCCTACACCCCGAGCTATACCTTCCCTTCCTGTCAAACGTGCTACTTGAAACAAGGTTGCTATCAGAACGGTACTCCGAGAGAAGAATCATTCAACCTACGCAATTAGCCTGGTAACAGAAATACGACTCTACCATTCTGACCACCTCGTTCACCCGAGCAAAATGTTGTCTTCAGAATCCCCCCAGCTCTCCTCCTTCTTTCTCCACCCCCCATCAAACTCCCGTCCGATGTAGATCATAGAACTTTCCGAACAGATCTAAACTCATTCTCTTCACCACCACTCTACCACTTTACGACTTGACCACTTAACCACCACTTAATCACCACTTAACCACCCCCCCCATGACCCGCTCATACTTTACCGAATACCGCCAGGCGCTGCGAAACAACTGGGTGGGAAAACCCCAGTACACCGAAAAAGACTACCCGGATCTGGCCGGCAAAAAGTATCTCATCACCGGAGCAACCGGAGGAGTGGGCCTGGAAGCCACCCGACTTGTGCTGGATAAACACGGTCACGTGATCATGATTGGCCGATCGCAGGCCAAATCGCAGTCTGTTCTTGACGAGCTCAAGAAAGACCATTCCAGCGGTACCTTTGAGTTTGTCGAGGCCGATCTGGGCGATTTGAACACCGTCCAACGAGCCGGAGAGTACATCCGAGGCAAATATCCGACTCTGGACGGCGCCATTTTCAACGCTGGAATCATGGCTCCTCCGTACTCGCTCACTCCTCAGGGTCACGAGTCTCAATGGGGCGTCAATGTGGTTTCGCACTTTCTGCTGGCCAAGTACATTTCTCCGGCGGTGATTCAGGCCGCCAAAACTGCCCCGACCAACTCGGTTCGACTCGTCTGGCTCTCGTCGTCCGTCACTGTACTCTCTCCCTACGAGGGAGGTATCAAGTTTGACGATATTAATCATACTGAGGTGAAGAACCCTTCTCCCTGGACTCTCTATTCGCAGTCCAAGATTGGAGACACGTATCTGGCGTCTCTGTGGTCCAAACATCATCCTGATTCCGGAGTTGTTTCCGTCTCCGTTGATCCCGGCAACTTGTCCTCCAATCTGTCCAGACACTCGCCGATTCTGTCCACTCTGAAGAGCTACATTCAGTACCCGCCCAAATATGGAGCCTACACCGAGCTGGCTGCTTTGCTGAGTCCGGCCGTGACCAACAACGAGCATCTCGTTCCCTGGGGAGTCCAGGGGCATCTGAGACAAGATGTGGCTGATGGAAGAGCGGGAGACGTCGGAGAGCGGCTTTGGCAGGGACTGGAGAAGGATGTCGCGGGTTTTTACAAGTAGGGGAGTGGAGAGTGCAATTGTGTAACTAACCGCACAAGATTAAATAGACTGATTAATAAATGATTTACACAACAACAAGAGAATATGTACTGTGAACTTGAGATGAGAGCACTGTACAGTGAGCTTACAGAATTGGCAAGGTCGTTTTCAGGTGTTTGAAGGACATTTAGGTCACAACTTATTATGATGACGGGGTGGAAAAATCAGAGCATCCGTTTTGGAAGACTCTTATGCTTCTCATAACATCATTTTGTCGACTTCTTGTAGTACTAAAATCTGAAGTTATGACAAATTTTGTTGCCCAAAACAACCTTGCCAATTTGCTTCCCAGACCATAGCAGTAAAGAAAGAATCTATCAAGTGGTTGTCTTAGGAGTGTAAAGCTCACATTCATGTCAGCTAAACATTTTGTAAGACAACTAGGGAGGATTATGGCTCCGTTACATTCCTCTCACTGAGCTGGCTTGATTGATATACTTTTCACCTCACATAGTAGCTGCCAGGAGAGGTTGCCGCCACACAAGTAACCTCTAGCTGTCCCATTTGTTTGTGTGGCAACATGAAGATATTTTTATATTGTTAGGTACCTCTCTTGAAGCTGATTTGATTGAGTTAAGATGCAACACTTTTGGTGCCCGATTTGAGGTGTTACCATGCTTCGTGTCTTCTGACGTAGAACGTCTGCACCTCGAGATGTATGTATGGTGAGAGGTGGATTTTGATCTAGTTTTGATCTCCAAAGCATACTTGGTCGACTTGCGTACTTTCTCCTGTCTCTTTTGGCTCCATGGACATTTGCAGAGACAGTAGAGAGCGTATGCTAATACTTAGACGAGACATATTAGTTAGGTCTTTACTTGGAGTATAGACACTATTACTTGAGATGCTATTACTTAGTCAAGTCACGCTCAGTTGGGACTTTACTTGGGTGGTAGTACTTTTAGTAGAAACACGAGAGTGTCTCCAGAACTGCAGAAACGTGCTCGATTTGGATGGAAATTTTACACGACAAGATCCGTCTTACGATAAACAGCCTCAACTGTTTCAACTCCGGAAAAAGCTCTTCCTCCACTCGATTCTTCTCATCTTACTTTTTCAGACTTCAGAGACCATGAAGCAGTTAAAACATACTGCAAAGTTGCAGCACAATGATATCATGAGCATCTGCCTGCTTTATTAGCTCACGTGAGCTGACCTGACTAGATCAGGAGTCAGCGCACGCTTCTCATCGTTCTGTCCAATGCTATAACCTGTAGAGCAGCAAGGAACAACGCAGAATACGACAGACTCTTCAAAATCGAAGTTGAAGACATTCAGGAGGTAGCCCTGGTATTGGGGAATGCACCCATCAGGCTTTTTCTCTTCCATCTCTTCCTCTACTCACTCTGTAGTCATCCACGCTTATTCTCGCAAAACAACGCCCACATGGAGATACACTAGTGAAAACCGGAATATCCACGCCACGACAAAACGGGTAGCAGATTCGGACTCCCCGGGTCGGGTTTACTCACATATCCGAGTTTGGAGACTTTTCGCCATCTCTCGAAATTACGCGGCTCCCCATTTCGACCTTTGATGGTTGCCAATTCTATTCGTACCAGACGTCGCCTGACCCCGCACGTCCATCTAACTCATTAGTTTCACCTGTGCCGATCGCGTCGATCGGGTCTCGTAAAAGTGAGACAGCAGCACCTGGTTGCATCAAGGGAGGGTGAGACAGAAGCTGGCGGCTTGTTGGGATGTCTGGGATACCGTGTGGCTGGCGTAGAAGAAGATCAGCCGATTTTGGGCGTCTTTTTCTCCATTTTGCAGTCTCAGACGTATCTTCCGAGCAGCACGTCTCCGTCTCGTTTAGTTCAAGGGGATTAAGTACTAGCTCAAGGTTTGTTGGGATGGTCAACTAAATGGCCATGGTGGGGCCCTCGTAGCAACCCTCTCCAGAATTCGACGGGGCGTTTCTGTTGGGGCAAACTGTTGCGGAGGGGTCCTGTTGTCTGTGAGACCGTCGCTGGTGAATTGTATTTGTGTTGGCCCACTTTTGAGCCTCCTATAACACATCTCGTATCTCGTATACGACCGGCTCAAAAACCACGATAAGAGAAGTTCATAAGACCCATTTATTATTTGGACGCTCGTCATCCGTCGTATCGAGATCTCCGGGCACAATGCGACATTGCACAGTGTAGATCTCTGTGAGACAAGAGTGAGACATTGACCCAGGGTGACACCTATGTGAGACAGATGTGGGAGGCATGGTTGTGGGAGACTTTTTCTGAGATGGTTTTGGTGGTTTGAGTGGATGGTGAGATAGGTGACAGTAATCCAGCGTTTGTGTAATGAGTTCGAACTGTCTCATAACTCCTTCTTACATTCCTGAATTGGAAAATGTTTAGGATCATCTTAGGGAAGCTAAGATGTAGTCTCTGAAGCTGTCATGTTTTATAATTGAGTGTGGAGTTGCGTCTGGATCAATGTGAAGGAGGATGTCAGGGGTTGGATTGTATGAGAGGAGTTAGAATGAGGTGTTTCTGTTGCATCTGTTGTGACTGTTGTGTCTGTTGTGTCTGTTCATTGTTCATTCAAACTCATTCAACTCATTCAGTTCATTCCAACTGTATCAGCTCAATCAGTGAAAAACCCTTGTAGGTCGCAAGTAAAGAGAGGGGTGCCCATATTCGACATCAGTCATGCCAGACTTTCAGATGGCGATACAATTGATTGATTGAAGTTGTCTGATTGAAGTTGACTACATCTGACTGATTGTCGGCTTGAGGGCACTCACCATTGAGAGTCGAGTTCTTACAAAGGAGAGCCAAGACTACAAGTATGAAGCTGTTGACCGGTGAAAAGACGGTGAATTCTCACTGAACTCACCGTCGGAATAACAAGTCAGAAGTGCCGTTCCCCATTGAAACACTTAGTCTCTGATATACAGTCTCTATAAGCGGACTGACCCTCTTGAGGCCCCACCCCCTTGAGGCCACAGATCATGAGCGAAGCGAATGATCTGTAAGTTAATGCATAATGTGATTATAAAAAAAAATTGTCCGCATCTTGGGATAGGTTCTTCAATCGTTTACGGGCCCTTCAAACACAGATCATTCGCTTCGCTCATGATCTGCTGCTGCCTATTAATATTTCGAGCAGTGTAGCGTTTGGTGTTTGCCGTTGATTACGCTTAGACGAGGTATTTGTTAGACAGATCATGAGCGAAGCGAATGGTCTGTGATTGAGTCAGATCGTGAGCGAAGCAAATGATCAGTGGTTAAAGAACCATGCCAAAATGTAGACAGACCATTCGCTTCGCTCATGGTCTGTGGCCTCAAGGGGGTGTGTTCGCTTAGAGCAAGCCATACCAAGGTCTAGAGTATCCTGAACCGTCGACTTGAACAATGAACTATTTGTCAAAGTCGGCTTTTTGACCACTCCTACTTCTGGCTTCTTGTAGCCACCTTGGTACTTGTACTCGTCAAGCGGTACAGTCTTAGTAGAGGTTCGTTCGAGCCTGTCATATCTCCAGAAATTAGTATTACAAGACGTTGACAAAATGATACTACAAACAGAAGAACCATCTTCCAAATCGGAATCCATGTTTTTTTTTCATCTGTCATTATAATAAGTTGTCGTATAAATGTGCTTCAAACTGCGGAAGACAACTTTGCCTGTGAGTGCGTGTACATTACTGTACGTACAGGTGGACATCACAATATACTGAATGAATTAATGGGATGTAAGTAGGTGCCTGGTAGAGTACTCCACTGCTACAGTACCCAAAAATACTCCGCTCCATTTTTCAATCCACTATCAACTGGAGCCAGAGTGACAACTGATCTACTCTGACGTTCCTGCGAGCTGGTGAGATGGTATGACTTGCTGTTATTAAGTCAGTATAAGACTACAGTACTTGTAGAACAGTCTTCGCACAATTTGTCTGTTGAGCACAATCTTGTAATTACCACATTCCGGACTCGAACTCACGCTCCCTCACAGCATCAAGGTGTATCGTGGCACAGATTTCACAGCCTCTGCTGAGCACTACGACTCTGCCGATTATTACTCTGAGTCCTGGAGTACTGACTGGGTTGTGTGTGACAAGTAGATACAAGTACAGTGAGTTCACAGAATTGGCAAGGTTGTTTTCAGATGTTTGAACGACATTTAGGCCACAACTTGTTATGATGATAGCGTAAAAAAATCATAGCTTCCGTTTTGAAAGACTCTTCTGCTTCTTACAACATCAGTTTTTCGACCTCTTGTAGTACTTAAATCTGAAGTTATGCCAGATTTTGTTCCCCAAAACAACCTTGCCAATTTGTTTCCCAGACTGTACCGGTTAGTATGTGTCCCCAGACACATAATTAATTATACATCTCCCGGTGGAAAATTACTGCTGCCCTGTAATGCTACATGTCCCCTGGGCAGTGCCAAGAGCTGAGCAGTGGAGTTCAGTCGTGACGCTCAATAATAGTCGAATGGCGATATAACGGGTACTGTTAAAAAGCCCCGATTTTGCTGATCACAACCATCTAATTTATATTCCTCTAGCTGAACTGAAAAACGAGCTGATGAGTTCCTTCGAATTCCACTCCTCACACCGATGTGCATTTTCCATCTCAAGAGGTGAGGGCTTCATGGTGGGTGTGATAGGCAGACTTTTAGACAGTTCCCTTTTTCCTTGGTATCTAGCTCCTCCTCCAAGTCACCGAAGAGAGGAGCATAGACCTGGATTAAGAGACTTGAGACTTGAGATTTGAGGTGTGAGTGGTACAAACTGACACACGGAGTATTTATGGCTGTATTAGGTGTCTCAATCAATAAATATCGTGTTATATCAGTCAATGTTGAGGTTGTAGTGGGAAGCTAACTCAGAGAGATGCTCCAAATGAGAGTCTTCAAAAAAGGACAAAAAAAACATACAAATAATCCTACCGACGTGGAAATCAGACTGCACAATCTTTCAGCCTACTGAAACCCCAAAAACAACTCTCCTAGTGAAAACCTCCTCTGTTTTGGTTTTTGTCGACTTCAATATTCCCCCCTCTAAGAACTATTCAATCCAAATCCTTCCCAAATTACAGCCCCTCTGGAACTCTCGAAAATCACCCGATAAACACGAAACCCATATACGGCTCTTATAATGCCTCAGAGTTGGATCTTCCTAACCTCTCTAGCTCCTCAGCCGTCTCTAGCGTGTATTCGACAGACTCTAAGACCCACGTATTAGTTAGGCTATCTCAACAAATAGTTAAGCTTATTTGACAGATACGAGAGTCCAGGGGTGTTTTTGGAATGTCTCTGAATTGGGTGATATTGGAGATGTTTGAATGTTTTTTTTTTTGCAATACACCGAACCACAACCACCCCATCCCCAATATGAACTCCACTTAACCCCTCCTCTTCTCCATCCCATTCCTAGCCTCCAATAATCATCCCCAGACTTCCCCCAGACTTTCACCCAATAAATCACCCCAGCAACCACCCAGCAACCACCCCAGCAACCCCAGAGATACGGCTGGAACTCTCATCTACTTCTAACCCACCCAATCTAGCGCACAACGTGTCCAGAAACAATATCGCGGCTAGCACACAGCCCCTGCTAGTGGACCGCTAACACGGATAAACAGTGCCCCTTCTGCAGGGCCAGAGAAGAAGCAATGACTAGATGGGTTGCAGGAGGTTACAGCGGGTTACATGACTGAAGTGATGACTACATGGTTGATGTGGTGACTACATGGTTGCTGTGGTGACTACACCGGGTTTGTGGTGACCACTCTGTTCAGGTCGTGCCAACCACATCGTTTAGGTCGTACCAACGACACCACCCACGTCGTCACCACACCACCCATGTCGTCACCACACCCACGTCGTCACCCACCCACGCCAAGCTCCACCAAAGTAGCAACACAGATCTCACTCACACACTTAGTGCTGACGACTAGCTCTGTCGATCAAAGCGGGGTAGAGTAGTGCAGAACTGTACGCTTGAGTGAGTCTTCCAGCCCTGTTGGCTGCAGTTTGAGACACTTGGGAGATGCGCTGGAGTCGGCTGGATCCACCGGTGAACTCCCCGAGTCTTCATCTCTGCTGAATCAAAAGTTGTGTTCGAAAAACTAACGTCGAGACACAAAAACTCCCCCAACAAGACCAGTCCGACCTCTGAACATTCCCGACAACCCCTCATCTCGATCGACGGCCCCGAAATACCCTGTCTATCAACTGCTGCTGGCTCCAACTTTGCTGGCCGTCGATCTGTCGATCTGTAGATCAGCGGGGTAGCGCCTCTTGTAACTTTGAGCGAAAAGACGCGCTTTGGAGACGAAAAAAGCCGTCTGGTGGCTGCCGCCAAGAAAGGGGTTGCTGGGGTGATATCTGAGGTGGTGCTCGTGTTCTCATGTGACTTGTGGGAGACTGATTGTGACGCGCTGACTAACACACTTCATACAGACATACCCCTGCAAACTCTACAGTCAGGTGTAGTCACCGGCTGTAAGCGTTAGTCACGACGTTGGGACGAGTCACGTGGGTGGAATAGGTGGCTGGAATGGCGGCTGAAGTGGTTGGAGGATATGGCTGGTGTGGTTGAGTTGGAGGGGGTGTATAGTTGAACTCTGGTAGGAGGTGATGAGTTGATTTAAAACGATTTTCTAAGAGTGCATTCTGTTCAGTTTTCAAAGGCGAACTCATTGATACTCTCCGATCCTGATTATCAGCACTACTCGCGGAGTTCAAGACTCTCTAATTTCCTCTGCACTTTTTCATCTCTCAAAAACCCCTAAAAACATACAATCCCATAAACAACTCTGACGTTCAATTCCCCAAACCCTCTCAAAAGTCCCAAAGCCAGCTGAGCTTGTATCTACTCTTTATGGACGAGTTATTGGGGTATTACTGGTTTTACAGAAGTGTCTTATTGAGAACGTTGTGGATGTGCTAGCGGGAAGATAAATATATCCTTGTGCTCCTATTTGCCTGCTGAGTCAGATGATCAACTTCTCAAAGCTCCATCTCGCCTACTCCTCCCTCCAACCCACACCCCACCCATACTCATCTATAGGTACCTTACCTAAGTTTCCGGCTTTGGACGGAGGTACCAGGGGTCCATGTGGGGGGATATAGATGTATGTTTGCTTGTTTTAGTGCGATTTGAACGTCTGAACTGTGGGCGGCTATTTTGGGCCAGGGGGAATCACGTGGGGTTATAGAAGAGTGTAGAATGATTTTGAGCTGAGGTGGAGACACAAAAGGTGTACCGAACGATAGATCAGCGTGAGGGGATCATTTTAATACAATATATTATTCAATAACATCTCTCTGCCCGCTCCTAGACAGACATGTCTAAAACCATAGACTTTCAATTATGTCAAGATTTAGTACGGCATCATCACCTGTCGAGTCCATGTACCTAATCTTGGCAGGTAATTGCTTTTCTCAACTGACGGGCTTGCTCATCCATCTGCTTTTGATCGAGCTATAGAGCTGTCAAGTTATGATAGCGGAGATTTATTGTTGGTTTATACGGTCCTTGAGATTGGCAGAAGAGGGGGGATGTTTGGAGGGTAGTTTAATGTGCTTTCGCGAGCACCCTGGTCAACTTGTTTCTCCTCCACCTGATTTGCAACACGAAATATGAGCAGAGTTCCATCTGTCTTGTATCTCCCCCTAACTCCCGTATTACTAAGCCGAAAACTCTCCCGAAACATACAGTACAAATCTGGCATTTCCCGAAACGTCCAGGTCAACTCTATTCTCCATTACCTTTCATATTGGCGATTCTACACGCATATCAACAAGTGTCCGATCTGACACTGCCTCAACCGGCGTCCCGACGTCCCTGAGACCCAGGAGTCACGCTCCCCTGTTTCGAACCCAGAGGTAAAAGAGGCACGTGACGCTTCGAGTCGCGGGAGCGTCCGGATGCGGAGATAGGAGCTCCAAATGAGGTTCCCGGCAGATTTTTGACATTTCAACGGTTGCACGTGCAAGCGGGGAGGCTGGTTAGTCGGAGAGGGAAATCTTGAGCGTCTGGATAGCGTCTCGATCGAGTTCTGAGATTGTTGCGTTCTCAGGAATACTCGACGAATATCGCATCACGTGACGCATGCAGTAGCACTTGTTCCCGCTGGCGAAAGAGCTTAAAGTTGTTTTCGGGGCTGTATCTCTGTAGGAAAACGAGATCACTCTCCGGGTTCGCATTTTTGCTCTGATCTCGAATCTGACAAGCCCGGTGCATTGCCGCTCTGATTTCGCGGGATCTGATACCCCGTGGTCGTGTTCAAGTCCAATCAAACTGTGTTTGCCAAGCATGTCCGTTTCCGGAACCACACTAATGCATGTGGGGGTATTATTTGAGGTTTAGGGGGCTGATATTGGGGGTCTGAAGACATGGATAGGGGCAGTTTTGCACGCTGGTTCCAGCCATGCTTTTTTCCGCCCCTGCTGTCATACATTTTCGGCGAGTTTGGGGCTCCTCTAAAAAGTTACACTTCGAGCATAGAGTTAGCGTGTCTCGGGAGCGTCCGCAACCGGAAAAACACATGTGAAACGGGTACATGGCTTGATGTGGGCGTGTTTGGTGTTGATTTGTGCAGAATCATGAGGCGGAGGCGGTGGAGGGGTTGGGGGGTGAATTGAGCCGGTTTTGGTGGAGTTGGGGGTGAGGGGGGTTAGGGGGGACTGTAGAAGGTGGAGGTTTTTTGTGGGTGGTTGAGATGGGCTCATGGGGGTCATTGATAGAGTTATTTTGCTTACTGCGGAGTTTGCCAAATCCTGAAGTATGTCTGGTCTGTCTCTACTGTTGGGGGATACTTGGAGTATACTTAGAGTGGTCAACTAATGTACAGCGTCACTGGTGAGTGAGTGGAGAGCTCCTATGAGCAATTAAAGTCGGTGGAAACAATGAAAACTCTTACAGGGAGTTATAACATCATTAAATGAGCTCCAGAGAAAAAACCTACGGAATCTGGAAGCTCTACTAGTAATTCTGCGTGTTTCACCACCACTTGGGCTATTATGAAGATACAGGCATCCAAAGCTTTTTAATGCGCTCACACAAACCGTCACAAAACCTCTTTCAACTTTTAGACAAATCTCATCACTCCTTCTTACTCTACACCAAATCCTGTCTTTTGTCAAACTAAAGATACTCCTAGATTCCTCTATATAACAGATACCCACTTTTAACAAACTCCCAACGCACTCCCCAACCTCCCATCATGGTCACGTGACTTATCCCCTCTCTAACCCCCCTACATATTTCTCCACAGCTCTAGATCTCCGTCCAGACTAACATCTCTTAGCTCGCTCAGTTTCCATTGTTACCACCTCAAGTTATAGATCCGTATTTTCATAGATCTCTGAAACAGATCTGGACAACGGCTAGTGGATATTCTCTCCCTGTGGTCTGGTAGCCCGTCTCTGGGGTGAAACGGAATACGATATTATCAGCTAGCGGAAGCAGGGATTGGAGATCTGAGACATTTAATGTGGTGTGTGGGGCGGCTGGACTCGCCAGCTACATCTTGGTTCTCCTTGGAGGTATATCCGAGACTTTGGAGAGTCTTCCCCTTTCCCACCATTACTTGTGTTTACTGAGAAACGTCAACTTTACTTAGCCTTGTACTCACCCCTCAAACACTCCCCAACCACTCAACCAATGCATGTCAACTAATTAGCTCCACTCTCCACCTCCCCTCCACCTCACCAATATAGCCCCCAGGGCAGCCAAAATTCTCCACAATACCACGGCCCTCCCACACTAGCTCCATGCGGAAACCCTCCTCTCCAGCTAGCCGTTTGCGGGCCTGACATTGATATTAATTCTCCCCAGACTACTGCACACTAGCATCCCCCCATCTCGTCTGGCACGTGACGTGCAGCTTCCAGACTCCCCCCAGACCCGTCAGCGTGTCATCCAGAGCCAATGTTCAACGGCTTTTGTCTCTGCCAATTATATTCCGTTTCCTGCGATATTCCTTCTCCAGATGCGGCCTGACATGTGCCTTCTGGGTGAGACCTCCCCAGAATAATCGCTATAATTTCCCAGAGGTTCCTCCGGGCTCCCGCGATTATTCCAGCGGCTCCACCGGCGCTCGCCGAGCCCGGCCACACGGAAATTAACACAAAAGCAGTTCTGTGGCAAAAATATCTCGTCTTTCCACCGCCCACCATTCCGGCCCATCCCTTACATGATGACATAATTCTGCAATGCCCCTGAGAGGAGGATTTTTGGTCCAAACCTCCTGGGAAATTTGGCACGGCGAGCGGACCCGTTTGCCAGCCCGCCTGAGCGTTTTCCAAACCCCAGCTCGAGTCTGCGATTTTTAATCAGCATTTCGACACCAGCCAGCCCGAACGCTAATGTGAAACATATGTAAATAGAACGGCGGAAATGGAACGAAAATAGACCTGGAGAGATGCTGGAATGTGTGGGGGCGTTTGGTTTGGCTAATTTCGGCAACTTCAAAGCTGTCCCAAAATATACCGGCATTTTCCGTTTAATTTGGAGTTATTCTATTTTCATTAAGTAATAATAAGGGTTGAAAAATAAATAGAAAATCAGAAAACAAGCTGAAAAATCGGAAAATAATTCCAGAAAATGTGCAGCAACAATACGATCCTCCTTAAATTATACATAGCATTATTCCACCCCTTCCAACGCTCTAAAACCACCTCCTTGAAAAATCCTCCCTCCCCCACCACTCTACCAAACATTCATTCTCCCCTCCAACTACCTTACTTGGAAATACTTACAGTTACACCACTACAACAGGACACCCCTAAAAGTGACCCAAAGCTCCACCAGAGAAGCGGAAAAAACCACCAACCTCCTCTCCGTCACGTGATCATCCCTCTCACATGATTTTCTCCCCACCTCACCTAACAAAAACCGTTTTTATCTTTTTTTTATCCTCCCTTCCAATTCAGTCACACGACCGGCCACAGCCCCGATTAGGTAATGCATTGTTGCTCAGCAACCGTCTGTGAAGGGGTAGCAATTAAAAATAAAAGCGGTGAAAAATGCAAAAAATGCGGGCTCCAAACGGCCGCCAGAAAATCGAATAATTCGCCAAATAATCCGAAATATTCCCAGACCCGTCGCCGGCGCGGAGGCTCGTGGTCGAAAATAATATTTCAATGGTATCCCGTCGATACAGCTGGAATCCTGCATCCCGCATTCTTAACACGCCCTTATTGGGATCTGCAGTAGGAGGAAAGTCAAACAAAGTAGAACGAGAAACAAAAGAAATCACAACTTGGCGGATAAACATGCTATAATAAAAATAAAAGCTCCAGTGAGGTCCCCATCACGTGACGACAATTACGCAATTTTTCGCACCGAAATTACTCCACTTTTCGACGTTTTTCTAAAAATCCACCCTCTCCCGCTCTGCCACAAGAATGCAAGTGTGGGGCAAAAATGGCCGGATTTATTCGCGGAAAAATCCCAGACAACTGGAAAAATGGAAAAAGTCGTGCCAGCGTATTATCCATCACGTGACCCCTCTAACGACCCAGTTACAACCCCCATATCCCCACAACTCCTGCTTTGATCGTGGTTTTTTATTTTCGGCAATATTATTTGGACGCGCCACAACAAGGTTCACCCCTTGCCAGCCAGCCTGGGACGTGTCCAGGGTTAGGGTTTCAACCTTATCTGCAGCAACACTTTCCCAAATAGGCATTCAAATGGAAATCGCGCTGAGTGGTTTTAAATAGTCTTTTCTTTGTGCGGACGTGTGGTTTTGTGTTTTTTGTAGAACCCTAACCGTAAGTGGAATACGATTAAGCTCTGGCTGCAGCTTTGCTCCACCATTAATATCTGGTGTCTGTCTTTTCCCTTATAACATCTCTCATACTCGTCTGAATCGACTTTTTGAACGACCAGTCGATTGACCTTGAACGACAAATACTCGACCTGTTAGCGACTACGGTACTTTACAACGTTTGATAACAACAAGACATTTACGACTGACATTAATACGCCAGATTACTACGCGACAGACTCTTCTTTGGACTCTAGAAACCCGTCAGACACTCGACCGACTATTTTACGTGTTCTAGACAATCTTCGACGACTAGACATTGACTACAGAGGCTTCCATCGACTCTACAGTGAATACTACGACTTTTACACGTCCCCAAGTTTTTGGTTGATTACTAAGACTTTGTTAACTCCCCCGGTTTTCACGTGACAGGTTCAACGACTTCATATTTGGACTCACCCCGTTCTCGCGCACACGCTCATATTTTCGTTTATTTTGCTGGACGTTTCCCCAAAATCCCATCTTTGTCAAACTCGGCTGCCATGAAAACAACCCGCCCCAACCTCCATATCAATCTACACAACTCTGCCAACCCCCAGAGTTGTGGAGGAGCCGCTCTAGGACGAACTCTCTCCAACACGTCTCAATCCTCGCTTCCTTCCACTCCCATGGACCAGACTATACACACTCCTCATGGCTATCTGTCTCGAAACAACAGTATCACTTCTTCGGTGGCCACTTCGGAAGATGAAGACGGATACCAGAGCGATCTCAACTCCAACCCGCTGACGTCCGTTTCCAACCAATTTTGGCCCGATCACGATGACGCCTTTCTCATGGACATTTATTACAAGGTGGTCGATAACCCGACAATTGCACCCTTTGTAGGACACACTCCTCCGTCGGGAATTATTCATCGGGTCGCCAAGGACTGCGCCAAGCGCGCCAAGGCCGAGTCACGTGATTTTCCCCATTCCATGGTCGCCATTCGACGTCGTCTGCTGGTTCTGACTCAGCGGGGCTCTGCCAGCACTGGTCAGCAGTCGTCGTCCGCCAAAGAGAGCAACTTTGACGGCGCCGGAACGCTGCTTTTTGGCAGTCACGTGAGTTCCGGCGATCACGTGACCGAGGACGTTGATTTCAACGCCGACTGGCTTCAGGATGATGATGCTATGGACACTTCTATCGACTCCAACACTCCCCTCACTCCTCCCACTCTTTCTCGGCCTACTCGAATCACGCTGAGTCATCAGTCTCCCGTCTTTTCCATGGATTCCATGCCTCTTCAGAGCCCCTTTCAGGAGGGTTTCAATTTCAGCGGTAAGAGATTGGCTGAGAGTCCAATGATGGGTGATGGTGGGGAGAAGGATCCCAAGGACGAGGATGTGGAGGGTCTGCCGACTAATATTACTAGTCAGAGAAAGAGAGATAGTTTGAGGTTTAAGCGAGGGCAGCAGAAGAAGTAATCAAATCCGAGCGCAGCGAGGGTTTGAACATCGCTTTTGGATGTCTCTGGGCGATTCTGGACGATTTCAAAAATCCGACGCCAGCGAAAATCGAACGAAAATCCTCATTTTTGACGTCCTCAGTTCGATCCTTGAACTCGACCGGTCAGATTCCTCGACTCGTCGTTCGATTCCCGACTTGACGGTTCAACCCGGCGGCTCCAATTGACCCATCGATTTGCTTGAACAGCCCAGTTCGAAACCAGCTGACGCTGGTTCCTCGCTGGCCCTCCACTAACCTCGAACTCTCGAGATGCATCACCGCAGGCGGATATATATTATAATCTATTACCAATCTGGAATTGGATATGAGATATGGAGATTTGTAGGTGCCTGAGTACTTGTAGACGACACTGAGTGGTGTCTGAGTAGATGTGGACACAATATGTCGATAATGTGGTGTATAAGACAAGACGGTCTCCGTAAGTGTTTAATGGTTAACATTCGAGAGACAAATTCATCATGAATGACTTTGGTCAACCAAGCTCCCCACTACCGGTGGAGTGCTTCGCCTCTGCCGAGGAGTCTCAGAAACTGGTAAGTGATATGTAAGTTGTTAATGTATTTGTTATGTGTTATTTTATTCAACAAGACAAGATATAAGTACAGTACAGTATGTAGGGTACCGGTAGTCTCTGTAAGTAGACAGAACGTATTGACATTGACAAGACATGACTCAGTAGACACAGACCCAGCAAGCAAACTATTTCGAGAGTGAACAGAACAGGGTTGGATATGTACAAGTAGACTCTGTCAACTGGAGATGGATCAGTATCAGCAGTAAGCCCAATTTAATACGATAGTCTCGAGGCTGAAGGCAGTGTCTTGAACTGGAGACAGTGATACAACTCCCACCTAATCCCCACAGTAATGAGACTCTACATTACTCTAACTTCGCCCACAACTGTCTCCGAGCTTGTCTTGATGGGACTGACAAATAGACTGACTAATATATGGTAATCTCAGCAAGACAAATTCCTTATACTGCCCCGGAGTAACATCGGACGCTTTTACGGCTCTTCTGTTACGGATCCATTGACCGTCCCAGTTCTGCACGTGTTCATTGTGCTGGCCTTCGTCATTTTTGTTGTCCTTCGTCATTTTTGTTGTCCTTCGTCTTTTTTTTCATTGTATTTTTCCTCGCCTTCTTTTTCAACCTCACACGTTCACAAAGACTTCTGCATCTCCTTTCAGACATATTGGCCCCATTTTCAGACACATGCCTGTGCATGCAATTTCCGCGTCAGGGCGGACAAAGCGAGTTTGGGGGCAGTATTGGACCACAAATGAGAGGACTATGACGACTTTGCGATGAAAATCCAGGCTTTTGTTTTGGGCCTTTTTTGTAGTTCCAAGACGGCTCTCATCCCTCCAATTCCTCCACACCTCAGTACAGTGAGTTCGGTGAATTGGCAAGGTAAGTTTCCAGGCTTTGAAGGACGTTTAGGCCACAACTTATTATGGTGATAGGATAAAAGAATTATATATTCCGATTCGCAAGACTCTTCTGCTTCTTATGAAATACTTATATCGACTTCTTGTAGTACTAAAATCTGAAGTTAGGACAGGTTTTGTTGTCCATAACAACCTTGCCAATTATCCTCCCAGACTGTACTCGCACTGTAACTGATCCTTATGATGGTGCAGTCTGGGAGGTAAATTGGCAAGCTGGTTTGGGCAACAGAATCCGTCATATCTGCAGATTTTAGTACTACAAGGAGTCGAGAAAATGATGTCGTAAGAAGAAGAATTGCCTTCTGAATCAGAATCCATGATTTTTTTCATCTGTCATCATATTGATTTGTTGCCTGAATGCCCTTCTAACACCTGGAAACGACTTTGTCAATTTGGTGAACTCAGTAGCTATCGTAACGTAGAAAGACCTACAGTAAACAGGTCAGGCCAATATTGGAGGCTGTAAATACCAAATAGTTCAGTATATCCGCTTGGTCCAACTGAAGCCATTTGAGAGACTATCTCCCTACTCACAGTATGTCTGGTGAGGTAATCTGGAGCCTACAAGGAGATATATAACAACCCTCTGTATCTCCAGATTGACTGCTTCTATTTCAACATAAACTAGATGAGTCAATTTGCAATCTTCCGCTGATTCCATCCATGTCATTTTTGTCCTTCTACCACGGCTATACAACTTTTTTGCCTATTCCTCATTTCACCCCTTACTGTCTCAACTCAAGCCCAGAGTCAGTTTGAGCCTGAGAGCTGGCTTAGGCGTTGAGCGTGGCAGCTTCATTAAAGACCCGAATCGTTAGGCGGTCATCGATTATGTCAGCTGCGGCACCACCGAAAACCTGACAGTTTGCACCAGCTCAGCCTCATGGCTCAAGTCAGCAGGGAGCTCTTATTCGAAGGAGGAAACAGCTGAGTGATTCGGTATTGGCATTCTCTGATTATACGAAGGGTATTTGGTAAGTACTTCAGCTAAGACTGTTCTTAGACACGGTACGTTTGTTACAGTAGTTGGATGTCTTGGTGTCACCGTTGTACGTCTCCACCAGACGACTGCTCACCGAATTGTCCTTATATAATGAAGTCTTACTGCACCATACTCGAACTAAGCATTCTCTCGATTGCATCCCTTCTGTGTCAGTTGTAGGTCTATATTCAGAGACTCGTCTGTCACCTTCCTCAGCCTTGTCATCTCCACCCAAGCTTAATCCCACATCTTACAATTCCATCACACCTCGCCAACTCCCGCCACAAGCAAGCCACAACGAAACCAACACCACCGTCGTACTCCCCTCGTCTCGCTGATCACAACGATACCACTCTCGTCTCTCTGCGACGTCTTCCACGCGCCTACACCACACATCTCCCTCGTCACACCCCACCACCACACATATCACCCACCATCCCTCCCAGCACAAATCCAGGACCTCCATCTTGCTCCCCTCGTCGTGCTGATCACACAGATATTTTCATCTCCTCTCCATCTTCTCTCCACGTCTTCCTACAGACTGTCTCCCTCTTCACCCACCATCACACTCCCTCAGTCACGTCCCACTAATCGCCCACCTTAAAAACACCACCCCCCCACAACTCAACTAAACATCCATTATCTATGTACAAGATCCCGGCCGATCCTCGTCTGGTCGACCCGTCGTTCCGCATGACCTCGGAAAGGCCTCCGCGTGACCCCCTTTTGTGTCCGTCCTGTTTGTGCAACTTGTCTGACACAACTGACACAATAGCACTTCTCAGTGAGTAGATCTTCTGACTCACTTTGTCAGTCCATCTTCCTGCTCACCTCCAACAATCTCTAACTCAGATCAGGTCGACAACCTCGCTTCGAGCTGTCTACTTCTTCTCAACTCCCTGCCAGTCCTCAGGGAGCACTCCCGCCAGCATCAGAATCTTGCTGGCCGTGTCCGAAGGCTGGGCGCCGGTTCCAATCCAGTACTTTGCTCGGTCAAAGTCCAACTGAACATCCTTGACCGGAAGAACTCCGCTTTTCAACTCCTCATACGACCGGGGAGCAGGAATGGGGTTGTAGGTGCCAATCACCTCGATGGGCAGACCGTCTCGTCGCTGGCCGGCCTTGGCCACCACAATGTTGTACACGGGCGAGTGTCGTCGGCCAAATCGCGCCAGTCGAATTCTGATTCCTCCCTTCATGGTTGTGGTTGTGAGTTTTGATGTCTTGATCTCGTGAGTATTGGTGTGCAATTTTGATGGGAGTTTGAGGGTTAGGGGGGATTAGAGTTGGAGATGCTGAGTAAGCGTGGTGGTGGTTAGGGGTTAGAGTTGGTTTTCGAGGTCAGGCTGGTCACGTGTCGCTAGGAGTGGTCCTGAAATTATACAACCACGTGACCCCCCGGCACGTGTGGATCGACGAGCTCAGGAGACTTTTCTGAGCCAAAGTCGCGGTGGAGCCCAGTTTGAGCGTTTGAGCTTGGGAGCCACAAGGATCTTCAACGGTGATCCTGAGACATGGGCGGGTAGAGCGCGTGGAGGTTGAGTGGGTCTGAGAACCGTGGAAGTGGTGAAACTGGTCGTTGGTGGGTTTTTCTGTGGGTTTCCTCCGTTCCCGTCTGCTTGCACTTTTTTCTTGATCACTCGTATCACTGCATCGCTCTCACATCGCTCACTGCACTGATTACAGTTGTAAGGGATATTTGCTCATTGTGGCTGTGAATTTGTCCCGATAAAGACGTTGATCCGAGTGTATTTGAGCGGAAAGTGAGTACGAGGTTCGAGGAGACGTTGTGGTGGATCAAGGGTGGGTTCTTTGTCATTTTCTGGGCCTGTTTGTGGCGTCTGTGGTTTGTTTGGATTTATTCCGATTTCTCTCGAATTAGCCCAAATCAATCCTGGTTAATCCGACGAAATCGAATAAATCCGCATTTCAGATAAACGTCCGAAAAACAGCACCCACCTCGCCGCATCCGTTCCGGAGCACGTGTGACGCCCAGGCCAGCCGCGTGGAAGATCGCAGCCGGTTATATTACGCAGATTACAACTTTGCCGGCGTGGACCGAGGGATTGTCCTGTAGCGATCTGCGCCGAAGATCTTCTAGAAGGTGGGCCCGTTATGTGAAGAGTGAGCGGGTGGTGCTTGTGCGGTACGACACGACACTTCGAGTACTCGTACTCGTACAAGCCCTGTGTCGTGGAGGGTTGTCTCGTATTCGTGTCGTGCTTACTCAGCGAGGTCGTGTGCGAGCTTGTGGTATCACATCAAGTGCACAGTTGCTGAGCCCAGATTGCACTCGGAAGGGCTGGACGAGATTCTCCAGATCTGGCTACGCACCACAAGCTCTGTCTACACCTCTGCGTTGCTCTGGATATTGTGTAGGTCATTTCGGCCATGATCCGTGGGCGGTTGAAGCGGTTAAATGAAGGTTATTCTAGAACGTTGAATAAAGGTTGGGTGAGTACCGATCCGTTGGGGACCTTTTCGTGGTCGGATTCGAGAGATATGTCGAGAGACCCTTGTTGTGGACTCTCTGTATCTCTCGTATCGAGCACGTATCGATTCCATCTCTCTCTGAGACTAGATCAGAGCATTTGCAGTTTCCACTGTATCCCTGGAGTCTGTTGCAGAGCTAAAAACTCAACCTCGATGGATCTCCATACGATGCAACAAGAGCACCGCTCCCACTCCTCCGCTCTCACTCCGTGGACTCGCTCGTCAAGCACACTGCCACTTTGAGCGCGCTGTTGCCTCTTTCGGTGGTGCACTAGCGCGACAGAAGTACTCCGTACATGTCTACAGTCGCTTACTCGCTCGGTTACATCGGGCTGGCTAGCTCCGGCCCAAAGCGCGTTTGACTCTTTGCCTAAAAACCGGCAATCCCAGGAAATCCTGGAAAAACCTGGGGAGCGTTTATACGACAAGTAACAGCCGCTAGTGCACGAGATCGGAGCTAGCGCTAGTCGGGCGGAGCAACGAAGCGCCCGCACTAGCTCGATTTGGGCGTCCAGGTCGTATCTCAGGCAATAGGGAGCTTCGAAGCGACGCATCCGGAGCCGAAAACGAGCCCAGGTACGACGGCAGGTGCAGAGGTGTGATCGGTAGTCAGGGTTGGTGATCGAGGTGTGCAGAGGGGGGACAAAATGACAAAAACTGCGATAATTCCTGAAAAAATCGGATGTGGTTAGAAACGAGATTTGGAAGCTCCGGTGAGTTCTCCGTTCCAGGATCTATCCACACCAGCTCACCTTCAGCCTCGATCTCTTCTCACGGAGGTACTGTGACGCTCCGTATCTGGGCTCTAGCCCTGTCGCATTAGCGCTATTGTTCTGCTGCAGCATGTTGCGTCTCGTGCAGGTCGTTTACAGGTTACGTCTGGCCTGCATGTATGTGCATGTAGAGTGGAGACTGTTTTGGGTGGGTGGGAAAAAGTGGTAGAAGGATTATGAGCAGATTGCTAGGTGCCCGCTGCTCTTGAGGGCAGACGCCAATTTCAAGCAAATTAATCCGATTTTTACTCGTCTCTCTAGACTGGATTTAATCTCCTCAACCTGGCTGGTCTGCGTTGGCCCCATTAGTGTTGCTGCAGCGGCATGCAGAGCATCGAAAAGACCGCAACGAAGCAATACGGAACGGTGTCAGCTGATGGCGGAATGCGACGCGTCGCGTGGCGGACAATAAAAGCAAATATCTGAGCTCGATCGTTGGAATGATCGGAATGGGGCGAAATTTGGTAAGTCGGGGGAATTATGTGGTAATTATTTGTTAGACACATTTGAGTGTAAAATAATTTATTGGGATTTACTGGGATTTTTAAAAATTTCTCAGAATTTATTCGTTACAATTTAAAATATCGTCTATTCATTCTGCGGAAATACGTCATTCTGAACCGGTATCTCCAACGTCCCTTCTCCAACTGTTTACAATTACCCGATCCAGTTCGAGCACTTGCTTTTGACGACATTGGTAATATGGCTGCCACAGTGCAGTCAATGTTACAGGGTCTTAGACAGTGCAATAAGAGGAGGTGCTGGTAGAGCAGCCAAGGAAAAAGAAACATTAGGCACATCTACATACAATAATGTGACGTTTGTAGTAGCTTTCAAGCGGCAGGTACGAAACCAAGTGTGCTTCACTTTCGTATAGCTACAGTGATTACTGTATTATACCTGGATCTCACAAGTACCATGGTATCTCAACCTACAAAAGTACAACCACCTCAACTATCTCCAACGCTTCCAAGCTGATCCCTCTTGCAATCACTTGCTTTTGGTACCCTGCTTCCGTCATCGGCAGCCCGAAAAAGAAATTCTAGCCGCTCTTCCCGCAGTCGTTTCTTTTGCACAAGGGTAGGCTGTCAAGTGTGAGTATACGGTAGAGGTAGACTGCAGCATCGTAGCACAGAAATAGACATCTGCTTGAGTGAGTATGATGGGATGGAGAAATTCAAAGTGACAAAAACCAGCACATGTCCGCCCCACATCTCCAACCCCACAACTAAACTCCCTGTCTCAGGAACATCATTTCAAACCTCAAACGCACATATCCCACGCATAAAACACATGCTATGGTCATCGTGGCTGCCTGATGCACCTCCACCGAAATTGCAAATTTGTCATAGTCTGGCTGGCTGACAGCTGAGACAGGAGATGGGAAATGGTCTGATAATAATTGCAGTGGCTGGCTTACTGTGCGTGCGAGGGCTGGGTATGTACTGAGTCCGAATTCAGTATTTCGACGTGGAGTATTTTGGAAAAGGTCGTGAAGACAAAGACTTGATCATCGTGTACCCGTGGCTGCGAGGATCACTGGCAGGAAGTTCGTGTGTGTTTGCGGTATCTATTACGGATTCTGGGGTGAAAAGAGTTTTAGATGGAAAGTACTGTAAAAGCTCTGAGGGTGTTTTATAGAGCGAAGAAGCTCCCAAATGGAAGAAGTGTCACTCAGTACCGGCAACTAGATCCGGCTAAATTTGACGTCTATGACTGCCTTATCAGTAATGCTGAATTGCAGGAATCTTTGCTCCTCTTAGACTTAGACGGAGACACTGTGCTCAATTGGAGCTTCTCCTTTGCTCTGGGTTTTGCGAAATGAATCTAGAAGTATTATTAGCAATACAATATAACGTACAATGGAATATATTACACTTTGGGTGCAATCTGTAGCCAAGGCACACTTTCAAGTCGGTTCTGGACAGTACATACTTCGAAACTTGTCTCTATGATTCACCATAGGGTAGCAGGGGAGGCAGATAGTTCACTTTCAGTCTTTCAAGAGTACTTCAGACATCTTCTCTGTCTAAATTGGCGCTGGAGTCATTATTTGAGCTTGGCCCCGATTCTGCAACGCACTCGAAAATATCAACTTTATGAGTACGGCTCCGAAAGACACATTTTTTGGTGTTTAAATGTTCCCACAGACATGCCAGCTTCAATGGTACTGCTTTGAAATTAGTGGCGTGGATTCTTCATTTGATATATGTCATTTACTCGATTACGTCATTTAAGGTGACGAACTCCTAGTTTTTGTTGGAGCATTGATTGGGTAGGTTTGCGTGTTTCTATAGGTTTTTAATGTCACATTAATGATCTCTGAAGACTCTCTGTCTTCTTCTGAGTCGTTGTTTGTCTGCGTTGATGTGTTGTGAAGACGAAATGAGACGAAAGAGACAACAGCTGTCGGCCACATACTGACCCAGGAGCTTTTAAAAGGGTTTTTAAAAACTATAATGAAGATCATTTTGAATTCTGTGTCATTAACTCGCTATCTGTCGGCGTTTGTGACTTATCTACATGTTCGCAACATCCTGGGGCTTCTTGTTAAGTCCGTACTAATACACACGTAAATGGTTGAGAGTATCTCGGTCAGTTGTCTATCTTTACATAGACTCTGCTCAACTTTGAGTTTGTTTAGTTGAAAGCTTTTCTTGGTTTTATTAGCAATGCCTCGGCTTGTCAAAAAATGGATGATGTTGGCTGCCATATTATACACAGCGCCATTCTTTGGAGTTCTCAAGTATAAGGAAATAAAACTAGCACATAAGACAGTCCAGTGGATTGCAACTGTCATCTTCTTTCCTGAAGAGTCAGTTGATATCGCTGGGACTTGAGTGTGCTCAGAAAGATATTCAGTTGTTGCTCGGGTCCTTTCAGAAAGCAGTCTTTGTTTTGGATTTATATTCGACCTGCCGGATCCTTTGTGAGATGCAATTGCTGGATATCTCGCCTTTCGATTTGCTTCAAGGATGGGTCTCATCTCTCAGCCAGAGGAAACAGAAACGCTTCGACAGGTGGTCAAGACTGCTCGAGAAAACGGGACCACATTGGAAGATGATCAAGAATTCAAAAGCTTTCATACAGAAGCAAGTATCGGCAGACCTTGTCAAGTTGGTTGTACAGCAGACAAAAAGCGGAGAAGTGCTGCCCACAGATTCAAGCACACTATCGACTCCCCTGAGCACTCGTACAAAACCACTAATGTCAATCGTATCACGCTGTCTCCCGGGTTTCTCCGGCAGTTGACCAGATGTTCCTGAAAACATGATTAGTACCAGGAGTTATCTCACGTTCACTGAAATCGTCCAACCCATGTAAAGCAGCCTGTGAATATTGTAACAGTATCAATCAGCCTCTTGAGATTTACAATGTCGGAATATTCCCGTGGCTGGACTCCACCTTCACCAACTGCACATTCTCATGAACCACGAGAAGTGCTCGTGTGAGACCTTTGCTTGCCGAACGAGAGAGGTCATAGTTGACGATGACAGAAGATGACTTGTGGAACGGTTGATTCCAAGAAACAAGAGCTGATCTCTCCAAATGTTGGAGTCAAACAAGTGACTGAGCTCAGGCAACATGTTTCACCGAGGTCACTCTCAAAGGCTCACTGGGTACTGTCAGTAATTAGAGTGCTGAGGCATCTGAAATCAGCTTAAATCAAATCTCAAGTCATTGGAAATTGCTTCAGTACGATACAGTACTGTATTGCACATGTCACAGGCCAATATGGAATGATATCCCCAGAGATGGTATCTTGGACATCAGATTAGTGTGGTGCTTCTGCTCATGTGGAACCAAGTGGGAAAAGCCGATGAATTGTCGTCTTTCGTTGCAATGACGCAGCAGTCTGTGATTGCCGTCTTCTCGAAGTCTCGCTGATATCTCAGTCTTTCAACTGAACTTGCAGTTTGCATTACTTGTAATTAAGTCAGAGCAAATAATCGACGCTAGAGAGACTTGAGAACGACCAAGCCCATACTCCAGTGCTATATAGCCGCAAAGGCAATCATCCAACTCTCTGTATCACATCTGGTAGCGATTTCGACTCCCTAGAATCTCTGGTCAGCAGTGTAAGGGTTCAATATCTCTATGGAGTAGTATCATAACGTCGGGATGACTTCCGTCGCTCAAAGATATCTCATACTGTTGCCCAAAGTCACGTGATCTCGAATCTGACCCTTTGGTACTCCTGATGAGATGACATCATCATGGATTGGTTGATGAATGGTTGCGCATGGGTGGTGTTTGTTTGTTTGTTCACATGCAGAGTTGAGAAAGCTTATCCTGGTTAGCTCTGCAATTCAGCTTTACTTGGAGCCCACTTGACACAGACCGTAAGAAGGGCGTCACCTTAGTTCTCACGAATATCGCTTCTGGGCGAATACTGAAGCTATCATAGCTATTTTGACAGCTCTTCTTTTATCAATGAACATCGCCAGATATCTAATACCCTTTAACAAGGCTCTTAAATGTGTTTTGTGCAGTTCCCAGAGAGTGAAGCATACGTAGCTATATTTTGGGCTCTACAAGCAAGGTGGAGCTACAACAACCTTACCATAGTGCTTAAATTTGATTGAATAACGGCCATGCTCACTTTCAAATTCATTATGTCCACAATTGCCGATTTTGAGATTTTCCCAAAACATGACTTTTCGTGATCGCAAATCAGAAATGCTTGTATAACATGCTACAGCAACTTCAAGAGAACACAATTAACCTGGAAACAAGGGGAAAACTCAGTGTACATTCTGATATACTTTTTGTGTTCCCTTCTCAATAATCGAGCCACTTCTGCCTCATATGTTAGCATCAGGGCCAATATGTGTGGTGCCGGAGTCAGTTGTGATTGGCCAACTGGAATAATTGAACGTTCCAGAGCTATATTGAGCCGCTTTCAATAGATTCTTATGACTTTTGTTTTCCCCAGGTGTATGACTGTGTTTACAAGTGTCTCTGGTTGTTACGTCAGTTGCTGGCATTGTAAAAGTGTTCATCGTTGTGCTACCGGCACCGAAATAGCAGCGACGACTTGGCTTAGTGTAAAGTGGTAAAAGCAAGTTGATTTATTAAATCTTCTCTTTCTCTCTCTCTCTCTCTAATATCTCGACGCGTCGGTTTCGACGGAGACGAATGACACTTCACACGGCTCCAGCTGAAAGTCCTACAAGTTGGAAATCTCTAGGACTCTCGACCTGTCTGCTTTTGACCAGGTGAAATGTCGACTCTCAAATCACTGACTGCTATACAGTGATATTTCTACAACATTAGTATCAGAGCACACTCTTCCTTTACCTCATATCCACACATTCACGTTTAAGCAGGAGTTAGCAACCCCCTAAATTACACTGTACTGTAGATAGCTAAAGAGAAAACTCAGGGACTGAAACCACAATTTTGTCGTCTAAGCACTCCCTGCCCCTTGTCGTCTCATTTCCCAGTTCAATGTTCAACTATTCCGACAAGTAACCACGCGCAGTTCAACATAGGCGTAATTGCTTCACAGAACAATATGAGACTGTATAACGGCTGAGTACATACCATTAGAGTGCTCTCGTTTACCAATCTCTTGACCTACAAGTAGCTTGGTTCTTCTCGCACTTGTAGTCAACTCCCCTCAACTGTTATACTGAACCATTCAATTCAGCTCCTCGACTCTTAGCACTTCATCTTCACACCATCTCCATTACATCTGACACGCTCATGTCCTTACCAGAAGTCCCCCACACAAATCTTTGGTAGCTGCTTTCCCCTCTGCCTCCGTCTCAAACTCTCCGATCCAACTGTAACACACACGAAACACCCCTAGACAACTCCACACCCCTCCACTCCTCCTCACATGTGATTCTCGTTCTTCCGACCTTTCCGAAGACCTACATGCTGCTCGACAGAGTTAAGGTACGAGTCGAACGGGGAGATGGAGAGGATGGTAAGAAATGAATGTCGATCTGGAACCACGGTGAGTCACGCGAACGACACAAAAAGTGTATGACCAAACTCGTCGGAAAGAACTACTCCTAAAGCAGTTCTCAAATCTCATTTTACTCTCCTGACTCGTCCGCTAGTGACGTCATTCGAATGAGCCGCACGTAAAAGTACGCCGCACGTTCGATTTTCGTCAGTGTCGAAAAATTCTATTTTGAAATTTCACGCGCAAAAACAGTGATCTCATATATGACTGTGATTCAGAGGGTGTATGGTTGGAGGTGGTGGAGTTGGCGGATTGGGCTGATTTTTTGACAGCAGAGAGACCCGAGTCACGTGACCATTTCAATGGCGTCGGCTAAGTTATAAGTCACGTGACCGGCTTGGTTTCTCGTCATCCCCCACCACTCCGATATCGGCATGGTCTCACTGAGTCACACGATAATGTACTGGGTACACGGACAACGCCCCCGCCCTGATTCGGCAATGCTTAAATGTGTTTTCCCTTGTTGATAGCCGAGGCTGGAGCGTTGTGAGTGCTTAGAAATCACGTTTCCACGCTCTTTTCGTGGTATCTGAGGCATGCCATTGGCTACAGATAAGCAGGCTCATCCTTTTGGACGTTGTTTTTCGCTTGGCACGAAAATCGCTGGAAACCGTGCAAGCGTGCAAGAAATCATGCAAGTCCTTTTTTTCAGAGTGGCACTCAAATTTTGGGAGTTCATCACCAACTGGGGGAGGTGAGTTTGGGATGCAACGGACCCCACTAACTTGGGGCATGCGGAGTACCGGTCTTTTTTTTTCGTTGTGGGTTTTTCTACAGCAACTTTCCCCTCGTTGCGTGCGCGAGCCCCAAAGCTCCGTTTTTAACCGCCGTCTTTCGGCCCCAAAAGTCGTGCACCAAAAATGTTTGCCACCAAACTCGAAATGAAATGGGTGCACCAAATGTGCGAGGTGGTGCACCATGGCGTGTCTTTGTTGGGGAGTGACGAGACTATGAGTACGATAGGTGAAGATATGGAGAATCGTATGAAGGGAGCCGGAAAATAACGGAAAAAACGACGGCTGTCTTTCTTTGCTCGGATCAATAGTTCCGGAGACAGCAAGAGAGTCGCAGCAGGTCGCAGACGGTCGCAGATAACTGCCTCAAGGAGAAACTCGGGGGCGGAATATAGGGTTTGCCAAAGTTAGTTTCCCCAGGTTACCCGGCCGGACATGTGGGGTGTTGGGGTGAGTGAGAAGAGAGCAGTATCGTATCGGACAAGTAGAGATACTGTGGGTGTGGCGATTGTAAGGCGCTTATTGCGGTTATTATGGCGGCAGAGAGCACGGGAGTGTTACTTCTTTGGTTATTTTGGTGGTAGCGGTGGACCTGATGTGTCTGTTGTGTCCCTGCTAAAGCCTCGTCTCCACAGTCCATCGGTAGGAGACGTCATACTTGGGGAAACGTCTGACCTGTACAATTCCCGAGCTGGAAGACGAAAAAAATACTACGCGGCCACATGAGACATGCTGTGAGCGGACCCGTATGTACACAGCTTTCTCTGGACGGCTCTCCACCGTCTGGAAATATCCACACAAGGTTGGCTTGCCCTTTTGGGACGCGCCGCACGGTTTCGAGCTGGAGAAGGAGAAATAAGGGTCCGTTTAGGAGGTTGACTGCGATGTGAGATAAAAAGAAATGGTGGGGGGAGGGAGGCTGGGAGAGGCTGGACTATGCTGTGTGTAACTCGCCCGACCTTGGTGTGTTGGCTGCTGTACTTCAATCTGCTCGTATCACAAGACTAAGCTAGCACTCGTGCTTACAACTCGTGCTTACACCACTAGGCTTACTAACTACTTGTGAGTAGCGCCAAAAAGGATACTCTTCCGTAGACAGCCATCCATCTCAGCCTCCTGACGGCTATTGACCGCGGCAGTTTTGCCTTGGGTTTGGCTCGACCGTTAGCGATGAGAGCTAAGTGTGTGGGGTACGCCATATGTATGAAATGTAATGTTAGCGTCGGTGAGAGTGAGCAAGGTTACCGTCTTGGGAGAGAGAGAGTCAGGTGTGGCTGGCTATGACTCGAGCCCTGACAGTATCCACGTCTTGTGACATCGTGACCGTACGAATCGGACGAATTCGTACTTGACATCACACGCTGTACGAGTGCACTGGTCACGGCTCACAGCTCAACAACGGGGTGTACCGTACCTGTCGAGCTCGTGTTTACAGTATAGTAGGCCAAAAATAACCCGCCGTAGCTCTCTCTTTGTGCCCCAACCTCCAAAGCCCCAAATCGCCGCCATCCATTTAGTGCATGTCGACTTGTTCCACCCCGACCAGTGGTTACATGTCGGTGCACTTGCCCAAGGGCTCCTCGGCGAACAAGGTTCAGCTCGGAAGTGAGCCACAAAGACGCTTCTGCTGGCCGCTGCATGCACGCCAAAAAAACTGGCTTTTTGTCTTTTTTGGGGTCGGCCCAAACACAAAGTCAAACGCAGGACAGGTCCGCCGGTTGGGAACGCGCCAGAGCTCCCCTCCTATATATATATACCTCGAGCACCCTCAATCTGCTTGAAGAACACAAACCCATCACCCCACACAACCATGCCTGCCACTCCCGTCGGTGACCAGCCCCAGGCTGCCACCAACACAAACACCCTCAACGCCGCAGCAGCCCACCTGGCCCACAACAACGGCCTCAAGGTGGCCAAGAACAACGTGCTCAAGAACCAGACCGGCTACAACTCGCCTCTGTTCGACGGCAAGGACTCCCAGATGGAGAAGGGTGAGTATCAGCGTTGCGTGGCGACGTTCTGACAAACAGGTTTCTGTGGTTGATCCGGGCGGATCAGCTTGCATTTGGTCGAATTGGCGTTCTCACGGCTTTTTGATTCAATTGCAAGTTGTCGTAGGCCCTAAGGAATTCGCGAGCAGTTGTTTGGTTGCTTCCTTCAAAGACACCGTGTTTTGATCGCTAGAAGTCCCCATTTGCTCTGTGGCGTTCTTCCACGTCTGCGTCAGGGTCGTACGGCAATCGACCGTGCAGCTCAGGCGTGTGCATGCATCAGGTGGTACGATGGACCATCACACTGGGCTAGTGGCGTAACGTGACCTGGATTGCGCATCAATGTGCGATTTCCGTCTCTACGCACCCCGCTCAGTGTGCATTTTCCATCTCTACTCGCTTGGCGTGCGGAGAAGTCTGCAGGGACGCAGTGCAATCCCAACAGATCGACTCAACGGAGTGATCAGATGAGATCAGAACACCGGATCAATCACCACATTGCCACAGTCACCACTACCCCCCAAAATGAAACTAACCCAGTCATGGACGCCATTGACGTCAAGGGCTTTATTCCCGAGAACCTGATCGAGAGCGAGACCAAGTGGTTCTACGAGCAGCTGTCGATCGACGACTCCTTCTTCGCTACCGAGTCCATCGACAACATTGTCTCCTACATCCACACCCTGTACTCCGCCAAGGTCGCTGCCTACGCTCGAACCGACAAGAAGCTCGAGATCCAGCTGGTGCGAGAGGACGATGCCCACGCGTTCTACATCGACACCTCCAACCCCGGCACCACCAACCTCGAGGGCCCCCAGTACGAGACTCGAATCGACGAAAAGTACCTGTCCAGCCCCAACGGCAAGTTCCGAGTCGAGACCTTCCGAGCCACCAACGACTCCATCCCCGGTGACGGCGCTCTGCGATGCTACTTTGTCTACAAGTGCGACTTCATCGAGCCCAACCCCAAGGAGGGTGAGACCGACCTCGCCAAGATCTCCGACAAGGGCTTCTACGAGAAGGCCACCGAGTACACCCGAGCCATCTACTCGGAGATTGTCAACCAGGTGGTCCAGCGAGAGGGCCCCGTGATCGAGATGTTTGAGATTGACGGCTCTCGAGAGCGACGAGTCATCATTGGATACAAGCAGGAGACCACCCCCGGCTACTTCTCGGCGCTGTCCGACCTGTACCACTTCTACGGACTCACCTCCACCCGAAAGTACGTTGAGCAGTTCTCCAACGGTGTCACTATCATCTCCATGTACCTGGCTCCCGCGTTCCCCCAGACCGCCAACACCGCCGACGAGATCAAGGCCATGAAGCGATACCCTCCCATTGAGAACTCTATCCACCAGATTGTCAAGGAGGCTTCGCTGCTGTTCTGCCTGCCCAACAACGCCTTCAAGGCCCACTTTGCTCGGGGTGACATGTCGCTGCAGGAGTCCATCTACGCGCACTGCGCCTTCATCTTCGTGCAGCACTTCCTCAACCGACTTGGTTCTGAGTACACCACCCTGCAGCAGATGCTGGGCACCGGCAAGGAGCACGTGGAGATTCTGGAGAAGCTCAAGCGACGACTCCGACAGGAGACCTTCACCCGGGACTACCTGTTTGAGCTGATCAACAACCAGCTCGACGTGGTCAAGCAGATGTACCTGCAGTTTGCCGACGTGCACTACATCCAGTCCAAGTCCGAGGGCGACTCGTTCCTGCCCACTCTGTCTTACCAGCGACTGCAGACCCAGTCGGTGCTGTCGACCGATGAGCTCAAGAAGCTGATCCGAAAGAACGCCGCCAACGACCACGAGGCCATGGTAATGGAGGCCTTCCTCACCTTCAACACCCACGTGCTGAAGACCAACTTCTACACCCCCACCAAGGTGGCTCTGTCGTTCCGACTCTCCCCCGACTTCCTCCCCGAGTCCGAGTACCCCCAGCCTCTGTACGGCATGTTCCTTGTGGTTGGCCAGGAGTTCCGAGGCTTCCATCTGCGGTTCGCCGACATTGCTCGAGGCGGTATCCGAATCGTCAAGTCGCGAAACCGAGAGGCTTACTCCATCAACGCTCGATCCATGTTCGACGAGAACTACAACCTCGCCAACACCCAGCAGCGAAAGAACAAGGACATCCCCGAGGGCGGCTCCAAGGGTGTCATTCTGCTCAACAACGAGCACCAGGACAAGGCCGAGATTGCGTTCCACAAGTACATTGACGCCACCATTGACCTGCTGCTCAAGGGCGACACTCCCGGCATCAAGGAGCCCATTGTCGATCTGCACGGCTCTCCCGAGATTCTGTTCATGGGTCCCGATGAGAACACCGCTGGTCTTGTCAACTGGGCCACCATGCACGCCAAGCAGCGAGGCGCTCCCTGGTGGAAGTCTTTCTTCACCGGCAAGTCTCCCTCTCTCGGTGGTATTCCTCACGACGAGTACGGCATGACCTCTCTGTCTGTGCGAGAGTACGTCAAGGGCATCTACCGAAAGCTCGAGATTGAGCAGCCCACCGTGCGAAAGCAGCAGACTGGTGGTCCCGACGGAGATCTCGGCTCCAACGAGATTCTGCTCTCTGCCGAGAAGTACACCACCGTCATTGATGGCGCCGGTGTCCTTTACGACCCCAACGGACTTGACCGGGAGGAGCTTCTGTCTCTGGCCAAGCGACGAGTCATGATCTCCGAGTACGACGCGTCCAAGCTCTCCCCCGAGGGCTACCGAGTTCTTGTTGACGAGAACGACGTGACTCTGCCCTCCGGCGAGGTGGTGTCCAACGGAACCCAGTTCCGAAACACCTACCATCTGCGGTGCGAGTCTGTCGACATGTTTGTGCCCTGCGGAGGCCGACCCGAGGCCATTGACATTAACAACGTCAACCAGCTGTTTGTCGACGGCAAGCCCAAGATCAAGTGGCTCGTTGAGGGTGCCAACCTGTTCATCACCCAGCAGGCTAAGCTCCGACTTGAGGAGGCTGGTGTTGTTGTCTACAAGGACGCCTCTGCCAACAAGGGTGGTGTGACCTCCTCTTCTCTGGAGGTGCTCGCCTCTCTGGCCTTTGACGACGAGTCGTTCGCCAAGGACATGTGCATCCGAGACGGTGTTGTGCCCGAGTTCTACAAGGCCTACGTCAAGGAGGTGCAGTCCATCATCCAGAACAACGCCCGACTGGAGTTTGAGGCCATCTGGAGAGAGCACGAGAAGACCGGCAAGCCCCGATCTATCCTTTCCGACGAGCTGTCCATCGCCATCAACGATCTGTCTGGTGAGCTCAAGAACTCGTCTCTGTGGGACGACGTTGAGTTCCGAAACTCGGTGCTGCACGAGGCTCTGCCCAAGCTGCTGGTCAACGAGATTGGTCTCGATGTCATGCTCAAGCGTGTTCCCGAGTCCTACCTCAAGGCCATCTTTGGCTCCTACCTCGCCGGCCGATTTGTCTACGAGAAGGGTGCCAGCCCCGGCCAGTTTGCCTTCTTTGAGTACATGGCCGAGAAGACTAAGAAGCAGTAAGTGTTTGGTATTAGTAATTTATAATAATGATTTGCAATTGACTGAGAGAGAAGTGTAGTGATTGGCTGTTAGCAACGATAAATCTGGTGTTTTGGAGAGGGGGAATCGATAAGTGAATTCAGTGATGTTGGAACAAGTGTGAAGTCAATGGAAAGTTGGCGATGTGTTTCAGAAGTGTCTAGAGAAAAATTTACGAGACATATTTTGACAAGGATAATACTGTTTGGATCAGATTTCGTCGTTGAATAAAATGGTGCAATTTTTACTGTGATATTATGAACACTCGATGTGTAACATCAAGGTGACAGTTTGACCGACTGTATTATCCCTAATCTTTAGTCTTCTCAATAATATGCCAAGTGCAATGTACGGGCGTATGGAAGACCCACTTTACGACGCAGAAATTGAGGTATTAAACAGCTGATAATATTGGCGAGTTCACCAAGCCGAGCATATTACAATGACGTAATTTTATTCCCCCAGCTCTTCTGTATCGTTCTTCAGCCTGGTTCTGTCAAATATCAAGGTACATCGTCATATCTCCTCTTAACTCCAGTCAATGCACCAACTCAAGTTTCATTTCTCGAGTCCCAGCCCAATATGAAACTCTCCAATGATCTGTAGTGCACCTCTAAACCACGCATACAATTCTCTATTGCTGTGCAGCGAGTCTAGGCTTGGCCTCCAAGCAGTCTAGAATCTGGGGTACATGTACATGTGTGGAGTGCAGAGGGTAGAGCATCTAATTGGACTGTATTGAGCCGCTTTGTGATATTACCAAGCCGCCAAATGTGTAATAATATGGGCTACGGACTCTCGTATAGCTAGCATAGCCCTTGCAATGGACCCACAACGTAGACTGCGGTTCAACACGCCGAAAATAACGCTCCACTCAACGCTTTCTCCAACGCTCTATTCTCAAATAGTAAACGTATCCTCTCCAGCCCCCATCGGACCCCCACACTAATAATATGACGCCATTTAGCCCTGTTACCCCACGTTTCCCAACAGTGTCGATAGACTTTGTCGGAGAATCTGGGGAAGGAATTATCAGACGCAATTAAGCCGCGATTGCTCTGGAATTTGGAGAGAGCAGTGTTGGAGCATGGTTGATGCCACAGTAACAGAAGAGTGCATTTTCAACACTTCAAACACGTAATTGAAGGGAGATCAAAAAAGCCACGTAGGGTTGGGCTCTAAAACCTCTAAGGTTCCGAGACCCTAGGAAGAAGATGAATTTCATCTAGTTTCGCTAGTATTGGTGCTACAAAGTAGCTGAGACTATGCTCGTATAGCTCTCATTGTGGAGATTGCCCTAATGTGTTTGAAATCCATTCCCGCCGAGTTTTCGCCGACATTGGCCAATTCAACGTTTCGTAACCATGCTCACACAACAGAGACACGGATAAACACTGAAAAACACGTAGACAACGGGTCTCAACAAAGAAACGCCTTCCTGCGGCTCCACGTTGCTCTGAAAAACTTGATTCATCTCCCGCCATCCACATATGTTGGGGTAATAGAGTTTCATACAGGACACTACAGAAGGGTCCATATTAGCCGCCTAAAAGGCTCATTTGGGCTCATAAAAACGCGTAGAAAGAAACCAAAGCACGTAATCAATGCGAGCAATGTCCCTCTCCAACTTCTGAGCATTTCCAGCTCTCTTCGGCTATCGAACATGCCACAGACGCGAACTCAAACTCGCTCGAAATTTTATTCTCCCCCAAACTTTTCTCTTTTGTGGGGTACATGCTGCGCGTTGCTAAAAAAAGTAGTCCAAAGTCGGTTTGTGTCTCATGCACAAGCTGTTACATTATCTTACATGTTGGAGAGACAGAGTATGAAGTGGCAGCAGGTGATTACGTCACAGGAGGAGCTGGTTTGCATGATGAGGGATAATTTTTGATCGGGGTGAAAATTCGACTAGTGAGTAATGTGGGCACGGGGAGTCACGTGGTGGGATCGTTTTGGCGATCTGGGTACTGTTTCGCTGACTAAGGAGGCGAACTGGGTGGGACGAGGTTTTGTGGTAAATAAGCTATAGGAAGGAGTGTGACGTGAGACGTGATTGGATCGAGGTGACAGTTGGTGTGGATGCTGAGAGTCACGTGACCGACAGTTCTGGCGAGTATCAAGTCTCTGAGATGATTAGTCAGCGAGTTGGGGAGTGGTTGAGAGCACTGTTGTTGCTTGACGCCGCTTAGGGACAGGTGAGAGCTGTGACGATACGACGGGAAGTTCCCCATGTCACTCTCGCAGCTATCATAGAGGTGACACTCTTTTTACCCGTTCAAATTGTCGAATACTTGCTCTTGACTCGGACCTGTTTTTTTTTTCAAGTTCAAATTTCTCGGAAAAGAAATACCTCCCAAATTTCAGATCAAAGTTGGCAAATCCAGTCTGTCTCCGAGCAGATAAACTCAGCCAATCTTTTTTCGGGCCTCCCAGCAGCACACAATAGGCTCATATCAGCGTCCTCTCACGTTGCGGGAAGCACGATAAGAACCTTGTAGAGAGTGATTAGGGGCTAAAGAGGCACAAAAGAGGAAATTTCAGATCACGTGAACAACGATGATGAGCTGTAGAGTTCGTGGGGGACGTTTTCTGGTGCCTGAAGGGATGTTGCTACGGCACAAGTGGACGGTACTGATTGGGGTGATGTGGGTTGTAGGGGAGACAAGGGGGGGTTTAAAGGGTATAGGGAGGTGGAGTAGTGATAGGGGATTACATTCTTACATTTTGTTTTGTTGTGGGATGACTGGAAGAGTATCTGTCTGGGTGATGTCATCTCCGAGTATTACTAAGCGGAGGTTGGTGGGTGGTGGGATTGTGGATCGAGAATATGAAGAGGCTGGGTGGGCTCAATAGGTGCTGAGGAGCATGTATTTGAAGTCTTTATGTTTTTGCTTGAAATACTGGTGCCACTGTAGTGATGTTGAGAGGGGTGCATCCTGGGGATATTGGTTCAAGAGCTGAAGGAGAGAGCCGAGGGATGAGAGAGAGCTTTTGATGGAACTATGGACCCATCTCGAGTATGTGTTTGAACTTCCAAACCCCCTAACCTCATTCAACATCATTTTAGCAATTCACTCCTCTTAACATCAAACTGGCTATACCTGTCACCGTGCCCAGTTTGATGACGAGAAGAACATAAACTATACCACTCCCTTCCCCTCTCTGTTCCACTCACCACGGTATACCGGTACTCTATTCATCTCCTGCTCGTTCGTGTCTCGAACAAATCACTTCACTCCCTTCCTCAATACAGCCCTCCCCTGATTGCTTTAATTATTCATTAAACATTACATTAGACTGAGCACCTAATTGCACCGGACCGAGTTGCTTCTCGACAGGTTTCGGAGCTTTTCGCGCATTCTGTCGGTCGATTCCTGGTTCAGGGGAGGTGGCACCCTGGCGTTGCGGACTTCCTGGTACCCGTTGGGTCGTCCATATTTTTCTAGACCCGTGACGGAGTTTTGGCGACTCACATCCACACTGGAGCCTCTTCGAGCGTAAATGTCTTGCAACTGAGACGGACTGGACTTGAGAGAAGGCCGCTGAGGGGAGAAAGCGGGGGGAGAGGGAGAAGTGGGAGTCAGAGGACTGGTAGGGCTTGGAGAACGGCCTCTATGGGTCAATTCGGGTACATCCGAAGTGGAAGAATTGATCTGAAGCGGAGCTGTGGGTGTCACGTGACTGGGTGAACTAGCAGCCTGGTCTTTGATTTTCAGACGTTCCAGACTCTCTCGGGTCTCTTCGGTCTCCAACCACTCTGGAATGGGCTTGTTTCGGGTCACGTAGAACTTGACCAGCGAGTCCTGGAGCTGAGAGGACTCCTCCTTGTCAGACGAATCTGTCTGGATCGTCATCTGGTGCTTCATGCGGTTGAAAAACGCCCGGCCGCGTTCCAGAGCCTCGGTGTTGTATGACATTGTGGATATTAGTGAGAGGTTGACAGTATAGTGGACTTTTGTTTTTACAGCGCCAAGACGGGTATTAATACGATAAGAGAGAGGGCCATTGTATGAAGGACTAGGTTGCGAGAACAAGAGGGGGTATGAAACTGTGAATGAGGGATGGTATTTCGGAGTTATAATGTTCGAGGGGTTTGAGTTGGTGGATTGGAATTTTGAAAAGTGCATTTTGGTCCTGAAAACATGGAAAGTCGATTCCGGCTTTCAGATTTCGAATCAGAGCTCTTCCCGTCTATTTGAACCAACCCTCACATCCACATCTCCGTATAGAACGCTCGATTAAGCTTAAAAAACGCATCTGACGATAAACTTGTGGCTGAGCTCGGGTGCTCGGAGAGGGGCCCGAGTGGGGGCTGTTTGGTATAGTTTTGACGAGAAAATTTTCGGAAATACGTCACGGTTGCTCAAATTTGTTTCTGAGGAGTTTGGGGGGAGTTGCGATGAATCCGAGCATGGCGTTGGAGTAGTCTCAGGTTAGCAGGTGGGCTGTTGGAGTCACATGCACGGTCAGACCATTGAGAGAGACGCCGTTTTCTTGGCGTGCAGTGTGAGGTCACGTGACTGGGGTGAGGCGTGTGTATGAGGTTGTGAGAGGGGTGAGGGGGTTTGGTGGTTAAGGTGTTTGGTGGTTTAGGTGTTTGGTGGTTTAGGTGTCTGATTTGTTGGGAGTTTGTTCGAGGAGGAGAATTGAAGTAAGTAAATGTCCAAGTAAGTGAGAGTAGTGTGAGTAAAATGAGAGAAATCGCCACTTGGCTGAAAACTTATACTACATCCTGGGGGGCAAAACTGGGAGCTTAATTCATCACCCGGGCGATCTCTACCGACTACAGCAACAACCCCTCTTGTCTCGCAAGGCGTGTGTTGGAATGTTAATACCTCAGGGAGATCATGGGTTGGGAGTGAGCAAGGAGGCAGTGTGGAAGGGTGTCTTAATTCCGACGTAGGCCAAAAACACGAAAGTGGGGAAAATGGCAGAATGAAGGCTGGGAGTCGGTTCAGAAGATGATACTGATTCGAATGGTACCAAGATTGAAAGCATTCATATGATGATTGTGACACCTAATGCCAAACTACAAAAGTGTGCAGTTCTAACTATGTCACTATTTGTCTGAATGAGATTTCGAAAGTTGTCAGAGATGAAGACTGAATTGGTAGCCATTTCAAAAAGATACACTTCTCGGAAACACCACCCAAACCACCCCGTCTACTCTCTCCAACTCAATCATGAGAAGCTGTGATGAACTCTGAGAGGGTCGAGGACTGTCTCAAGAGGTTGACTTCTTTTCGAGGCGAAACCCTACTCGAGAGCTTGGTCGAATTTAACCTGGGGTGATCCCCTCAGGTTATCAGGGGTGGTGATAGGTGATCGATGGAGGTGGAGCTCGCAATAGACAAAATAGCGCTATACACGCACCTGAAATTACATGTTCATCTGGGAGTTATTGTAGATGTAATCGCTCACGGACGACAATTCGCAGAGCTCTTCCTAAACTGCTCTGTTGAGGATGGACACCATTTCTGAGTGATTTGTAAGAGTATAAGAACAGCTCAATGGCTACTGCAGTGATAAAGTCAGTGAGGTAGAAGGAATATGTGACCAGGATACTGCAAGGCATTCTGACTGAGACCATGCCCCAGTATTAATTCATCTCCATTCCCGGAGCTTATCCCTCGGTAACCTCTGAGTGTTTATTGCGTATGGCGGATTGATGAGATGTAGATAAGCTGTACTTGTACAGCGGGTCAGTTCATGATTCGCAGATTGAATTGGTCGAGTCGAAAGAAGGTGCCGATTGAGGCTCAGAACCACTCTTGACCGTTATCCTCACCTCTCTTCCAACATTCTGTACCTAGAGATTATCTAGATAACAATCAGCTTGCTATGAGTATTGAGATACCTGAAGCCTCCATATGACGTTATCGATAGCCCTGATGTAGCATTATTACAACATTCTTTCCGATTTAGAGCTGTCTATTGTTCTGCGAGAGTGGTACGAGTAGACGAGGAAGAGTGCTTAACAGGAGGTCTGAGTGTACTCATTCAACATTGAAATAAGAGCGTACTTGTATCTCACAGAACATCGGGTGATTTCTACTGGGTGGGCTCTGTTTACTACCGGAAACGGGCAATACTTGTCATCCATCCCCAACTTACAAGCCATACGATACAGCCTACACAAGATAACCTAATGAGACAGTATAACAGAGCATATACTCTCCCTATCAATCTGAGACCTTTACTGTAATAACCGTCAAGGTGAGATGATCATTTTGGTGTAATTTTTATTCCCACAACTGTCGTAAACACGGTAACCACAAACAGGTTCAGCTCATCACTACTCATTCATTATAGTCCAACAATACAGTAATAAATACTTCCAATAAATACATCCATAAATACATACATCCCTCATCTAGTCCTTCTCCTCTGAGGATAAAAGTACCCACTGACATCCAGCTTCCAATCCTTCCATTCTTCACCGTCCCCTTTCCATGCTGGTAGACACCCTTTCACGTAGGCGTCCAACTTTGACAAAAACGGTCTCGTGAACTTCCAACATTGAGTAGTTCCTTCCACCTGTCCCACCAACAGAATACTGCCCTTGTGCTTGAGATATGTGACTTCCGATCCCTCTCTAACCACACATCCATACTGCAGAGATAAATGCGACTTTGGCAGGTCATTTGTCTGGGCAGTGTACCATGTGATTTCTCGTTCCGAAATCCTCGGGAACAACTTCAGCGAATTGAGAGAGGTGTTGGAGGTGATAAATACACATCCCGTTTTTGCGCAGGCATGGAGATCAATTTTGTCGCTGTATTTGTCGGTTTTGAACAGCCGAAACGACTTGGCCCGATTCCAGTCCAGCAGAAACCACGCCGAGTCGTCCTTGGAGTCCAGTCGACTGTAACTGTACCGACTGTTGACTCTAATCTGCAGTTTCTGGACGCCCACACCGGGTAAATTGTAGCCGATGGGCAGCATGATGGACTTTATCACGTGACTCTCCTTCTTGCGGACCCACAGCTGGTCCTGGAAGATCTGGGTATCGTTGCTGGCGTTGTAGTGTCCCAGATGTCCTCTTCCTATCTGGAGCTCGGAGGAGCGGCTGACGAGAGTCCCGCAGTAGTCGAGCATGTTGTCCATGCACTCTCTGTGTCTGACGCGCAGGAAGCCGTCTCTGAGACTCATTTCGTAGACTGTTACAAACTGGTAGTCCTTGACGAGCCAGGAGAGTTTGTCGTCGGTCTGGGTGATTGGGTTGGTGAAGTTGTATAGCGAGTTGTCGAGAGAGGCTGTGGGGTTGACCAGAACGTTGTTGTGAAGCTCAAAGTCGTTGTGGAACGGGTCTATCGGTTTCTTGGACACTTGTTGTGCTGCCAGGAGGCTCACTTCGTGCTCCAGATCGACCTGGTTGCCCAGAGAAGCGATGAAATTGAGCGATTGAGCCACGGGAGTGGCTTTCAGGCCCGATCTATTCGTCAGGCCGAAAAAAACCTCGTCCAGAGCACGCTCATACGCCACTCTGTTGGACTGAACACAGGAACGGAGGTACGGAGACACGAGACTAAGTGCCACGACGGACGGAGCGTCGCAGAAGGAAACCACAGTCGAGAGCTGTTCCAACGGCAGCTTTTGGAGCATGGCGAGCGTTTTTTCTAGTCAATCCGAGCATTTGGGCGGAAGTTGGCACGGATATATAACAAGGGGAAATATGCTTCATCTAGGTTGAGATGGACATGCATGTTGGTTACGTTTAGATGCATTATGAGGCTGGAACAGGAAGGATTGTTGGGGCGGTTTGAGGGGTCCGAGAGAGCTAGAAAGCTCCCATAATGGTATAGTGCGTGTGGAGAGTTGATTTCCGCAAAAACATCCACTCTTCGCCATACAAAAACCGTCTCATTCACACACTCCCATCTCTTTCCGCAAGGCATCTAGATTTTATTATGAACCTTGGGAGCTCTACCACACGGTTTGTGGGAGAGCGAAGCACACAAGAAGGGGTTTGAGATTCTTTAGAGAGGGCAAGGTTTGATGGGTTATGGGGGATCAAAATGGAGCTCTTGATGTGGGCAATCCAATGGAGAAGTCTTCTCTACAATCCGACCTCTACTTCGTCTGATAATCACTTTCGCAGCTTTTCCCCTCCTCCTTGCAACCACCAAGCCCTGTTGTAAACGAACATAGCTCCGCTCGAGTTAAAGTTGCGCCAACCCTATTAATGCAGCAGAGAGTCTAAACATATCACTCCGTCTAACACACGCAAATATCCACCTTAACCTTGGCGCCATGATAATCATGTGGAAAGACAGTCTATCTGATAAGCAGAGTTTCCGAGTGTTTTTTGCCTCGGGAACGGGTTCTGTGTCTTAGCTGGAGGGCCAGCAAACGTATTGAGCTCCGGTTGCATCCAGATTATCTTGCATCCGAACATGCATCCGTTGGTTCCGTCGAAATCGAGTCTAAAAGGGTTGCCTGCTTCCAGACTCCGCTAGAGTCGAGATCGGGCAGTTTTAACGCCGGATCCGTGCTCCACGCACTCAGGAGATGCTCGCCATGTGTTTCAATGTTCTGAGACGAGCATATAAGGAGCAAGTATGGGGCTCTCATTGTCACCAAAAGAAGCGCGTCTTAGAGTTTGACTGTGCTAACTTGAAGGACCCGATAGAGCATGTTAGAGTGCTCGGATCGAGACAATCGACATACGGTTGTGATCGCAAAAATGGAAAAGAGACGGTGAATGAGTTCTCATCTCTCTATCAGCTCTTGATAACGTGATAAACACCCCCTTTTGAAAATTAAACTACAGTTTAAAGCCAAGCCTATAATGCAAACCGAGGTCCATTAGCCTTTTCAAAATCGTTCTATCACGTCTCTTTACTTCCGACGAGTTTAAGTTTGATGTCGAGTTGGAGAGAGATTGAGTGGAGCTTCGGAAAAATGCGTACTCCCATTTTATTCCCCACGTGACTCCAAACACTATGGTATTTTCAATTTTCAAATCCGTCCATTAGTCATCAAAGTACTGATCAAACACGTGAAGTCATCCATCTATCAGCCGGAATTAAAATCATCATAGCTCAACTAAGTATACAATCATATCTACCCGCCTCAGTTCTTATCATAATCTTTATCCCCTGTTCATAGCACTAGTTTGGACCGTCATAGATACATCTTATGACCATGGAGAACGTGGCAACTTTACCAAAAGTGTAGCTACAGGAATGGGAGTTACACGGTTAGGCTCGTCACGTGGCGAGAATTACAATGGTATTACTTTCTGTGCAACCACTCTAAAATTACATCCTCTCAGTTCTCTACCAAATACCCCTCCCACACCAATGACATCCACATTAGTAATGCCAAGGGTCCTGCTCAGCCTCCCGAACTCTTGGCGAGCCGTACACTTTGGTTCTGTGTCATGCGGGTTTTCCCGAGCGGAAGATGGACTGATTGATTAGATTAGATGCGGATGAGGGTTTAGTGAGGGGTTAATTTGATGACTTTTGATGTTGGGAGGATGAGAGTAGTATTGATGGATTTGTCTAGGTCGTGTGAGTGTATTGGTCTATATCCCTTATTGGTACAACGTCTACCCAGCGTTTTGGCGGTTATCAAATGACGTTGCTGATGGAGATGCATATGCATGACGTGGGTCTTCCGAGTCCCTGTTGTGAGGTGCTGTGGTGCTGCGAGATGGTTGCTCGGATAAATGTGCATAGAATGCATCCAGGAGAATTGATCAAATTTATTTGTGGGATACTGTGTCTATTATTGACCGACTTGAAGGCATTACGAAACTTTTGCTCGCTGAGAACGTCGTATAATAAGTTGCTCAAGCTAAGAAAGGTTGCTTGGAGACAATTGGAGGGTAAGCCAATGAGACGGACAAAATTGGGTAATCTGCCTCGAGTTATTGGTGGCCACATAACGGCGCAAACAAGGGTCTGAAAAAGACAAAGAATTGAATGTCTTGTAAACGGGATGCGGAATGGTCAGAAAAAAGAACTGTACTTGTACCAGATAGGAGGAAACGAGACGAATTTGCTCGCAGATGCATTAATCAAATGCGCGTTAAGCGATATAAGGCGGCATAAGAACCTGTCCCATTACAATGATTGCAAGAAAGTAACCCCCCCAAGACAAACGGGTCATATCTTATTCACCTGCCAAACGGGTCACGAATTCACCTCTTGTTCCCCTCACTTCAACCCCGGCTCTTGGCTCAACTCTTTCTTGACGTTCACCTCCGTCTTGTTTTCGGAAGCGGCTTTCCGCCAAGAAACAAGCGGGGCCATGGAAAGCGATCTAGGCAGTGTACTTGGCGAATGCTACAGCAACTGCCAGGAGTGAAGACCGAGAGGAGGTGGGAAGGGGAGTCAGCTGCTGATTTGCTTCGTGTATGACTTTTTTGAATAATGCAACATTTCCTCGTTTTAAGGCACCACTCTTACTTGCCGTAGTCTAGTTGAGATTGATAGTGAGAATTTGTGAGCAAAAAAGCCCGCTGGGGGTGTCTATTTCAGGTTCCAGGTGTGGTAGAGAGATACTAATTTATTTCAGCAATTTATAACACCCAATAATCAAACTAAAATAAGACTGCACATCCACCCGCCAGTAGTAATTTTGAGATATCACCGTTTCTGTGTTGCTCCTCGACCTTCCTTGGTTGAGGCATCACTTGAACTTTACTTCATTGACCCTGACAGATACTATTCGCATATCGGACTCCGAAAAGTGACGTTACAATTGCCAATTAGTGGAGACAACTCACACGTGTAGTACAAGTATCAGCTTGAAGTGCATCTTCAACCATGTTACCAAACCTGTTCAAAACCGTTGAGGCTTGTGTGCTTCTCACAATGGCATTTGGTCGACCCTTGATACCGTGCAGTAGATGGTGGCACTGGCATAACTGCTTGGCAGTCACAGTTCCTGACAGGACAAGAATCAACCGATTCATGGCTCGCTGCTGATTTAAGTGATACAGATTGTGGAAGGGTGTTGGACTGCACTGATGATCTTCGTGGTTCTCTGAGCTCAAGGCCGACACTTTGCACAAGGACTCATGCTCATTGGAATTGCTTGGTTGAAGCGAAAACCAGTCACGTGAAAACACCACCGACCATCATTTTTGTCCAAAATCCGTGCCCTCCATCTCATGAATCGCTCAGTTCTTCGCCAGATGGCAACAGCTTTCCGTGTCTATACCCAGACGGATTTGGACGCACATCGACACGTTTTCAACTGGTGAGCACAAAAAATTATAAAGAGCACAAAAAGAACCTTGCCAGTCATTGATTTGCTGAACTCCCGATATCGGTTCATGACCCCGGAGGTTTCGCTCTGGCTTGAGTACTATTGAAGGATTCTTTGAGGCCGCTTCTCCGGCACTTGCTTGAGGCTAAATCGGACCACGGGAAGGGAATATATCGCCGAGGGAATGAGGTGTGGATTTTCTGAGAGTAGAAGGAGACTGCGAAAACGTCATTTAGTTGATTCCCGATACATCAGTCTTCCAGTGTGTCTTCTACTGGTTCTAGAGTGTTGTGTAGTTCCCAGCCGACTTTACTGCGAAGAGATCCGGAACTCGCACATATCAATCCAACGATGCCATTTCTCGATTCTTGAACGTCGGAGCATGCCACAATCACACCTCCAAGTCGGCTCACCAAATACAGAACCTCATCTCTCCAATATCACTTCCTCTCTGACACATTATCCATGCGCCCCTTGTCCGATGCTGAGTCACCGACATGTATAGAAACCTACCAAAGACGAGTTCCACCGTCTAACAGGTGAGTCACTGGTGCGTTCCCCGGGTCGGTTACCAATCGGCTACTGTGAAAATGACCTCATTGCTGCTCTTCGTCGCTCACCAGACTTCTTCCTGCCCACCATGAGACGTCACAAACCGCAACGAATCTCACCAAAAAGAACCCACATAGTCCGCGGTTAAGCGCATGTGCCGTATCAATATCTGTACTCAATCCACTCGGGAAGCGACACAAAGCTCTCCGTCTTCTCGGATGCATATTGCGGGTATCCTGGTCCGGCCAAGAGTTAGGGTTGTGGCAGGATGTCGGTGCCAAACGGGCTGACGAAAGAGTCGGTGTGAAACGGCGAAAAGTGGCGAAAAGTGACGGAAAAAAGAGACCGAAAACCAGGCCGCAATCTCCCCACATTGTGGCACAGAATCACGGCATCCGTACCCCACTGAAGACCTCGGTAACTCCACTTAGCCGCTGCACGTATTGGGGTGCATTATGTCATGTGCAGTGGGAAGATGAGAGGAGGAGGAGACGAATGAAAGCGACCGAAATTCGAGCTGTAGAAGTAAAAATAATATCATTGGGATCAGCTCGTCTGGAAGAACGAAATGCACTTTTCCGATCTCACATCCGACTCCTACAGCCCCAATAATACACACTCTCCGTTCGACCCACCTGAGCTTATCTGTCCAGCAACCTCTTCGATCGTGTGACCGTATTCAGGCACGAGAGAATAGTCATGATACAGGATACTGTAGTAGAGCGTATAGTTGGCAATTGAGAGCAGCTGGAGACACAGATAGAGCAGCGAAACCGACACAAACACACAATTACAAGTACAAAACCACCACACCCTCTCAATCCCACCATCCTCATCCATGGCATTTCTTTTTCGACCGTTTGGACGCTGCCATCTCAATCACCAGCCGTACCTCGTTCATGCACGGGTTGGGAAAAAATTTGATTTGGGTTCGAAAGCTGGCATTTGGACGAGATTGGGAGACACTAGTGTGGGATATGGAGAAGAGGTGGAGGGGAGGAGGAGCATTAGGGCTGGTCACGTGACGAATAAACCGACCCAGGCAAAAATCCAGACTCGAAATCGACCCAGAACATCGATTTTGAGCCTCCTCTCCGTGCACTCTCATCTCTCGCAGGGTCCAATTATGACTCGGATTGTTTCCAATTTTTTAGCGTTAAGGTTCCTTTTTCTCAATCGACCTTTTTCTGACACTGAGAGACAGTTGCCACTGAGCGAGGGGGTTCTTGAGGGTGGTGTGGACGTTATATGAGTAGTTATATCAGTCAATTGTAGAGAATGGGTCACGTGACTGTGATTTCCAGGCCCAAACCGCTTTTCTTTGCTCTCAATATCTCCTTAAGACCGTACTGTTCGGCGTTTGGCTTCTGACAAGGTTCCTTTGGTGGAGGAGCAGCCAGAGTGGGAGTCGCTCAAAAGTGGATTAATTGGGGCCCGATCGAGCTGAAAAAAAGATGGCAAGTAATTGACACTGAGAAGAACGTTTCGTCAAAATTTCAGCTCAATCGGCTCCAATCCCCCCTCCAAGTTGTCCCAGGGTAAGGTCCCAATATTCTCTTCATGCACCCAAACCTTGAGGTTATAAATTTTTTCATTGGGCCTCGACATTTATATAGGCGTGGGCTTCCCCGGTGTCTCCTTCTCTCTCCTCTCCTCTCTCTCTCTCTCTTCCTCACGAAATCTTTGTCCTATTCGGCAGGTGTAGCAAAGGAGTAAAGTGAGTGAGTGAAGAGAGAAACGAGAGAATGGTTGAAGGAAGGAAGGAAATGGCGATTGGTGTCGTTGAGGTACCGACTGGGGTCATGTGGGGTGCATTAGGTGCCCTATATGACTTTGGTTTTGTAGTGTGTGGAGATGAGTTGATGTTGGATTGATGTCTGTGTCTGATGAGCTGATGGTGGATTGACGTCTGCTGAAATGCTGTCTGTCTGTCTGGTGATCTGAACTGCTGTCTGAACTGCTGTCTGAACTGTCTGATCGGCTGTCTGATGAACCTCAGGCAAGCACTTCCAGCATCTACAGCAGCAGCTTACTGCTCCGCTTAGGTGATCTGTGATGACTGTGGGGAGCAGAGGCGTCAGTCATGCTGAGGTTCTGCCGGAGAGCTGCCGAGCAGGTGCTGCTTCTGCAACCCTACAGTAAGCTCCATGTTGCACGTCACTCTACATCTACACTCTACATCTACAACACACACCACACCACACCACAACACACCGAATGTCATTTGCCACCCGAATCCTTTCTCAGTAGTTAGTATTGGTATTGCAATGGTTTGATAGACAGACGCTGGGCGGCTGATGGCTGGCGGCTGCTGACATCTGAAAGGCTGGACTGCTCAACGACTGATCGATGATTGTTGAACGACTGGACGACTGGACGACTGGACGACTGACTGACTGTTGTCTGATACAATTGTTGTCTGAGTCAGCTAGTCAGTTGTCTCTCAGTCAGCCAGTCAACTCACGACAGCCAGCTGGAGACAGTCAATGACTCAGTCAATGACTCAGTCAACGACAGGCTCCCATGGACGACTAGCTGCAGCTACTGTCAGGTTGACTGCTTTATCGATCATGTCGTTGCTGTTGTCCATTGTCAGATTGTTCCCCAGCACCAGTCGCTGTCCATTGTCAGATGGTTGTCCATCAGCACCAGTTGCCGTCCTGCCAGAATTGTTGTCCGCTCGTGACGTCGCTGTCCATTGTCAAATGATTGTTGTCCGCTCGTGACGTCGCTGTGACCTTCGGTCAGGCTCCGTTCTCGCTTCCGTACTAACCCAGAATGACCCCCTCGCTTCCCATCTTCCCCCCCCTCAACCCTGAGGACAAGCTCATGACCCTGGAGCTTCAAGACGGCACCGCCGTCCAGGGTTACTCTTTCGGAGCCGACAAGCCTGTGGCGGGCGAGCTCGTGTTCCAGACCGGCATGGTGGGCTATCCCGAGTCCATCACCGACCCCTCCTACCAGGGCCAGATTCTCATTGTCACCTTCCCCCTGGTCGGCAACTACGGAGTCCCCTCCCGAGAGGCCATGGACGACGTGGTCAAGGGCCTGCCCAAGCACTTTGAGAGCAACAAGATCCATGTGGCGGGTCTGGTTGTCGCCTCGTACACCGAGGAGTACTCGCATTTCCTGGCCGAGTCTTCTCTGGGCGCCTGGCTCAAGGAGCAGCAGATTCCTGCCATCTACGGCGTCGACACCCGACGAATGACCAAGCACATTCGAGAGGAGGGTTCCATGCTCGGACGACTGTGTATCGGCAACTCCGTCCCCGAGTGGATCGACCCCAACAAGCTCAACCTGGTGGCCGAGGTCTCCATCAAGGAGCCCAAGCTGTACACTCCCCCCGCTGACCGGGCTATCCACGTGAACGGCAAGCCCGTGCGAATTCTCGCCGTCGACGTCGGCATGAAGTACAACCAGATCCGATGCTTTGTGAACCGAGGCGTCGAGCTGCTGGTCGTGCCCTTCGACTACGACTTTCTGAACGAGGAGTACGACGGTCTGTTCCTGTCCAACGGTCCCGGTGACCCCTCGGTGCTCAAGGAGACCGCCGACCGAATCGCCAAGGCCGTGGAGGCCAAGAAGACGCCCATTTTCGGAATCTGTCTTGGTCACCAGCTTCTGTCTCGATCCACCGGAGCCACCACGCTCAAGATGAAGTTTGGAAACCGAGGCCACAACATTCCCTGCACCAACCTGCTGTCTGGTCGATGCTACATCACCTCGCAGAACCATGGTTACGCTGTGGACGCCAAGTCGCTGACCGGCGGCTGGGAGGAGCTGTTTGTCAACTCCAACGACGGCTCCAACGAGGGTATCTACCACAAGGACCTGCCCTTCTTCTCGGTGCAGTTCCACCCCGAGTCGACCCCCGGCCCCCGAGACACGGAGTTCCTGTTCGACGTGTTCATCCAGGCTGTTGTCGACCACAAGACCTCTGGCGTGCTCAAGGCCATCGAGTTCCCCGGCGGTCTCATTGAGGAGAACCGGGCCGCTCATCCCCGAGTCCAGGTCAAGAAGGTGCTTGTTCTGGGCTCTGGAGGTCTGTCCATTGGTCAGGCCGGCGAGTTTGACTACTCCGGCTCTCAGGCCATCAAGGCGCTCAAGGAGGAGGGCATCTACACGGTGCTCATCAACCCCAACATTGCCACCATCCAGACGTCCAAGGGTCTGGCCGACAAGGTGTACTTCCTGCCCGTCACGCCCGACTTTGTGCGAAAGGTGATCAAGTACGAGCGGCCCGACGCCATCTACGTCACCTTTGGAGGCCAGACCGCGCTCAACGTCGGCATCCAGATGAAGGACGAGTTTGAGGGGCTCGGCGTCAAGGTGCTCGGTACTCCCATCGACACCGTCATCACCACCGAGGACCGAGAGCTGTTTGCGCGATCCATGGAGGAGATTGGCGAGAAGTGCGCCAAGTCGGCCACTGCCTCGTCCAAGGAGGAGGCGCTCGAGGTGGTCGGGGAGATTGGCTACCCCGTCATTGTGCGAGCTGCCTACGCTCTCGGCGGTCTGGGATCCGGATTCGCCGACAACGAGGAGGAGCTGATCGAGCTGTGCAACAAGGCGTTTGCCGGTTCCCCCCAGATTCTCGTCGAGCGGTCCATGAAGGGCTGGAAGGAGATTGAGTACGAGGTGGTGCGAGACGCGTTTGACAACTGTATCACCGTGTGTAACATGGAGAACTTTGACCCTCTCGGTATCCACACTGGTGACTCCATTGTCGTGGCTCCCTCCCAGACTCTCTCCGACGAGGACTACAACATGCTGCGAACCACCGCCGTCAACGTGATTCGACATCTCGGCGTGGTTGGAGAGTGCAACATCCAGTACGCTCTCAACCCCTTCTCCAAGGAGTACTGCATCATTGAGGTGAACGCCCGTCTGTCTCGATCGTCTGCTCTGGCTTCCAAGGCCACCGGCTACCCCCTGGCCTTCATTGCCGCCAAGCTGGGTCTCAACATTCCTCTCAACGAGATCCGAAACTCCGTCACCCAGGTCACGTGCGCATGCTTCGAGCCCTCTCTGGACTACGTCGTGGTCAAGATTCCGCGATGGGATCTCAAGAAGTTCACCCGAGTGTCCACTCTGCTGTCGTCGGCCATGAAGTCCGTCGGTGAGGTCATGTCCATTGGCCGAACGTTCGAGGAGGCCATCCAGAAGGCCATCCGGTCCACGGACTACCAGAACCTGGGTTTCAACGAGACCGAGGCGCTCATGTCCATCGACATTGACTCCGAGCTGCAGACGCCCTCCGACCAGCGACTCTTCGCCATTGCCAACGCTCTGCACTCCGGCTACACCGTCGACAAGATCTGGGAGCTCACCAACATTGACAAGTGGTTCCTCAACAAGCTGGACGGTCTGGTCAAGTTCGCCAAGCACATGACCAAGTACAACACCTCCAACCTGCCCGTCAACGTCATGCGGGAGGCCAAGCAGCTGGGTTTCGACGATCGGCAGATTGCCAAGTACACCGGTTCCAACGAGCTGGCGGTGCGACTCAAGCGAGTCGAGGCTGGTGTCACTCCCTTCGTCAAGCAGATTGATACTGTTGCCGCCGAGTTCCCGGCCTTCACCAACTATCTGTACATGACCTACAACGCCGACTCCCACGATCTGACCTTTGACGATCACGGCACCATGGTCCTTGGTTCCGGAGTCTACCGAATCGGTTCTTCCGTGGAGTTTGACTGGTGCGCTGTCCGTGCCGTTCGAACTCTGCGAGAGCAAGGCGCCAAGACCATCATGGTCAACTACAACCCCGAGACGGTGTCCACTGACTACGACGAGGCCGACCGGCTCTACTTTGAGGTGATCAACATGGAGCGAATTCTGGACATTTACGAGCTGGAGCGATCTTCCGGTGTCGTCATCTCCATGGGTGGCCAGACCTCCAACAACATTGCGCTGCAGCTGTACCGACAGAACGTGAAGATTCTCGGAACTTCTCCCGAGATGATTGACTCTGCCGAGAACCGATACAAGTTCTCTCGAATGCTGGACACCATTGAGGTCGACCAGCCTGCTTGGAAGGAGCTGACGTCCATCGAGGAGGCCGAGGCGTTTGCCAACAAGGTGTCGTACCCCGTTCTGGTGCGTCCCTCTTACGTGCTGTCTGGAGCCGCCATGAACACCGTCTACACCCGGGACGATCTGGCGTCGTACCTCAACCAGGCCGTGGAGGTGTCTCGAGACTACCCTGTCGTCATCACCAAGTACATTGAGAACGCCAAGGAGATTGAGATGGACGCTGTTGCCAAGGATGGTAAGCTGATCATGCACGTTGTCTCCGAGCACGTGGAGAACGCTGGTGTCCACTCTGGAGATGCCACTCTCATTGTGCCTCCCCAGGATCTCGATCCCGAGACTGTGCGACGAATCGTCGTTGCCACCGCCAAGATTGGAAAGGCCTTGCAGGTGACTGGCCCCTTCAACATCCAGTTCATTGCCAAGGACAACGAGATCAAGGTGATTGAGTGCAACGTGCGAGCCTCTCGATCGTTCCCGTTTGTGTCCAAGGTCACCGGCGTCGATCTCATTGAGATGGCCACCAAGGCCATTTGCGGCTACCCCGTCTCTCCCTACCCTCTGCAGGATATGCCCCAGGACTTTGTTGCCGTCAAGGTGCCCCAGTTCTCCTTCTCGCGGCTGTCTGGCGCCGACCCCATTCTGGGAGTCGAGATGGCGTCCACCGGTGAGGTGGCCACGTTCGGCAAGAACAAGTACGAGGCCTACCTCAAGGCGCTGCTGGCCACGGGCTTCAAGCTGCCCAAGAAGAACATTCTGCTCTCCGTTGGCTCGTACAAGGAGAAGGTCGAGCTGATGCCCTCCATCAAGCGACTCCACGAGCTCGGCTTCAAGCTGTTTGCCACCGCCGGAACCGCCGACTTCATCCAGGAGCACGGTGTCCCTGTCCAGTACCTGGACGTGCTCAACGAGGGTGCCGACGAGGAAAAGTCCGAGTACTCGCTGACCCAGCACCTGGCCAACAACATGATCGACCTGTACATCAACCTGCCGTCTTCCAACCGGTTCCGACGACCCGCCAACTACATGTCCAAGGGCTACCGAACCCGACGTCTGGCTGTGGACTACGCTGTCCCCCTGGTCACCAACGTGAAGAACGCCAAGCTGCTGACCGAGGCTCTGGCTCGAAACATGACTCTGGATGTTTCTGCCACCGACTTCCAGTCGTCCCACAACACGGTGACTCTGCCCGGTCTCGTCAACGTGGCCGGTGTCGTTCCCGACATTGCCATTGCCGGCTCTTCCGACATTGCCGACTTCACCAAGGTGTCGCTGCGATCAGGCTTCACCTTCTCGCGACTGCTCCCCATGGGCGTGTCCGAGTCCATCACCGATCTGGCGTCGCTCCAGACTGCTCAGGCTAACGCCGAGGGCCACTCCTACACGGACTACAACCTGTCCGTGGCTGCCACTGCTCACAATGCCAACGAGGTTGGTAAGGTGACCGGCAAGGTGGGTTCTCTGGTGCTGCCTTTCAGCAAGCTGGGCGACAACACCACCAAGGTGGCGGCCATCTCGCAGCACTTTGGCGCCTGGCCCGCCAACAAGCCCATCGTCACCGACGCCACCACCACCGATCTCGCCTCCATCCTGCTGCTGGCGTCTCTGCACAACCGGCCCATCCACGTGACCGGCGTCGTCGACAAGAACGACATTGTGCTGGTCGCCATGGCCAAGGAGCGGGGTCTGGCCGTCACCTGTGACGTCTCCGTCTTTGCGCTCTTCTTTGCCCGTGAGGACTACCCCGAGGCGCACTCGCTGCCCACCCAGGAGGACCAGGACGCGCTGTGGGCCAACCTCGCCACCATCGACTGCTTCTCGGTCGGCATTCTGCCCTCGCAGATGGCCAAGGAGCTCGGCCAGCCCGTTGTGGCCGGCCTCGGTGTCGCCGAGACTCTGCCCCTGCTGCTGTCTGCTGTTGCTGACAAGCGACTGACCGTCGAGGACATTGAGGCCCGGCTGTACACCAACCCCGTTCGAATCTTCGAGCTGGTGGAGCAGCCCGAGACCTCCATTGTCGTCAACCTTGGCCGAAAGTACAACTTCAAGTCCAAGGGTCTGTGGTCTCCCCTTGCCGGCAAGCCCGCCACTGGCTCTGTTGAGCGAGTCATTGTCGACGGCCAGACTGTCGTCCTCGAGGGCGACCTCAACGGAGCTTCCACCGGCCAGGCCATCTCCATCCACCCCCAGGCTGCCCCTGTTGAGGCTGCTCCTGCCACCCAGGAGATGGTGCACTCGCCCACCACCCCCCGAATGGCCCGGTTCTCCTTCTCGTCCGACGTGCGACCCTTTGCCAACAACCACGTCGAGTCGTCTGTTGTCGGAGCCATTCCCCCCGAGGTGTCTGCCCCCTCCATCCTCAACAAGCTGCGTCGAAACCCCTTCCTGGGCCAGCACATTCTGTCGGTCAACCAGTTTTCCAAGGAGAACCTGCACGACATTTTCGCTCTGGCCAACGAGCTGCGACTTGCGGTCAAGCGGGTTGGAGTGCTCGACATTCTCAAGGGCCGTCTGCTGACCACGCTCTTCTACGAGCCCTCCACTCGAACCGCCACCTCGTTCGACGCCGCCATGCAGCGACTGGGAGGCCGAGTCATCGCCGTCAACGTCGACGCGTCGTCCTACAAGAAGGGCGAGACCCTGCAGGACACTCTCCGGTCCGTGGCGTGCTACTCGGACGCCATTGCTCTGCGACACCCCGACCCCGAGTCCGCCAACATTGCCGGCCGATTCTCTCCCGTGCCCGTCATCAACGGCGGCAACGGATCCGTGGAGCACCCCACCCAGGCTCTTCTCGACATGTACACCATCCGAGAGGAGGTTGGTACTCTCAACGGCACCACCATCACCTTCATGGGAGATCTCCGGTACGGCCGAACCGTGCACTCCCTGGTGCGGCTGCTGACCCACTACAAGGTCAACATTCGACTGGTGTGCCCCCCTGAGCTCACTCTGCCCGACGAGCTCAAGGCTCTTCTCAAGTCTCAGGGCAAGCTCGATCTTGAGTCCGCCACGCTCACGCCCGAGATTGTCTCGACCACTGACGTTCTGTACTGCACTCGTGTGCAGAAGGAGCGGTTCACCGACGAGAAGGAGTTTGAGGCCATCAAGGAGTCGTACGCCGTCGACAACAAGGTGCTCAAGGACGCCAAGCCCCACATGTGCGTCATGCACCCTCTGCCTCGAAACGCCGAAATCAACCCCGAGGTCGACTTTGACGCCCGAGCCGCCTACTTCCGACAGATGCGACACGGTCTCTTTGTCCGAATGGCCCTGCTCGCCATGGTCATGGGTCCTGTTCAGTAAACGCCACACACGCTGTACAGACCCCAGGAGGAACTAAGGAGGGACAAACGGGATTTTGTTGTAAATATGTTTTAATTGATGATTGTAATTGTATGACATGTGAGTAGTAGATGTGTACTTTAGTAAGCGCCTTGAGGCCACAGACCATGAGCGAAGCGAATGGTCTGTCTACATTTTCGCTCATGATCCGACTACATTTTGGGATGGGTCTTTAATCACAGACCATGAGCGAAGCGAATGGTCTGTCTACATTTTCGCTCATGGTCTGTCTACATTTTCGCTCATGGTCTGTCTACATTTTCGAATCGTCCTTCAATCACAGATCATTCGCTTCGCTCATGATCTGACTCAAACACATTCGCCCACGATCTGTCATTTACTTGAACTTTACTTGAAACGAAAGTTGCGCTGGGGGTCGTGTTTTGGTGTTCCAGAGATGCTGACGGCAAATAAAGCACACCTTTATGTAGCCAGTATACAGTTGTGTAACAAATATCAGCCTAAGTAGAGCTGCTGCCTATTAATATTTCGAGCAGTGTAGCGTTTGGTGTTTGTCGTTGATTACGCTTAGACGAGGCATTTGTTGGCTTTCTTTACGCGATGCCCCACAAGGTTTTTTCTAATGCATCAACCTATACTGGCGTTACTTGTCCATCTATCAGAAAGAGATCACAGACCAGTAGTTACAGCTCTGCTGACATTCGCTTCGCTCATGTCAGCAGATAGCTCCTATCTACAGTTTTTTTTTTTTTATTCTAAGGGGACAGACATCAGTCAAACACCAGCATCACCCAAACACCCATGTAATAATGGCAAGTGCAGGAATAGTAACCTGCTGGTTTTATTTTCACTATGTACAGGGGTACTTGTACAAGTAATAGGAAGTTCACTCAGCTAGTTTTCTCGACCATCCGAACTTCGAAGTGGCCTCAAGGAGGTGTGGCCTCAAGGGGGTGTGTTCGCTTAGTGATTCATAGATACTTGTGACTGGCAGCTGTATTTGATTCTTGCCATTGACTTGTTGTAGTGTCGTAAGGCAGTCAGACTTGATGTGTGAAATGTGACTGACTGATAAGTAACAGTGGTTTTCTACCAACATGGTCAGCTGCTTCAACCATACAGCACCAATCTTGTTTGGTATTTACTGTGGACCATGAATGAGGTTTTACAGTGATATTCCTCGTTACTAGAGGAGCCATGACTAAACGTGTGCAAAGAATTTGGGTGCTGGAGCGAACGCTCGTGGTTTACTTTATGGAGGCGTCATGCTCAGTCAGTTGAACTTGAAACAAGTTGTAGACAGCTTTGTTCTTACTTGGTCAGCCAACTTTTGGTGACAACTACCGGAGAGCATCAAAGACCACGTTGAAAGAAAGAGCGGGAGGAACCCTTCAGGTTAGATGGAGCGACGCTCAACACAAATAATATTTCGATGTTCCTGGACCACACTGACAACTCTTGACGAGTTTCCCATAGATCATGAGCAGTACATCTAACAGCCCTGATGCCAGCTTTTCCACAGCTTTGATGAGTGAGAATAACGGGCAACAAATGTCTGTTCTAACTTTTCAAAATTCCAACTAATGATCACCACTCTTCTCGTCCTGTCCTTCAACTCGGACACGCCCACATTATGTCCAACTCCCCAGACTAGCCCACGTTACAGTCGCACTTTTGCTGCTCTGGAAAATCGAACCATACATTTGCAATCAGCAAATTCAGGGCTTTCTTTTGGTATACTTTTTCACAGTTGGTTACGCCCATAAGCCTTCCCACCGTCGGACCCTCAAAAACAGTCAGATGCCTTGATCTGGTCTTAAGCTTACCTTATACCATGAATAACCAGTATGGCAATAATATAATCCGACCACATCAATTGAACTGCCTATTGAGATGCTCGCTATCTTAAAACACCCCCAAACCACATCTTCCGGATCTTCACTATAGTCCTCGCCTCGCTTACATAATCACGCAATGTTGGTGTGCTGGCAGCAAATGAGATTCGGGGCATTGGTTTTGGAAGCTGATTTGGTGCCATTAAGTTCGTCAGTCACGCGACCCGATGGACGTAAATCAGCGTGTCGAGCGGGCCAATCTGCTGAGTAAGCTACCCAGAAGATTACCCAGTTCAAAATACACGAAACGCGGCGGTTTTCTGCCGTCTTTAGCTGCTCCGCAGTATTTTCTCACGCCTGCCGTTTCGCTCTCCGCCATTTGGCTCATATTTTTTTGGCTCAAACTCAGCACTGCCACCTTCCCCAGCTAAGAAATAAAAACCGGACTAAAGATATTTTTTCCAGCCTAATCTGGAGTTAGCTGGTGGACAGAAGAGAAGTTGGTGGGGTGTTGCGGGCGGGATAGTGAGCCGGAAAACGCAGAATCTGGGGTAACTGGGCGCGGAGAATGTGATTACGTAATAACATCGCCACGCCGTCATACAATAACCGGCTCTTTTGAACTCCGTCACGTTCGAAAGGGACCCGAATAAGCTCGTCAGACTCACAGCAAGGTGTCCAAGTACGAGGGTGTACGAGGCGTGAGATTTGAGGGCGATTAGGTGGGAGCAATCGAGGTGACTAAGGGTGTTCCGGTTGGTCTCATTTCTCGGAAGTTGCCCTGGGAAACTGAGATATACTCCGGCCGGTGATACAGGGCACGGCTGACAGCATAGCCACAATGCCGTCCATGTGAGCTGAGGTATTTGGCTGCGGGTGACCGAGCAGCCATGAGTGGCATAGACTAGTGTTGGAGTTGGAGATGTGAGCGTGAGCGAGTATCATCGTGCATTCAGTAGTGTATGGTATGGGAGAGTAGAGTATGAGTGGAGTGCTCGTAGGAAGATGTATCCGACACGTGATTTGGATAATGCAACGGATGTATGCTAAAGGCACGGCCCCTTGTGGTTGAACTTGCACTCCTTATAACCCATAAGACCAGTGCCGTGTGAATCATGCTTTGCCTGGTTGTCACGGTTCAGCAGGTATGGTTAAAGTATACAATTATACGATGGCATAGCCCCCTTGGTCACGGTGGTGTGTGCGATAGTAATGTGAGACGTTGTCAGTCCACCTGGTGGCCTGGATCGATCGACCAGTCGTCCGCGGATATTTCCAGCTCGATATTTTCCGTCCACACGGCCACTGCATGCCTGGTAGACGCGTAGAAGACACCTGTCGAAGCAGCAAGTGAGTTGGAGGGAGTTAGAAGTCCGCAGCCTTACGAGCTGCAAAGAAGTACGCGGGTCACGTGAGAGCAACGACGCTGTAGACCCTCCCTCGTGCCTCCTTCTCCCTTAACACCCCTCCAATTCCCTCCCACACTCTCCTCCCGGTCTCTACCCTCCACCACGACAGCAAACCTTAGCTGCACATTAAAGCTACGTGGTGCACATGCAGCATCTTCGAGCACATAGCTTCTCCTTTGCAACACCACACACCACACGCAACTTTTCGACATGGACAGCCACACAAGCACGGAGGGCGTGCCTCTGTCGGAGACCAACAACCGTTCGCACGCCACGCCCAGTGCGCAATACTGCCAGATGACGGTCGAAGAAACGTGCCAGAAGCTGCAGACCAACCCCGACTCGGGCCTCACGTCGTCGCAGGAAGCCATGCACCGGCGCGACATCCACGGCGCCAACGAGTTTGCGCAGGAGGAGGAGGACTCGCTGATCAAGAAGTTTTTTGAGCAGTTTTCCGAAAACCCGCTGCTGTTGCTGCTCATTGGAGCCGCGGCGGTGTCCTTCTTCATGGGCAACCACGACGACGCCATCTCCATCACCCTGGCCATTCTCATCGTCACCACGGTGGGTTTTGTGCAGGAGTACCGGTCCGAGAAGTCGCTGGAGGCCCTCAACAAGCTGGTTCCTCCTGAAGCCCATCTCGTTCGGGCAGGCAACAGCCAGACGGTGCTGGCCTCGACCCTGGTGCCGGGCGATCTCGTCGAGTTCTCGGTGGGAGACCGAATCCCCGCGGACTGCCGAATCGTCAAGGCCGTCCACCTCTCCATCGACGAGTCCAACCTCACCGGAGAGACCACTCCTGTGACCAAGGATACCAAGCCGGTCACCGGATCGCCGCCCATTGGTCTCGCAGACCGAACCAACACCGCATACATGGGCACGCTGGTGCGAGACGGCAACGGCACGGGCATTGTGGTGGGCACGGGCTCTCACACTGCTTTTGGCGCCGTCTACGACATGGTGTCCGAAATCTCCACCCCAAAGACCCCACTCCAGGCCAGCATGGACAATCTCGGCAAAGACCTGTCGCTGGTGTCGTTCGGCGTCATCGGCGTCATCTGTCTGATCGGCATGTTCCAGGGCCGTGACTGGCTCGAAATGTTCACCATCGGTGTCTCTCTCGCTGTCGCTGCCATCCCCGAGGGTCTGCCCATCATTGTGACGGTCACTCTCGCTCTGGGAGTGCTGCGAATGTCGCGACAGAAGGCCATTGTGCGAAAACTGCCCTCAGTCGAGACTCTGGGCTCCGTCAACGTCATCTGCTCCGATAAGACCGGAACCCTCACGCGAAACCACATGTCCTGCACCACCTGCTGGACGGTGGACATGGGCGAGCTGGCCAACGCGGTGGCGCTCAAACCGGGCCAGTCACACACCGAGGCGGACCCCAAGGCCGTGGCTGCGCTCAAGAACTCGGTGGCGCTCGCCAACATGCTCAAGGTTGGTAATCTGTGCAACAACTCCAAGTTCAACCGTGAGGCCGGCCATCTCGTCGGAAACGCCACCGACATTGCGCTCATCGAGTGTCTGGATTACTTTGGTCTCGAGGATACTCGAGACACCCGAAAGCGAGTTGCCGAGGTGCCGTTCTCGTCGTCGCGAAAGTGGATGCTGACCTCCACCACCACGGGCGACTCGTCCACGCCCATGATCTCCGTCAAGGGCGCCGGCGAGGTGATTGCGCCTTTCTGCGAGTACTACTGCAAGAAGGACGGCAAGACGGCGCCGTTCTCGGACGACATCCGAAAGAAGGTGACCCAGACCGCGTCGGAAATGTCCAACGACGGCCTGCGAATCATCGCCTTTGCCTACAAGCAGGGCAAGTACGAGGAGGGCTCCGAGGAGGCGCCCGACAGCCTGGTGTTTGCCGGTCTCATGGGTCTGTACGATCCTCCTCGCCCGGACGTGCCCCGGGCCATCCGACGGCTCACCACTGGAGGCGTTCGGGTCGTCATGATCACTGGAGACTCTGCGGCCACCGCTCTGTCCATTGGTCGACGAATCGGCATGCCCCTGATGCCTGGGACGCAGTCTGTGGTTGAGGGAGGCCAGTTGGCTGCCATGTCCGATCAGGCTCTGGACGAGTGTCTGCAGACGGCGTCCATTTTCGCCCGAACCTCGCCCGAGGACAAGATGAAGATTGTCAAGGGTTTCCAGCGACGAGGCGACGTCGTGGCCATGACCGGAGACGGAGTCAACGACGCTCCGGCGCTCAAGCTGGCCGATATCGGTATTGCCATGGGCCAGGGCGGCACCGACGTGGCCAAGGAGGCCGCAGACATGATTTTGACCGACGACGACTTTGCCACCATTCTGTCGGCCATTGAAGAGGGCAAGGGAATTTTCAACAACATCCGAAACTTCATCACCTTCCAGCTGTCGACGTCCATGGCTGCTCTGTCCATTGTGGCGGTGGCCACCATCATGGGCCTGGAGAACCCCCTCAACCCCATGCAGATTCTGTGGATCAACATTCTCATGGACGGACCTCCCGCGCAGTCTCTGGGTGTTGAGCCCGTGGACCCCGACGTGATGAACAAGCCCCCGCGACCCCGAAACGAAAAGGTCATGACCCCCGATCTGGTCAAGAAGTGCGTGGAGGCCGCGGTCATCATTCTGGTCGGCACCATGCTGGTGTACGTGACGCAGATGCAGGACGGAGTCATTGACAAGCGAGACACCACCATGACGTTCACGTGTTTCGTCTTCTACGACATGTTCAACGCTCTGGCGTGCCGATCGGCCACCAAGTCGGTGTTTGAGATTGGCTTCTTCTCCAACAAAATGTTCCTGTACGCCTGTGGAGCATCCATTCTGGGCCAGCTGGCGGTGGTGTACGTGCCGTTCCTGCAGAGCGTGTTCCAGACGGAGGCGCTGTCGCTCAAGGACCTGCTGTCGCTGGTGCTCATTTCGTCCTCGGTGTGGATTCTCGACGAGGCCAAAAAGTACTTTTTGCGGTCGCGTAGTACAAACAACTACACCAACAGTGTGGTCTAGGCGGGGCACAGAGACATTGTAATATAGCATGGGCCCAGGACGAGCTGGGGACGCAAGGAGGATATAATTAATGGATACATTTAGACTAGAGTGAGCAGCCATGAGTGTAGCAAGTGGGAGTGAGGCGGGTGGCCATGAGTGAAGCGAATGGCTGTGACTGTAGAATTAATGATGCAAGATGTGTACTCACTTCTACAAACTGATGATTTGTTCACTACAGTATGTTGTATCCAATATATGTCGCCACTAAAGTGTTTGCCGTCTGACTTCAGTATGTCTTCGTTATTCGCCGAAGTGGAGGTGTTATCATTGTATGGTTGAGTCTGAACGAAGAAGGTCCAGACTTCATGCACTGCTCACTCCTACAACAGTTTCTTTTTGATCCCAGAACGCCCCCTTTTTTGCATCGTGTATCGAAAAGCTGCTCATTCAATCTCGCTCTGGGGACAATCGATCACGTTGAACCTCTTTTGCCAATAGGCCAGACTGTCTGATATGCCTTTATCATTAGTCTCGTGTTCTATGATGCTTAGTCATTGAGGCTACAAGCAAAGTGATTATAGAAAAAAACGAGATTCGGCCTCTCAGCTAATACTATTGAGCAGGTTCTCATCTGACTGCAAAACTCCATCTCATCCATCAGTCATTAATAAATTATCTATATACTAGTTAGCGTCTGCCAACTGTAGTTGTTGCCTCTGTCATGTTCAAGGGTTCGAGGTGAGTCTTTTGAGATTTGTAGCCCAGGATACTGGTGGACAATCTAGAGGGTGTGGTTTTGACATCACCGATATTTGAGTTGTTGGTGCAGCGTGAGGGCATGCCATTGGCGACTCACGACCGTTGGGTTGACAAGAAGCTCTCCGTGTCTATCGCTCTTCGAAGGCTATCAATGTTGTTGTCCGCTCAGACCTTCGGCCTTCGCTTCCGTTTTAGACGGCAACCTCCTCCGAAGCAGCCTTTCTCAGTCTGTTCATCACTGCCAGCCCCTCGTCTTCCTCTCTGATTCCCTCCACCAGAATCACCTCGATGCCAGCAATATCCATATCTCTGAGTCCGGCAAACAGGTTTCGGCTCACCAGAGCAGGAGTGGTGCCCATGCTGAGCGTGTGCACACCAGGAAATGTATCTTTCGACAGCGTCAACGAGGTCAGCAGTCCAATCTTCTTGCCCTGCAGCTCTCCGCTCTCCAGATACTCCTTCACCGCCTGTTCCACAGACTTGTCGCTCACAGGTCCAAACAGCACCACTTTTCCGGTTGGCGAGTAGTGCTTGTATTTCATGCCAGGGGTACGCACGATCTCGTCTGTCTGAGCGTTGGCTCGTCCCACAAGCACGTTTTTCCACTTGTCGCCTCCGTGTTCTCTGATCTGTTCCAGGCTGACTCCTCCGGGCCGTAGCAGCATTGGGGGATCAGACAGACCGTCCACCACGGTGGACTCAACGCCCACAGAGCACGCGCCGCCGTCCAGAATAAGCGGAATGCGGCCCTGGAGATCGTGAAACACGTGCTCGGCAGTCGTGGGAGACGGGCGAGTAGAGGCATTGGCTGAGGGAGCTGCCAGAGGCAAGTCGCTGAGTGCAATCAGAGAACGGGCCACAGGGTGATCTGGCATGCGCACAGCGACAGTAGGCTGGCCAACGGTACAGGCCGGCGAAACGTCGCTTTGCGGGTCCAGAGGAAGCAGAATAGTGAGCGGTCCGGGCCAGAACTTTTCAATCAGTGGCGTGTAAATGTCGGGAATCTCCTTGCCCTTGAGAACCTTGCGTTTCAGCTGGTCCAGGGAGGAAACATGCACAATCAAGGGGTTGTCGGCAGGCCGGTTTTTCGCAGCGTAAATGCTCTTCACCGACTCGGTGCTCAGAGCACTGGCTCCCAGACCGTAGACTGTCTCTGTAGGGAAGGCCACGGGCTGATGGGTGGTCTGCAGCACGTGGGAGGCGTGTTTGAGAGCCTCGAGAGTCTCGGGGTCCGAAATGGAGGGCAGCAGCGCCCTGGGGCTCTTGTCGAACTGGATGCTCGCGGTTTTCAGACGAACAATGCTGGTATTCATGCTGGTGAAGAGTCGTTTCATCAAACTCCAACTTTTCAAAAATAGAATTAGACGCATAAAAATATTTAGCCTCGGCGGAACTTAATCGTGGTGGGTTGAGAGTGCGATAGTGGAGAGTGATGATTCAAGTCGTTGAAAGAATTTGCTTGAATGGGTAGGTGTGACAGTTTCAGATATTTTGATGTCTACATACGCGGTTGAGGGCAACGACATAATCGAAAAATGAGGATGTCCTCTTATTTCCACTGATGTTGTACTACAGCTGGTGTATCGTTTGGTCCCATTTTATAAAGCTCATCCGTCTGATCACAATGATATGCTGGAAGCTGTGTGTCAAATGCTTGGAGCCATTTCTGATTCAGTGTTCTCTTCTTCTTCGTGCTGTTGTTATGGGAAGCATAACTAGAAGTGCTGTCGGTGAGGGTGGGGCGAGTCACAAGTCTAACATGGGCGAGAGACAAATTTCGAATTGGGGATACTGATACTCGGATCAGAGCCACATCGGTTGTGTTGACTGTTCGGTCCGATCTCTCTGAATTGACGAGTGAGGTTCTCTTACTGTAATCGGTTCGTGAACATGAAGTCCTGAATGTTCAGAAGGGTCTAAGAATACAAGCACCAAGCGATCTATGATAGAAAGCTGATTGCTTGATTCTGAATTCTCCACAGATCTTCACGGTGTTACGACAATTGGCACTTGTGCAGTAGTCCCTCGCCATCTCGGTCTGGGTCTTCCAGTGATTTGAGTTGCGATAACTCGCCTGACATGACACTGTACTTCTTCACTGACACACGTCAATGAATACCCACTTATAATACCACCGATACCAACTCATAAGGTCGCCAGCCACTATGAAATCATACTACGCTGTCAAAGTGGGCCACAATCCGGGTCTTTATGACAGCTTCGATATAGCTCAGCGACAGATCAAAGGGTTCAAGAGAGCTCAATGGAGGGGTTTCAACGACTACCAGATGGCCGTGGATTATTTGGAGGGTCGTGATATATCCCGGACAGGTAAAAAGAAAGTAGCTGAGACTCCAGCTACAGTGCGTGCTGGAGACATTTCAGCTGCTGTATCCCATTATCAGCGCTCGTTACGTGCTGGTGAGTGGTGTTTCGATGATCCCCTTTCTGATTCATACTACGGTTCGGGAATTGAGCCTGAGATCTCCTCTCTATCCAAGACTAACGCTCAAGTTCAGGCTGAATTGGAAGCCAAGACGAGACAGCTGGATGCTAAGACAAAAGAACTCGCAGAGGTGAGGAGAGAGTTAGAGGTCCAATCTAAGCGTCTCAAGAAATTGGAAGACAAGGTCAAAGACCAGAAATCTACTATTGACAATAACCGGGAAGTGGTCAGAGTCGCAGGCCACGAAGCTAGCTGTACCAAGCTCTGGTACGTGTCTGCTAACTTCATCTACGACAACTGGGACACCGCAATCGGCGATGGCTGCGAACCCGAGAGTATCATGACCTTCTACTCTTTCGCTCAGTTTCTGGAATATCTGGGCTCGCAAAAGTATACCACCTACCACAAGAAGTTCCGTGAAGATATCCATCACAAGGATGCGTCTGGACAGACAGTCTACGAAATTTACACCGATGGAGCCTGCACTTGGAATGGTATGCCAGGTGCTAGAGCTGGAATAGGACTGTACTATGGTGCTTACAATCCCATGAATTTGTCTGCTCCACTTTCAGGTGTCGCACAGACCAACCAGAGAGCAGAACTGGCTGCTATCCTCACAGCCTACATATCGATTGTGAAGATGAACAACTACTTCTACTACGAGATCCACACCGATTCGGCGTATGCTATTGACTGCCTTACAAAGTGGTACCCTTCATGGGTGGCTAATGGCTGGCTTAACTACCAAGGAACGCCAGTGATCAACAGAGACTTGATTGAGAAGATTCTCGTTGTGAAGCAAAAGAAGCAGTGCAAAAACGTCACATTGAAAAAGGTAGAGGCTCACAGTGGTAATGTGGGCAACGACATGGCCGACAAACTCGCGAAGGAGGGGGTCAGTAAGCCGAGATCATAGTCAACATGTGTGTGGGCTTGGCACATCAGGTCTACCGCTAAGGGGTGGCTCTAACACAAATGTAGTCAGGTCTAGTTCGGGTGGCTGCTCACCAGCTTTGTACAGTAATTACTCATAGCGACTTTAATTTGCTGATTCAAGCCGTCGTTGGTTCTCCCGGGGTAAACACCTGGGTTATGAATTCATTGTATCAATCAAGTAATCTTCTTGGGTTTCCTCCTCTTCTTGATCCCGCCAGTCACAGATCGAGGCTTCTTGGTAACATCTTTAGTAGCATACTTTCGAATTCCGCTTCTCAGTTTGGTCGGATCAGCGCCGTTGCCAGACACTACCAGAACAAGTTCTCCGCTCTTATATAGCGCGAAAGTGGGCACATTGGTCACCGGAACTAGAGCAGCCACTTCCACCAGCTCCTCCGAGTCGCAACTGTAGTATTTTGCTCCCTTGTATGCCTTTGAGTACTTTTCATAGATGGGGGCTATCACTTTGCAGGGTGCACAGTTCTGGGTCGAGAACTTGATGACTGTGAGTTCTTCTGACTGGATCACCTCTTCGAACTGAGGCAGTGAGTGGAGTTCCGTGATTGTCATGAAGACGAAGAGTGGAAAAGATGGGGAAGTACTCAGAGGAGAGTTGAAGATGGTATGTTGGACGTGGTGGGCAACAAATAGCTGGTTAAGTTTGTCACGTCGATATGACACCATTCTCCACCCAAGGAGTGAGTCAAACTCTCGTATCTTAAAGGCACTTCAGACCCGTGCGATAAGGCAGGTGAAGTGCTGACAATCTGAGGTCAATTGAATCACAAACTGCTCGGCGCATGAATGGCTTTCATCGCCTGATGATAAAAAGGTATTTGTCTTACACTCAATCATGTCTGTCTCCTCATTCCTTATCTCAGATCAACGTTCGGACTCCGATTGAGTTGCGCGTTATCAGTGCCGTGGGAAACGCGTCGGGTGAGACAAATTGGATTTTTGGTGGGGATGTCAATATTGTCCAACCGGATGTCGATTTTTAGTCACGTGATGAGTTTAGGTGGATACGCGCCATTAGTGTCTATCGATTGATAATAACTGACAAACACCTGCCAAGAAGTCGCTTAGCACTTCATGCATTAAGTGCGATGAGTGGAAGCAGAGTCGATGAGGAAGTGCCGTAGTTGTACCGGTACAAGTACAAGTACTTGTAGACAGTCGAAAAATGGAGAGCAACATTTTAGTGACTGGAGTGAGTTTTGATTGATGTTCTGAGACTCGTGATGAATTTCTTTGGCCTCCAGTCGTGTTTCTGATCAGGTCAATTTGCGCGAGCAGAACGGGATGCATATGGCGATTGATTTGACAAATACAAGTAGTCAGCAAAAAAAAAAGGCCGACAAGAAATTGAAAGAGAGAGCTTCTTACAGCAATGCGAACTGTTTGGTGAGAAGTTCCAGGTTCAGAGCCATTGCGCCCGGTCAAGGATCTACTTGTAACTTGGACAAGCACAGTATCGTCCATCGAGAGTATTGGCAAGGAAGATCTCAAGTGTCGATGTTGTACCTTATTGGCAGATCGAGTGTCACGTAAATGGTCCTTTGATCTATACAAGTACAAGTACCAGTTTAGACACAGAGCACATTTTGCTGCTGATACACACGATTGTGATTGTGTGAACTTCACCACCAGTCTGTTTGCTTACTGTACCAGGTAGCCTTGTAATTGCAGTCCATCTAACGCATGAGACTTGAAAAGAACAGCACAGAATAAACGAGTTTACCCTACGACTGTTGAACACAGCAGATCGTACTACAAGTGACTGTGTCAACTCGTACGCTTTCATAGTACCGGTACTGTACAGTACTGCATCTGAAGTATACAATAATAACTCCACTCATGAGACTGAATATTTGACCCTAGCTGTGTGATAAGCCCCTCCAACCCCCTCCATACACCGCCTATCACCAATTCCCTTCGGGAATTTCAAACCGCCGGAATACGTCTTTCTGTATATCTTGGACGGCATCTCGATGCATGACTCTTGGTCGAAACTGACCGTTCTGCCACCCGCAAAAGGACTCGTGAGGACCGTTAGGCCAATGACTCGGAGGTCGGACATCTGTGATTGTGCCCGTTGCCAAATCCACCATTTCGACACACTTAGTTCCAGAGAGTTGAGACTCCGAGCGGGAGGAGGAGACACAGAACTGGGCAGCTCGAGATTCAGAGCATTGTATAGTCATGGAGCCTGAAACACCTCTGATAGCTTTCTCTGGCTGGTAGTAGACCTTTCTTGGAGTCTCCAGGTCGATGAAGGTGGGTATCAACGTCTTCTGTCTCTTCATCCAGATGAGACCGTTATAGCACGCTACAGGAGTGCTCTTTGTTGAAGAACCGTACTCCCTCGTAGTCTTAGTTGCAAAGTCCGCAAACTTGTAGTTGAACATTCTAGCAGTCAAGTCAGTTGCCTCACTCAACACTAGAACTCCTCCTATCTCCACAGGATCCAGGTCACCAATATCTTCGATGAGAAAGCCGTGATCGAAATGCGGCTTGTCACGAGGAACAACATAGATTCGGTTTCCCGTGAGTGACACTACAATGTAAGACTGCATCTGTTGCACAGGTAACTCTTCGTCAATGTCCTCAGGCTTTATAGCAGGGGGGAGAGTCACGAGAATACCGCCTTTACACCTGATGACAGTCTGGTGGTCTTCGACAGATACCACTTCGTAGCCGAAATCGTCTCTTGTCGTCTCCAAAGTCCTGACATCTCTTGAAAACGAGTGCTCTTCTGTTGCGTCAGCAAAGTGCAAGTGTTGGCATGAAATTACGTCACAACCTCCGTGATCTTTGGAAAGAAACGAGAAGTCTGCCGGCAGTTTCTCTTCAACGTCTAATTCCACTGCAACTACCGTCTTTCTCTTTTCTTCCCTCTCAGCTGCCTGGATACCGTCCACATCAGGTGCACTGGGCCAACTCCTCACGCGAGCAGCAAACACCATTGCACAATCTTGCCAGGAACTGAAGTCGTCTTTGGGCTCGATCCAAGGATTTCTGGCTTGCATTTTCTGTTTCAGAACAAGACCCGACTTTTGGAACATCCCATACCATTCTGAATTCACTTCACGTAGACTGACACACGTTTCGAGATCACACTCAGTGAAAACCATAGCCATGATTTCCACGGGGATTCCAGAGAATCCAAGCTTGGAGACGCGAGGTCTCTTCCCGGAAACAACAGCATTGGGCTTAAGTGTTTGTAAGGGCTTCACATGAGCTCCATACTTGGCCTGATACTTGGTCCACATGAGCTCACGAGTGGTTTCATCGGCAAACTCGACAATCTTCTGAAGACCTGTTTGAAAAAGAGCACTTTCAAATCGACCCATTTCTGCGTCGTAATTGAACAAAATCGCCTTGAAGCGATCTCGTCTTCTCACAAACCGGGTAGCCTCATCGTTGGCCCCCAGAGCCTGCAACACCCGACACACCTTGTCAAGAAGTGAAATGTGGTGTTTCAGCTCGTCTTCGGCCTCTAGTTGGGCTGGACGGTGTGAAACCACAGCTTCCGCATAATCCTGGGCAAAATGAGACACGGCAACATCGACTCGTCCCAGGCTACTGGAGCCTCTTCTTAGAGCTTTGACTTCGGCGCTCTTCTCGATCCGAGAAGCTAGCTCTGAGTTCTTTTTGCACAAAAAGTTCTCCAGTTCCTCGTCATCTTCTAGCAGCCTGTTTCCAAACCGGTCGACGAGATTCACAATGTCTTTGCGGGTATCTGCTCCGATATTCATGGCGATGGAGTGGAGAGAATCAGGGGTAAGTTCGAGGCGCGTGATGCAGATGAGATTGGAGATCAAAGACTTTGGAGGCAAGTCTTTGCAAATAAGAGATTTGAATGGGATACAGTGGTCTACTTGTAGACGAGTTCTTGATTCTTCGGCAAATATTCTCAATATATTCTCTTTCTAGACCACTGCTTTGTATAACAGGGTTCTGGACAGGCAACATTTGTTCGGTGCACAGCCGCAGACATCAGATGAATTTTCCTGAGCACGGTTCTGTTTAATCTCTGTGTAGTTGAATTAAATTCTAGGAAGACACATCATGTTATCAGGTCGTTATCAGATGTAGGTCTGGGTGATGATTAGTCATTCCAGAAGATCACGATCATGAAGTTCTAAACGCTCGAATGGCTCAAACCAGGATCAGATAATAGAAGAAGAGACTTCTACTGTGAAACATGAAAGGCGGCTCAGAATTTTGCGCTGATTCCTTCAACTATAGTTGTGTTTTTTTTTGCTATGGAGTAGTTACAAGGCCAGGTCTCAAGTTACGGTCCAACCCACACCTCTTCCAGCTCTCAGTCCTGGGACCATCAGACAGCTAATTACCTGTGTAGACCACACAAATTGACGAAATGCAACTTTCCAATCCGAGTGAGTGAAGAATAATGAGAATGTACCATTTTGGCATTCTCGATCACGTGATGGAATGGAAATCGATCAGTCATCCACCAACGACCTCTCAGCACAATTGGTCTGGCGTAATCACTGCCAATGAAGTTTTTAGAGTGATCTCTAGGGCCAGAGTGATCAAGCAGTTCCTGATACAGTTTATACGACCCGGTTCAGAGAGATGGCTTTCGTTCGATTGGTGAAGTATTTGCACAGCTGCACCAACTGCAAGTAGCTACAACATCTCAACACGCCTGGTTTTGGCCCCCCAAACATTACGAGTACAAGTGCAGTAATTAGGACTGGCTGTACTGTAATTTGTGCTTGAGCGCAGAACGGCCTCAAACAAAGTAACCTCATCACTCTTCTATCACCAACGGATTTGACAGCTTTAGCTGTAAATTTGGGTGACAAAGGTGCTCTCCAGCTTCTTTCCTTGCACTCAAGTCTCTACTGTTCACTCAACCCCCCTCCCCCACTAACGAGCATTAAATAAATTCCTCTAAATGTCTGCACTAACATTAAGATCCTCCTTGTCTGGGGTCTGTCTGACATCCATCGTCTTAGTCCAAGCATTCTTGCCCAGATCATCAATACAGTAAACCAGATTAGCGTAGAACATTGTACAGTAGACCACATCAACGTAAAACATCTCCAACAAGACCAACGTCAAACGTCTCAGTTTGGTTCACGGTCAGAACCAATTGGGCTCTGTTGCAACCACTCCAATCACTCCTTCTCCTTCTCCTTCTCCTTTTCCTTCTCGAGAGCAGCCAACTGCCAGGCGGGAATGCTGGCCTTGGGGGCAGGCTTCTTGATGGCGCTGTTTCCGGGCTCGGGCACAAACGGCTCGGGCTCCTGGATCGGAGACGGGGCGCTGGAAACCGCCGAGTTGGGCACTCCGGAAGAGCTGGAGGAAGCCATGGCCGCGGGCTGGGGAATCATGGGCACAGCTCCAGCGGGAGTGGGGATGAAATCGTCCCGATCGGCGGGAACGGTGCTGCTGGAAGACACGTTGTGCACGGGCGATCCGGGAGTCACGGCAGCAGGAACGGCAGGAACGGCAGGAGAAGCCTTTCGAGTGAGATACGACGAGGGGGGAGGAATGGGGGGCAGTTTGGGGCCCGAAGAAGCGGCGGTTCGCGTGCTCAGCAGCTGCTTGAGCGACTTGAGCTCGCTCTGAATGTCCGCCAGGCCCTGCTCCTGCGAGTCCTTGAGCTTGTCAATGTTCTTGGGCAGTCTGTCTCTGATCCGCTCGACCTCGGCCGTCACGAGCTTCATCTCGTCGTCGCGCTTCTTGGTCTGCGACTTGAGCTGGTCAATGGTCTCCTCCACGCCCTTGAGCGCGTCCGTCACCCGTTTGGCCACCTCCACCTGGCTGTTTTTCACCTCCTCCGTGTCCTGCTGCACCTGGTCCAACAGACCCTGCACACGGGCAAACTCGGCTTCCAGAGCCTCCTTGTCGGCCTCCAGCGACGGGGGAGTGGGAGGCAGAATCAGCGGCATCAGGTACCGCTTTGCCACCGTGTACAGACCAAAGCCCACTCCAACAGTCACAGTGGCCATAATGAAGACATCCTTCCAGTCTCGCTCAGGCAAAGGAGGAGGCGACTGAAATGCATAGGAGGCAGGCACAGTGGGCGCAGCGCCACCGTGACTCACCACACTTGCACCGTGACCTCCTTGTGTCGTAGAACCAGATCCACCAGCCCGCTTCAGAGCCTCCTCAATCTCCTCAGGAGTCATGTCCTTGGACTCCAGGAACTCGATCCGCTTGGCCAGCGGGGCGGTGGCGGCCTGGGGATCGTTGAGAAACGCCACCGCACTTTGCACTAGATCTTCGCGAGGTGCCATGTGTTGTGTAGAGAACAAGACAGAATCATGGCAGAGCTAATGTGGGGTGCGTCAGGGTTAGGGCGTGAGTTGGGCTGTCGAGATATATGGTAGATCCAGAGGTGCTGTGAAAATTATAAATATACCAATTTGTTCGGAAAAATGCAGCGATTTAATTGAAGCTATTATCAGCTCAATCTGATGCTTACACACCATCCTAGAGACTCCCATTCAACCCCGCTTGGAATCAAAGTTCCCAATTTACCGAGGCTCAAAATCACGGGTGGAAAAACACATGTGGGGAAGGTAGGGTAAGTGGAAAATAACGGTCTGGGAGTTGTATGGAAAATGTGGCGGGTCACGTGACTGAAATGGAGGAAGTGGCGGGTCACGTGATCAAAATGGCCAGTAGTCTAGAGGGAGTTGGAAAACGGAGTTGGGCTCACTAATCTAGTCGATTCATTCGCCTGATTAATGAACTCATCTTTTTGACAAATCCCTCTCTCTGATTACATAATCAGACCCTTGATGTATGGCATGAAGGACTAATACGTGTAGTGTCATGACTAAGCCGAGTATTGAGACGGGAACTTCGACAAAGTGATTGAATGGGGCTGAGGGAAGCAGCCCAACAAAACCCAGCTCCGCCACCAGTCCCTAGGCTCCAATGTCTCCACTCTGCCCAACACTGCAAGGGTGTCACATAAGATCCAACCGCCTAGCTTGAGATAAAGAAGAAATGTGGGCGCGGGTAAAATCCGTCTTTGTCCAGATTTCTACACCGAGTCCACGGATCAACTCGGCCTTTTCCCTGCTCTCCTAACCGCGCTGCTGTGTTTTGTTGTTTGTCTTGTTCGACCATGAAACAAATCAATAACCATGAACGCCGGAGTGGTGCCGAAAACGGGCTTCACACTGTATACTGTATTAGTATGCCCCATCAAGCCTGGAGAATGCAGAGATCAACTGCTCGTATTCGTCTACTTTCCGAGGAAGTCGGTAGAACCCTCGCTTCTCTCGCAGGCGCGCATGAGGAGAACCCTTGTATATTGTTCACTGCGGGCCGGACAAAAATAAACACTTTACCGAATGGATTTGGCATCTGTTCCCCTTGAACTAGCGCGTTTCTGGACTAGTAAGATGGAACGCTGGGATATATTTTGGCGCTAGTGCTGAAAAACGACGACAACCACGCTAGCACCTGCATATTTGTGATCATCTCCGTGGAAGTGCTAGACAGTGCTTACGGGACCCCAGAGAGCAGTATTTAGCCCAGGGTAGGGTTTTTTCGTGTCCGGCAATGCAAACTAGAGACAAAAGGTGCTTTGTGGCTAGTTTGGACTCATCGCGGGTTGTACTAATGAGTATCGCGCTTAGAGAACAAGGAGGTCCGACTGGAGCTCATCCAAACCTCGGTTTATTATTTAGACTTGCTTAACCGCTTACTTGAGTTGCTCATTCGTGTTATGGAATGCTACAGACCGGTATTGGAGCGTATAGGGGTGGGGTGAAATGTTGAGCTGTAAGGGGCTGAGGTTCGTGGAGAAGAGGTTTCAGAAGATAATAAAACACAAAAGAGAGAATAACCAACTCCTCATGGCGGCACCTGGCTTGTGTTGGTTTTCATCCACGTCTCTTGTTGAGGTGGAGAGGTCAGAGAAGTTGCACAGTTTCTTCCACAGAGCAGGTAGAGACCAGAGGACTTCGTCAATGGATTAAATGAGCCTGTGTGATCTCAACAAGACTACATTCCTACTCCCCAACTGAGTGCATCAAAATCTAGCCCTTGGATTGCGCTGGAATTCTCCTGGGCCAAAATGCTCATATCTGTCCGCCTCAAAGACTTTAATGTGCCAAACAGACCGATCCAGATAACCGCCCTGCCCTGTAGATTGGCTCCACTTGAGTCCCCGTATCTCTGTTCGTATCGGACCCATTCCACCGGTCCAATTATCGTTACAACCGCCCTTGCTGAGACAGGATAATCAATAAGTTCATCCTGTGTCTAATTAGAGCGGAGTTTGAATCTATACCGCTCGCTGCGGACGTATCCAGGCTGTCTGGTATTGCTGTACATCCCCCCGGGTTTCTCTGGGTCACTTGACGACTCGACCAAGAGGCCTTTCTGACGTCATCTATAGCAAGAACCCGGCTGTGGATTGAACTGCCCGAATCGGAACGTATCTCAGAGGTCATCCGGAGTTCTAGAGCAAGATCTCCGCGTCTAGCGTTTTCATATCCCGAAACACAACCTTCTCCGACGGCTAGGAAGTGTTCGCTGGAATGAATCTGAGGACATGGGGCATGCCAAATGCAGGAAGAGCGCCAAGAGCGAGATAAAAGAGGGTTCGAAATGGGTATTGTGACGATCGGGAGGGACTTCTTTGTCGTGGCAGGCTCCAACTGCAATAAGCCAGCAGCTATTAAAACCAGTTATTCCCACTTCGGCAGAAATTCGGGCCTGTAGCAAGCGGGTTACGAGCGCAGCTGATCCAGAGACGATTTCACATGAGTCGCGCAATGCACAGCGGTTCTTTGTGGCGGCCACGATAAGCGAGAATGCTGTTCATACAGGAAATGTGCCCTAAGTGGAGTAAGTTGGGGAAGCAGGGGTGGCTTGGACAAGACATGTTGGAGAGTAATTCCAGCAAAGTAAGTAAACAGTTGATACCGGTGGACTCGTCTGGACAAGACCAATCGAGCGGTGTAACTCTGGTAACGTCTGCACGTCTGTGTCAGATTCCGTCGGCTCTCCCCCGCAGCCTCGGAGATTTGGCCAGCCAAGCTTTCAACCTTGTACTGATTTCCATTTCGCTAAACGTTTCGGGAGTCACATTTGCTCGTTTAAACCGTGACCCTCCGACCGTGCGTCTCATTGTTCCACGTGGTACCGTGACAACTGAGGGAGAGAGCATGTTTTAGTTTAGCCTTGCAACAAGACCCCTAAAGCCTAGTTAAGGCAAACTTCCGATTGATAGACAGTGGGGGACGTGGAGGGGCGAGTGGTGGAGTGGAGGGTGAGGGCTTTTAGCCTGGAGAAGAGCGGCATGTGAGCCGTGGGGGTCATGTGATCAAATGCCGGCGAGAGCAACGGAGATAACGAGAGGGTGGGTGGTTATGGAGGGACAACAGAGGCAAAGGAGGAATCGTGTGTTGAGGCAGAAAAAGCACACAAGCCATAAATCCCACAGATGCGGAGATAAGCCGCAGCATAGGTCGAAATCTATGGGTTGAGCGACCGTTGGGGTGTTTTCATATTCCGGAGTTAGTCGATAGAGTAATAAGAGGTGCGTAGAGTTGACGAGTTATAGCAACCTTCTTTGCACGCCGTTCTTCGGCCCGAAAATAACAATACAATAGTCGCCTCCGATACGAGCCGATGATTGATCACAGCTTTTAGTGTAGAGATAGATGTGTTTATGATAAGTGGGGAGATTGGGGTGTAAGAGACCTTGGTTGGGGTGATTTATTGCTGACGTAGACCATGAGCCGAATCAACCACAGTGAGTGATCATCGTGTCTCCCTATGACACATGCTGGGTCAGTCTTGGTCAGCCTGCCACTGCGTCAGACGCCGTCAAGCTCGTCGTACAGTCTCCGACATCGGCTCACGGGAAAAGGTTGTTGAGCCCTATCGTGCTGTAGACAGAGAGACGGGCCAGACTAGCTGTGGAAAGAGTTAAGCAGTGTGAAACCAACAGGGAGAAGGAAACAGAAGTGCAGATGAGACAGTGACAACCACATAACCTGACGGCTGGTGTTTGTGGTCCAGCTCCCCCAGCGTCCCTTTGCTCCCCCTCCAACGCTCCTGCTCCTCTTCTGCTGCTCGCTAACGCTCGAGGCTCGCCTGCTCTTGCCCGCTTCCCTCATGCACCGCCATCTCCACAATCCAGTATCTCCCTGAGAATAAAGAAGGGCATTTTGGTAATTGCAAAAAGCAATGAGCTCTTTCTGAAGGCGGTGAGAAGAGCGTCGTACTCCGAGGCCCCAGCTAGAGGGCTCCAACCAGTCAGCACTACACTATAGACTGCGGTGCAGGGAGTTAGTCTAGTTGGGGAGTGCAGCATGTATATGTCCTACCTCAAGCTGACGTTCACTTTCTCAGGGTCTGTGGTTCCCCCCCCCGGCACGTGAACAATCGGACCCCAATCGGAGGGTTGGGGAACCTCTAACTCAATCCTTGCACCCTGAGCAGCTTTAGATTTCGACTTGCCAGCATTTTGATTTTCCAATCTTTTTTTTTTTTTGTCTCCTTGGTCCATGCTCGATAGACGGCGATCATAAACCCCTGGGCAGTAGGTTCGAGGACAAACGGATCTTTAGGTTCCACTGCACAACCTAAAAGACACCGCTTGGCTCTTTGTTGTTCTTTGTCCGTACTCCAACCCACATAGCCAGAGCTCCCAAGCTAGTGAGCCGGACTGGAGCCTGTAAAAGTCGAGTCTTGTGAAAAGCGCAAAAGCGAGCTGGGGCCCTGCCTGGGGCCCTCGATTTGGGGGGCCGGACGTTGCTCTCGAAGTTGGCTAGTGCAGATCTCTGTTGATTGTTTTGATAGCGAGGGTCTGGCAGGACTGAGACATTTAGATCTCATCTGGGGGAGGAAAAAAGGAGTGGAGAGGTTGGAGGTGGTGAAGATGGTGATGAGGAATGATCAGAAGAAAACACAGTGGCTGCGAAGCGATAATGTCGCTACAACTCCACCTTCCTCTTTGCAATAGCAGCTTGACAGTAGCAATGACGTCAGAGACAGCTGGTGCTAAACTGTACGGAGTACATGAGATGAGTGACCTGTTAAAGATACTGGAAGTTCACAGCGCAACACCGTTATCTGTTCTGGTACTGCTGCTTCGACACTAGACTCTGGCAAACCCCCTTCCACTTCTCCTTCCACAGACGGCTTGTCTAGCGAGTGGGCGGTTTCTGCTAGTGTCTACACTATCAGCTAACGTGGGGCGGGGTTGGAGAGCGGGTTTTTGGGTCCGGCGAAACGCGCGAAAACGGGCTGGGGCTCGCAATCGCGGCTCGGCGGCAATAATCACGCACTTTGCCCGAGCCCAGCAGCTCCACCCACGTCGCACTCTCTCCACCAGCTTCTCTCTGGCGGCGTTTGAACTAGCTTCAGGCTCCGCCAAGGTTTAGCTTAGGTTTTGGCTCACATGCAAAATGCAAAATAGCATGTAGCTCATTTATTTTTACTGTTTGGCGTTTTGGCACAAAGTGAGAGAGAGTCCAACCTCCGAGTACAAAAGGTTGGTATGGCGACTTTTCCAGGGCCGGTCAAGTAGGCACTGTTGAGACTGCCACGACAGGAGAGGACTCTGAGGGTGAACAGGAACACACAACTGAGCGACACACTGACAGACCCATACAACCACATTAGGCGGTTCCACGACCCAAACGATTCAGACTGCGACCCAGACTGCTCTGAAGCACACTATCGAGCACCAATCGACCCACAATCGACCCACGACACTCGCATCAAATTACACTCGACCTTCAACTACCCACTCTCCTCCAACTACCCACCCTCCTCCAACACCCACCCTCCTCCAACACCCACCCTCCTCCAACCACTTCACCAATTGTCTCTCCTCTCCTCATGTCTCGAAAAACCAACCGACGAGAGCTGACGGAATTCGACAAGGGACGAATAGTGGGGCTGGCGGACTGTGGCAAAAACCTGGCGGAAATCTCCAAGCAGCTGGACATTCCGCGCTCCACGGTACGCGACTTCATCAAGCGGTCCAAGGAGCGGGGGCACTACGAAAACGTGCCGAGACCCGGGCGCCCGCGCAAAACCACCGAGGAAATCGACAAGCTCATCGTGGAGGTCACCGACGACCGCAGCGACTCGCTGGAAGACATCCAGAAACAAATTGTGCCCGAGCTCAGCGTGCGCACCATCAAGCGGAGGATCAGAGAGGCCGCAGACCGGCCGGAGGTGCTGAGCCCGGTGTCCGCCTCGGCGCCAGGCTCCTCCACGCTCCAACACAACACGCTGCATCGAAACTCGGTGTCGAAACCGGGACTCAAAAAGCCGTCATTGAGCGGCACCAATCTCAGCGGATCGACGCTGGAGGCGTACGGCGTCAAGCAGGAGTACCAGCCGCAGATGAACCACAGCGTGAACATGGGAATGGGCATGGAGATGGATCCGCGGCTGAACAGCGACATCCAGATGATTTCCCAGGTGCCCGTGCAGCAGCAGCAGCAGCAGCAGCAGCAGCAGCAGCAGCAGCAGCAGATTCCCGTTCCACAGCAGCAGCAGCCGGTACCTGTGCAGCCGGTGTACAACCCGATTCTGGACCAGGACTTTAGCATGAACTACATGGTTCAGGAACCCATCACCACGGACTATTTGGGTGGCAATGTGAGTATTAAACTGGAGGGGATGTATTTTTGAGACAGGTTTGGAGGGTGACTCAAATTGCCTGTGTGAACCCACGCATCGATCCAAGGCACAGAGATGTGCACAGACCAAGGAGCCACTTCTGCAACTACTGCCTTGCCATTGATTTGGTTGCTACTGTAGTATCGGATGCTGCCAGCAGTAGCGTGAACGGTAGCGTGGTCGGCTACAATTACATGCACAAGTGGGTGGACCGGGCTGGAAAGTGGATGACGAACGAGACTGGAGGAGTGGGTGGATAGTGGGAGGGGACTGGAGTTTGATACGTCTACTTGTGCGCTCCAAACACGCGCCGTATTGATCCCTCCCCTCAACAAAAGGTGAGTACTGACCGATGACTCTAAGTTCTGCCCGACAGCTGGAGTTTAGTCTCCCCGCCTCGACGCTTGCGTGTCTTGGGCGAGCGCCATTAGTGTGATATTATTTGCATACCTGAGCTCCACACCGCTTTTCCACAGCTCCCCTCCCTGCTTTTTCAGTCCCTCCACCCGTTTAACACGCCGCCCCCCCCCGGCTTTGCTTTTTCTGCTTTTCTCTCCAACTGACAACTTCTGTCTTACCCTTATTGTTGTTTGTTTGCGTGGTTGGTGTTTTTTGGTTTTGGTTTGGTTTTTGCATTTTGTGTTTTCAACATGACATAAATGTTCACCTCGCGTGCCAAAGTACACTTTCCACAGGAGCGGTGACTTGTAGTGTCGGCATGAGCATTGGTGGCGGTATGGCGATATCCCTCACGTTCTTCTCCTGATAAACACCCCCTACTTGCCCAACCCATACTAACTCAGCTGTTCGACTGGCAAAACTCCAAGCAGCCCGTCTACCTGTTTCTGCTGGACGTGCGGCCCATCTGGAACTCGCAGAACGACTTCAACCAGGCGATGCGACTTCTCCCCGTTGAGTCGCAGCTCGACATTTCGCGGTTCCGGTACAGAAGCGACGCCAAGATGGCTCTGGGCTCCCAGCTGCTTCAGCGGTACATTGCCACTGTTCTGACGGGCAAGAAGTGGACGGACATTGTCATTTCGAAGACTCCGCAGGGCAAGTCGTTTGTGGCCAACTCGCCGTTCGACTACAACATCAGCCACCACAGCGAGCTGGTGGTTGTGGCTGTTCGGCCGGACGGAAAGCAGATTGGAGTCGATATCACGTCGACGGTGCCTCCGTCCAACTGGACCATGAACTGGATGGAGGGCTTTTCGCAGATTTTCTCGCCGTTCGAGTACTCTCAGGTGACGAGTGACAGCACCGGAAACGGCGAGTTCTTTCTGCGCTGGGCGCTCAAGGAGTCGTACTCCAAGGCCATTGGCATGGGGCTCAACATGGACCTTGCCAAGCTGGAGTTCCGGAATCTGGACACTGCCAGACTGATGGAAGTGGCCAAGGACAAGACTGGAAGCGACGTGGTGGGCGCAGTGGCCGTCCAGAGAGGCTGGAGCAACTCTGCGCAGTTGTGGATCGACGGCGTGGCCCAGGACCGGTGGCATCACGAGATCATCATGCTCAACAACAACCACGTGATTGCGGTGGCCACCCACAAGGAGGGCGTCAACGAGGTGGAGCAGGTGCGGCTGAGAAACCTGACGGTCGAGGAGCTCATGAGCAGAGCGCTGCCGTTCGGCCCGGCGGTGGCTATGCAGCCTCATTCGAACCCCGTGTAGGCCGAAGACGATACGAACATCTTCATCTTGAGCGACACACACACTCATGGACAGAGAGTTCAGAGACACGCGCACTCATGGACAGAGAGTTCATAGAGACACACACTCACTCACCCGCGAGAAGACACAGTTGAGGTCGGCCGAGCACTCACTCAGTCCACAGACCTTGCACATTCTACACTCACCGCATCAACTGAGTCCGCTCTGAAGAGTGGACCATCCGTAGAAGCACGTTCCGTGCCTCTGCAATGTAGATAGATACATAATTGAACAGCATGTAATTATTGAGAGGGGAGAATTAGTAGAAGTTGTTATTTGGACTGGTCTTTTGGTTTTCGGTGCTCTGAGTCGACTGCCTTTTGATTTTCTGTTTTCTAGTGATAATTGATAAGCAACTTCTCGAATATTATTTTAACGTTTTTTCCATGCCCACAATGAATGTTTTGACAATCGCAGAAAAATCGAGTAACTGACGATTCATACACCTGAGATGGTGAGATTTCTGAGCTGGCGACTATTCAGCTTCGCGTCAATGAACCAGTTAATTTTTTTAGCCACTGTCACCATGGTCTCAGAAGGAGGTGATCAGGCCATAAAGACTGTCTCGAAAACACGGGCACTGAGTAGAATCGTGCCGAGTAGAAGTAAACAAGGAGCGTATGGATGTTGATAGATTCAACAGTAACACTCAGCATCTCCTTCATTCAGCTCTCGAGTTCACGGACCCTGCATGTCAGAGACCCTCCTCCCAGGCTCAACCTCATTACTCACCGAATATAATGCTGAGGTTCTCCAGCAGTTGATAGTTATTTTTGTCGCGTTTAACCGAGCTGACCAAGATTTTCCGGGTCGATATGGAGTCACATTTGATGACTTTGTGCCTCCTATCATGATCCTTCATAGAACTCAAGTTTGAGCTGAAAGCTCACCGATAATACACGCCACAAGTTGCCCACTCACACGAAAAATTTCTTTGCAGCACTGTCCATGTCGAATCGAAGTCTGGAGGGAGATCTGATAGCGTCTGGTTGACTGGCAGATGATGATGTTGGAAGGTGGAGCGTGACAGAACACATTGACAGAATTTCCTTGAGACAAGTTGGCGAGCAGTTGATCGGAGATTCGTAAAGCGGCAAGTCCGCCCACTGTAACCCCCAACAGCTCATTGTTCTCAGCCCACTTCTCGAAAACTTCTCCCCTCTCTCAAGGTTCGGCTCTCCACGGACTCTTGTTGCAGAGAATTGCAAGACGCTGTGACGTTCCAAGAAAATGGTAGCGTGATGGGAACTTGGCGCGGAGTCGGATGCTAACCTTTCGTTCCTTTTCCGACCTTCTCCTGTCTCCCCAGCTCGTTCCATAGCTCTCGAAGACGAACATTTTTGCAGGGCGGCTGTACCTGTCGGTGCAGTGCTGTTGAGTCGGAAGTTTTCTTTGTGCCGGAGCGTGTGAGTGACAAGGCGTTGTTTACTGTTCAAAATATTTCAAACAATTGTGGTTGAAATTGTGGGCGATTGTGGGCGACTGGCACCCTTGTGCCATGGGTCAAGCACCAAGAGACTGTATAGAGAGACACAAGACCGAGTCAAGAGACTGAGGTCACTCGAATGGCGTTTCTGCTTCATTCCGCGAACCCTTCGCTCCCATTAGTTCCATTCCGCGTTTGCTGGGCCGTTCGTTAGCTTCTCGTAATTGTAGCCCGATGGAAAGAAGTAGCGCTAGCAAGCTAGAAGATGGTGATATACGGGCGGTCTCTGGGGTTCCCTGACGGCTGTTTTTATATCGCTTTCTTGGCCGAAAGTATCCGTCCAAGTATCCGCGTAAGTATTCGCTCTTTTAGTATCCGCCCAAACTTCGTCTGGCTTGTGGCTTTTTCTCCAGCTCCACAACTCGGGATATTTTCTTTTGTCGCCGTCTCCAGACCCTAAAGGACCTTTCTGTGCACGCTAGACTGCTTTCAGACAGACAGAAGTGAGCGTCCAGAGACAGTCTGTACGGAGGTTACCACCACCCCCGAACGCCACGGCATCGCGTGGGCTCACTGCAGACGGAACAGCTTCCATTTCTGCAGGCTGAGATCCGACTAAAGACGTATTCATCATCTTGAACGAAGTCTCTTCCTATGATAGCCCGTCCAATCTTTGTCCAATCTATTGCCCAAGACGTCTACGTTGAAGAAATAGAATTCAATCATACATTTTCTTTGAAAAACTATAGCAGCCTTAATACGCTGGCTAATGTGCTGGGGAGTTGACAAAGACGAGTGGAAAAGAACAGAGAACACGTCGGAGCCCATGGTGAACTGCCAATGGTGCTCTTTCTACTTTTGCTGATCCCACGTCAACGTTGGGGACGTTGAGTTGCGCTAAGGTAGGGGCGAAGTTTATGCAGCGGGTTTGGAGTCTCCAGGACAAGTAGCTGCCTCAGCGTATAGTCGTAGGTTGCTGTTAATTTTTTTTCTCCCGTGACCTTGAGCTCCGCTTTGTTGATTACTCATCAGCCGATAGCTATTCAGGGGTACAAGGCTTGCATGGTTACGGGGACGCTGCGAGCTGCGCATGACCAATGTTTACTGATTTGAGACACGGAGAAGCCGCAGGAATAGCCGGGTGCGTGACGGCGATCCGGAGACAGGGCCAAGCAGAAGGCTGGAAGAGTGTCAGTGCAAGGTGCGCATCATCGCAGTGCTCATTCCATGTGTGTCTTGGAGAAGAGTGTGTTTTATGCATGGTTCTGGCTCGGAGTGGATATAGTGTGGCAACTGAGAGTTTGCGGGGAGTCTATGTCTATGATGCTACGCGATTTGCTATGATTTACTGCTGAGAGGGGTATACCGGTTTATCATTCTTCTCCAACTGTTTCAACTGCATTTTGGGCCCGGAAACTAGTTTTCAACTGCTTTGTTTGTTTGCTGCAGTAAATGTTGAAAAGAAGGATCGATCGTGGCTTTCGAGAATACATTCGAGACTCTCGACTGGACTGGCCTCGACTCTAGACTCTAATGTCCGACAGTGTCGTAAATCAGATGACGATGGTTTGAGTGCAGTAGGTAGGGTAGATGACGTCGGTTGCTCAAGCGAGCTTGCGCGGCTAGTGCAAGTATTGGTACGAGTACGGTTGCGGCCTGGCACTTTGCGATTTTCCTGTTCTTCCATTTTTTCCGCTTTTCTCTCCATCCTAACAAATCAATGGACAACGTTACATTCACCGAAGACAAGGAAACCCACATTGGCCAACTGGGTTTAGAATGTGACAGGTGCTAAAAGTGACAAGGCTTGTGGGCGGCTAACCCTGTTTTGCCCGTTTGGAAGAGCAGGACACAAAGAGAGAGGCAAAGAAGCAACGACCCCAGCATGTGAACATATAGCTGGCGGTGGCAAGGTTTGCGGTCGGCGGAGAGGTCCACAGATGTATTTATTATCAATCTATAAGGAGCAGTGTGACATGATTTATAGCTCTATGATTCTTCTATACTTAGACTACTGTATACCGATGAAGTATAGTGCAATGTGTGTATGCAAGGATTGGTAACTACAACAGTGACAGCAACAGTCCAGGTGACCTCTGGGAAGATGGCAAATGCCTTTTTCAACTGTCACGGCTGCCACTTTTCGTTTCTCAGTATTTTTGCGCTTTTTGCCCCACCCCCACTACGCCGCATGCAGGTGTGGCTATCGCAGAGACGATTAATAGCTGATGGAGATGTGGAAATAGCCATGCTGCGAGACAAGACTACTTTCTTTTCCTGTCGGTATCTGGAAGGAGACCCGGAACAACAGTTTCTCCGGAAGAGGGCTCGCGGAAAGAGAGCTCCCAAAGAGAGAGCAAGGGCCCGTATACACAGCAAATCAGAGACAGGATGAGCCCGTACAGCTCCACGCTAATGATACGAGACAGGCGGAATGACAGCCGTCACGGACCGGCGTAGAATCGAGATTGACACGATGCCACGGCCGGATCCGCCCTGGATCCAGTCGCCAGCAGACCCATTTAGCCGCAAATAAACTTACGGGAACTCGGTGGATTTGCATGGTGCATGATGACCTGGGTTCGAGCAAGGAAGGTGGAGTGCAATAGGAACATCACCAGATATGTACAATGCTGTCAGCGCACAACCCAAAATAACCAAAGAAGGACAAGAGGGACGAGCTGCTGCTTGGATTGTCTCGTTAGACTGGCTGGATCGGTTTGCTCAGCGAATAACCGGCGAAATTAAATTTTAAAAAATTCTAAATAGCTCTAAAATACAGTACGACTCCTTTCCAGGGACTGAGACGCTAAAATGACTGCTTAGCTCAAGTGCAACTGGTAGAGAGTATATAGCGTGGGTGAATGGCGGGTGGTGAGAGGTAATAAGGAGAAGGCGATAAGATGGAAACATTTTCAAGGGCTCAGAATTTTCACTGTTGGAGAAACACATGTTATTCCAACTCCCCACAGACTAATAAACATGAAACATGTATTAAATGCAGCCGAAATAATAAACAGTCTATTACAGGCACAGTAGACCGAAAACCCGATCCAAGACGGAAATGTCCTAAACCACGGGTATCTACAAACATGGGCCCATTCCCACTTCCCCACACTAGCCGTTCATTCCGTACCACCACAACCAGCTATTGACCATACTATTGACCATACTAAAGCAAGCCACATTGTGGTAGGGTGGGCGGAAGTACCGGTCACATGATACATCACGTGTCACTGTTTCAGCTGTCTCACTGTCACGTATTCAATCCACTTCCAAGTCACGTGTTCTGTCTCACCAACCTCCACCAACTTTCACACCCCTCAATCTCCAACCTCAACCTCAGTGCCCAACTCATGTAAGGGCTGAATAGCGGGGTCTAGATTGAAGCTAAAGGGTGGAAAAGTTCCCCTTCAACCTCGGCTGCGGCAACCTAGCTGGATCTGAGAGATCCCTTACTTCCGTAACTAGACGCTTTTTCGACTAATTAGTTGCTTTTCGATTTTAGTCAGGCGTACCGAGCTGGTTTGGAAGACTACCCAATTACAAGTCCGTACAGGTTCTGCCCATTAATGGTGTATCGGGGCATGAAGTTAGACGCCAGAACAAAGCCCTTGGATTTCAAGGGTTCTACGATGAAATGTCTCAAAATAATGTTTTTGGAAATATCCAGCAGATTGCGAGTCCAGCAACACGTTTTTTGTCACTTTTTCGAATGCGGCAACACGTTTTTGTCACTTTTTCGAATGCGATTGTAGACACGGACGGATACTGAAGACCATGGTAACTTGACTGAGACTGGGTGTCCATTGATCATCTTTGACAGACTTTAGAAAGAGATTGTGAATCGCAAATCCCCTCAGAAACTATATGGGTCGACTGAAAATTTGCCCAAGCTACAGTTTTCATCCAGCTACAATACGTATTACTCTTCTCACAATGGTGTAGTTTCTCGACCTCACAATCACTCAATTGCCAGACTGCATTGAGTGTGCAACCAACGAGAACCCCGTTGGGAGTTTTAGATATTGGGAACAGGCTCTTAAATGACACATTCAACTGATATCTATTTCAACAGCCAAAAATCCAAACCAGCTAAGCAGCAAAAGCACCCCCATTTCCACCTTACCACCAGTTCCGGAAGATCACAAGCATCAAAACGATACCATGAAACCCCCTCCTACCCCTCTTCCTCACACTCCTACAAGCGACATCTCTGTGTGCACCAAATCTTCGAGTTTAACGTCGATAAAGTTCCATCTACCTCGGCATTATCGACCCTGTCCAGAAATAGCAGTTTGAGCTGTATTTTCGATTTCCGAGCCTTTTGCGCTCATAAAGTCGCGGCAAATACTCGCGGTTTCAAGCCCCATCTCGATTGCTCTCAAACTGCCGCGGTAATAGGTGTTTCTGCTATGCACCTTGAAGTTAATGTTGCATGAGGCTATTAGTGCCGATATGAGTGGTAGAGAGTGGATGTGGTGGAAAGAGGTGTTCTGGTGGATTGAGAAAAGTGGAACATGAGAGTGGGCTACTCATTGCTATCCAACTACAGTCAATCAATTTGTCCGTCCCAAAACCGCCTCCTTCACCAGTTTGCCCACTCATCCGCACCCGTGTGTTAGTTGAAAAACTTTATCATCCGAGATCAACCCCACACCATCAACCTCCATCGTTCCGATCAACAGCCCGATCAACACGTCGACATGGCCGGCAAGTCGAAAAACCACATCTACGCGGGCTTCACCAGCGGCCTGGTGTCTGCCGTTGCTCTGCAGCCGTTTGATTTGCTCAAAACCCGCGTCCAGCAATCCAATGGCAAAACCATGATCCAGGTGATCAAGTCTCTCAACACACCTCTCGAGCTCTGGCGAGGCACTCTGCCTTCGGCGTTACGAATGTCCGTCGGCTCGGCCATGTACTTCACCTGTCTCAACACGGTGCGTGAGGCTGTGGCGGGCGGACGAATGCTCACTGGAGACCATAGAAGCACATCCAGTCTGCCCAAACTCACCAACACAGAGAACCTCATCAGTGGAGGCCTGGTGCGGGGCACCGTGGGCTTTCTGGTGATGCCCATAACCGTCATCAAGGTGCGGTACGAGTCGTCGACCTACCACTACAAGAGCATAGTCGATGCAGCCACCTCCATCTACAAACACAACGGAATGAGAGGCTTCTTCTACGGCTGGGCCGCCACGTTTGCTCGAGACGCTCCCTACGCCGGTCTGTACATGCTCTTCTACGAGCAGCTCAAGGTGGCGCTTCCTAACATGCTGTTTTCCGACCTCAGAACCTCCAGCCACTCGGAGAAATACTACAGCTCATGGTCGTCTGCCATGATCAACTCGGTGGCGGCAGCAACATCCGCAGGTATCGCCACCACCTGCACTAATCCGTTCGACACTGTGAAAACCCGGATGCAATTGTCGCCCAAAGAGTACCCCAACTTTCTGACGTCCATTCAGACCATTGTGCATCACGAGGGCATCCAGGCGCTGTTCCGAGGTCTCGCGCTGAGAATCTGCAGAAAGGCGTGCCAGGCAGGAATCTCCTGGTGCATTTACGAGGATCTCGTGAAACGGTTCGAGAGAATGAATCTTCCGGGACCTCAGCTGTAGTGACCGGTGAACGGCACTTAATCAGCAATGGATAACTCACGCCGAGCAAAGGTCAACCCAATTCAGCTACGGTCTGAATCGCTACCAACCACGCTCAATCTGCATCTACACTGCTACTCCGCCAGGAGATGTATATAAATATGTAATTTATTGTATATTTCTGATGATTCGGAGAATGGTTCTGCTGAAGCGGTATCCGTACTGTACAGTCAGGAGGGTGAATTGGCAATGAACTTCCGGGCAACAAAACCAGACATATCAACGAATATTTGTATTACAGGAAGACGATACAATATCGTCGTTGGAAGCAGAAGAGTCGTCCGAATCGGAATCTGTATTTTTTTTCAGCTGTCAACATAACAATTTGTGGGCTCAGGGCCCATTGAACACCTGAAAACTTCATGGCCAATTCACCTTGCAGACTGTACTTGTACTGTGCATTCGATTGTGAGCAGTATAGTCTACAGGTACCTTGTACTTGTAGCTACGCAGCATATTCATCGAAACGTCTCACGCCAGCGGGCGACATACACTACAACAAGTATGCCCCCTCATCAGTGTCTATCAGGCGTATATCAAACCCAGGCTACCCGAGTCCCCGTTGATCGATCACAACTTCAAACATTGGTCTCCGACTACCAGTCCGATGAGTGGAGTATGCTGATTATGTCCTCCATCTAAAGCACCAACAGAATCGTGTTCAATTCCACCAATTGCATCACTACTCCTTCGTCAAGGCTCCAAAAGCCTTCTCGCTAATGCACAGCTCCGGAACAACCTTGCCCAAACCAGGCTGTCCAAAAATACTCAGAGCACAAATACCCAGATAGGAATGCAAAGGGTCGGGAATCTCGCCCGGAGTCTTGCCGAAACCTCCAAGAAGCGGGTTCTGAGTGTTCTTGAGAAGATAATCACGTGCGAGATCAGCCGAAACATAACCCAGACCCCCGAGACAAGCCAAAGACCCACTCACCCAGAAAGAGTAGCATGTGTCAGCCAGCTTGCCAACTCGGCCATTGAATCCGCCAGTCTGTGGATCTTCCTCCTCTTCAGATGATTCTTCCTCGGTATCTTTCTTTGATGACTCGGAAGCTTGAGTCTGACTTGTTCTATCATCACACTGTCTTCCAACCAGCCACTCAAGCGTCTTAGACCACTCCGTTTCGTCCAGCTCATCTGCGTTCTTCAATGCTGACAAAGCACAGTACGTCAGTCCCGAATGCGGCTCGGTGACGTTACCGGTTTGTCCTTGTCCAACACCTCCCTGGAACGACTCTGTGTGTTTGATATGCTGCACCATGGCGGGGAGGTTGATGTCACGTGAGTGAGACGAGGGATCGGCGGGGTCACGTGCCAGACGTCTGATTCCAGTGGCGAGATAACAGTATCTCATGTCGTAATCAGGAGCCACATTTCCGTCGATGCAAAAGGACCCAAAACTGCCGTCTTCACGTTGACAAGATGCAACGTATGAAAGAATCTTGTCACGTGACAGCCGAGACCAGATCTCGGTGTCTCCCAGGATTCCGAGACATGCGAGTCCGAAAAATGTCGCTGCTAGATTGGCAGGGTCGTATTCTGTGTTAGAGGTGAAGGGGGGTTGTGGTAGTAAGAACGCGAACAGTGAGACTGTTGCGGTAGTAGGGCACACAGATCACCGATTGAGAGTGGACCATGGACTTCCTTGAGTCGGTCAGATCGACTGTCAAGCACAACTCATCCAGAGGACGGAGGGTTGAAGATCAGGTAACTCTTATCGAAGGCTTTCGCACCTTCTGTCTTATTGCCACATTCCGAACCCTCTAGCCGTCCTATACCACTCAGGATCACCCAGAGTATCTCCATAACCGTTCATCTCATCACCTGCCCACAACTCACTGTTATCACCTTCTCCCGACTCTGTCTGCTCGTGTTCGCAAAGCTTGAATGTCGGCGAGCCGCGGAATCCCTCTCCCGAGCTCACCACCTGCTCGTGGATCCACTCAATGTACTCCTTCCTCTGTTGGTCCGTTTTGATGAACTGATCCAGAGTCCCCAAAAGATCCAGACCGCTCAGACAAAAGTAGACGATCGATAGCCGGTTGGCGTCGTAGGAAGTAGCTTGTGCAGGCAGCAGAAACAGGCAGCGGCTGAAGTACTTCGTGTGTTTCGCTGTCTCCATTGTCGTGAGTGGTGTTTGATGAGATGTTCGTAAGGGGACTTTAGAGTTCCATATTACGCGGAGAGGTTTTGGGTTGGAGGAGGAGTTGTTTGGTAGAAGTGCTGTGGTGAGTTGGGGAGCTGGAGATAGACCATAGTGGTTATGTCTGGGGTGATAAGATTTCTGTAGAAAAATGGGAGTGTTTGGAGCAATTTTGGCGGATTCGGTTTGTGCTGTTGAAAGTGAGCTAGGTCAACTAGTTGTTGTCGTTTCACGGGAAGATTGTGAACAAACGAAGCATATTTAGTTGAGTCTGATTTGGGTGTAGATTGGAGGAGAACAGTTGAAATTGGAAGCCCAAAAATGATTTATTGGGGATGAAAATCTCAATAGTAGCACAGAATTCATAGCCTGTGTCATCTGAATAAACCCCAATCTTTTCATACACCTCTATGTATTCTCAATAGTCTTGAAACGACTCCGTCGATCCGACAGTGCTCGCACAGTTCAGTCACAGCAATCACCCTCACCTATTACTCATTTCCTCTACCAACAAAGATTGTTGATCATCACGCTGACAAATCAATGACCTTCTTCTATGACTACTTGTACCTCCAAGACTCACTGCGAGGTATCGATAACCGCACAGTCATAACTTCGCTCTACAGTGGACGCAACAGATGCATGCAAAGTCCACCGTTCAGCTGTATGAAACGGCTCCGATCACTTTGCGTTTAATGAGACAAGCAGTCATTGATGTGCGTCGAACCGTTTTGGCCGTTGAATAGGTGGACCGATGCGTTGAAACTCAGAGTGAGGTCATAATCTGATAGTTGGCATGTGTGGTGTCATAGGTGGAGCGTCTTGAATTACCGTTACGTCTGAGTCCCCTAATGTTATCCCATCCATCGATAAAACCCCTGCTTGTGTTAGTCACTGCACGCACTTCCGAAACTTGTTCCGAGTGCATGCAGCTAAATTTGTGGAGAAACGGAGACGCACGTAGAACAATGGGCGTTTGTTCAATTTGGACGGAAGAAAAAAAAACTTGATGCTTACGTGTGCAAATGTTGATTTAACAAGAGTGCGGGATCGCTGAGCCGCTTCGTGGCTCGTCATTAGTAATCTCGCTTATTGAGTCATGAACCTTGCTGGTAAGGGGAGGACAATGTGATTTGAGATGGGGTGGAGTTGGAGAAACAGTTGCTGCACCATTGGAGTTGGATTTTAGCCGCGAATCGATTGAAACAACTCCCACGCCGATAGCACCAACACAGCCCATGTTAGACACATCTTCATCCAACCCCGCTAAACTCAATCCCGATATATAAACCCACAACCCCATCTCTTCGAAAGAACACACACACACACACACAATGACAACTTTTGGACACACTGCTCGACACAAGTTCTGGGACTTTGACTCGCAAAACACCCCTTTGAACCACGGCTCTTTTGGAGCAACGCCCAAGGATGTGGAGGATCACCGGTTCCAGCTGATCCATCAGATCGAGAAGAACACGGACAAGTTCATGCGAGCCGATCTGTACAAGATGGAGGAGGAGACTCGCGAATTGGTGTCGAAATGGATCAATTCCGACAAATTGAACACTGTTTTTGTGCCCAACGCCTCTGTGGGCTTTAACACTGTCATTCGAAGTCTGCCACTGAAGGAGGGAGATGTCATTGTTCACTGCAGCACTCTTTATGGAGCCTGTGATAAGACCCTTCAGTTCATGGAGAACCGGTACGGAGTCAAGTCTGCCAAGGTCGACATCACTTACCCTGAAGACAGCGATGAGGACATTGTGGAGAAGTTCCGAGAGGTGATCAAGGAGAACCCCAGAACCAAGATGGTCATCTTCGACACAGTCTCCTCAATGCCCGGGTGTCTTCTTCCTTTCAATGAGCTGACTCAGCTATGCAAGGATCTCAACGTTCTCTCTTTCATTGATGGAGCTCACGGAGTTGGTCTTGTGGAGCTCAACCTCAGGGAGAACGAGCCCGATTTCTTTGTCTCCAACCTCCACAAGTGGGGATACGTTCCCCGAGGTGCTGCTGTGCTTGTCATTGCCAAGAAACACCACAAAACCATTCATACTCTTCCTGTGAGTCACACGTATCTCGATGACGGCTTTGAATCATCTTCCGACCTCGACAAGAGCCGTCGTCTGGTAGATAGATTCACTTTTGTGGGCACCATCGACTTCTCCACTCACCTGTCGACGCCTGCTGCCGTCAAGTTCCGAGAGCAGATTGGAGGAGAAGAAACGATTCGAAAGTACTGCTTTGAGCTGGCCAAGAAGGCTGGAGCTTTTGCAGCTGACTTCTTTGGAACTGAGGTGCTCGAAAACGCCGCCGGAACCCTCACAACCGCCATGGTCAACGTCAGACTGCCGGTGAGCGAAAAGTGGCTCAAGGAGTCGTCTGCCGAGAACAAGGAGGAGCTGCTCAAGGTGCTCAACAACTACCCGATGGAAAACTTTGACACTTTCGTGCCCCCAGTGTTCCACAATGGCAAGGTGTACATTCGGCTGTCTTGCCAGGTCTACAACGAGCTGTCTGATTACAAGGTTGGCGTTCAGGCTGTAAAGGAGGCTCTCAAGCAGGTGCCTGGTGTGTTGGACGAGTGATCTTTTGAATGAGTCCCCTTCCTTCTACTTGATACATATACAACGTTACATAATCAATCAGTATCTATTACATATTTGTGAGAACTCTTCCTTTCCATGTCTCAAAAACTTGCTGAAACAACCGATAAGAGCTCTATTAGATCTACCCACAATTTCTACTCACAACTTGCAAGTGTACACATCAATTCAATATCTATCATCTATCATAATTATAGTGTATCGTACATTCCTTCATTCAACCCCTACATATGTCGCATCTCAGTTCTCAACTGCCGCTCAATAACGGCAGGGTTGACTCGTCCGTGGGTGGCCTTCATGACCATTCCGATCAGAAATTTAATCGAACCGGGCTTGGATCCGTCCATAATCGCCTTCACCACAGACTCGTGCTCGTTCATGACCTGTCTACAGGCGTCCACGACGTCTCCAGACTCCCCGAGCTCGAACTCCGAAATGGCCTGTCCCAGAGACATGCTCTTGAGATCCTCGGGGTTTGCCAGGAAATGCTGGAACAGCAGTCGGGCCGAAGGAAGCGTCAGCTGGTGGTTATGAACAGCCAAAATGAGCTCGGCCAGTTTTGTGGGAGGGTAGATGGAGTTGTAATCGTGAGAAGATAGATCGGGCTCGCCAGCCTCGGCACACTCGGCAGCTCGAGCCTCATCGGCCTTTCGGACCCGTCCAAGAAGCTCGTTAACGACCCAGTTGACAGGCTGCTTGAGAGCTTTGACGTCCTCAGTGTCCTGACTCACTCGCTCAAAGACCTCAAAGTAGTAGTCGGAAAGACCAGCCACGTGGATGAGAGTGAGCGCGTCCTTGGTGGTCACGTGGTACGGCTCGTCTGTCAGCTTGGAAAACACCTTGTCTGGCAGATCGGGCAGACTGTCTCTGACCTTGAGCAGAGTACCCTTACTGAGCCGAATCAGGGGCAGCTCGGGATCAGGCATGTATCTGTAATCCACGGCGTTTTCCTTGGTCCGTAGAATGAACGTCTTCTTGCCGTCGAATCCCATGGTGGACTTCTCCACTGTTCCTCCCTTGGCAACCAACTCAACCTGTCGATTGTACTCAGCCTCAATGGCAGCTTCAATGGACGAGGTGTTGGGCAGGTTTTTGATTTCGCACCGTTCTCCGTCCTCTCCAATGGAAACATTGACGTCCACTCTCATGGCTCCGGACTCAAACTCTCCAGAAGACACTCCAATGTGCTTGAGCAGAGTCTGCAGCTTCTTAACGAACGCAGAAGCGTGGGAAGCGGTGTAAATGACGGGGGCCGTGACAATCTCAATCAGAGGCATGTTAGTTCGGTTAAGATCCACCAGGGTCTCTTCTCCATGGTATGTGGACTTTCCAGTATCCTGCTCGAGCTGGACCTGGAGAATGGGAACGTCGATAGATCGAGATGCGAGGTCTTGAGCAGGGGACGAGCCGTCTGCTGACTTGTCTGCTGACTCAGCAATCTTGGCCTCTTCAGCCAGCAAAGCAGGCCACTCGTTCTGACTATACAGATCCCACCAATTGAGCTTCAGTTTGCCGTTGATGGCGAGCGGTTTTCTGTGCTGAGTAATCTGGTACCCCGCGGGCTGGTCCGGGTAAAAGTAGTGTTTTCGGTCAAACGCAGTGAGCTCCTTGACGTCACATCGCAGAGCAATGGCAGCCTTGAGAGCCAGAAGAAGAGCCTGAGGGTTCAGTCTGGGCTGCGTTCCGGGCAGAGCGGCGTCGAAATAGCTCACTTTTGTGTTTGGGGTCGTGGACAACGAGGGAACTGTGGTGGAAGAAAAGAGCTTGCGTTTGGTGAGCAGCTGGGTGTGGATCTCCAGACCGACTACCAGCTTAGGGGCCGTGGAAGTGGCGTAAGAACGGCATTGAGCCAGGTGAGTGACGCGGGCGACGAAGTTGGCGTCACGTGATACTCGGAGCATGATTTTTGCGACAACTGCACCGGTGCTGGGCTGTGGAGATGTTTCGGGGTGTGTGTTGATTGAGTTGCTCACCCAAGGTTGAAGGTGTAAATTAGGTGCATTTGGCTGCATGAAGATATCATTGGGGGAGATGGGGGAGGGTGACAAAAGGGGGTGCTAGAGAGTTGGAGTGAAGTGGGGTGTTTTAAGTGATATTCGTGTGAGTGGAGAGTGAGCTGGCGGTGCTTTTATTCACACTGGTGTATTGTTGAGCAAGTTGGGGTGTGTAGTCGACGGGAAAAGTTCTTGAGAGTCGACTGATTGAGTTAGTTGGGAGAAGGGGTGAGTTAGTTGAGCAAAGAATTGAGGTGGATGTTGGTTGAGAGGAATCGATTCAGAGAGGGTGAAAACTGCGAGGTCAAAATCATTCTTATCGCAGTACCATTTTCATTATATTCTTCAACGTTCCCCTGTACTACTCCACTACCCAGGTTCAATATGACCAACCACCTCAATCAGGATACTGTTCTTTTAGTCACATCTACTCTATGCCGCAATGTCTACAATAAGAGCGAATTACATACCCAGAAGACTCCGGGATCCCTTCCCGCAGGTCAATATCATTAGATTACCCGAGCCGGCAGGTACTGGCTACTTTATGCCGGAGCTGATATTGGTTTTGGCCATACAGTAGCGGAGAAGACACTTGGTGGGGTGTTGGGGGTGCAGTTTCATAGCTATAATGGGTTGTTCAGACTCAGATATCAACACCCGAAGAACTTTGTTAGTACTCCTGCTCTTTAGAGACACTTATTCGCCGCATCATGGGTCTCTCATGCTGAACTCTTACCACCACCACAATCCACGTTACTGCAACCACACCGCACCTGACAGAAACGCTTGTAGTTCTAGACATCAGCTGAAGCCGTTTGGATAGAGTTGATCAACTCTGCAAGTCTCTTTCTTCTTCGAATCCTGAGTTCTGGGGGTATCACGGATACTTGCCTAACCTTAGGTCGCTGGATGGACAAGACAACAAAAACGTCCAAGACCATGGAAAAGAAATGAATTGTTCCAGAGACTTTTGCATCACATTCGGGACTTCAACTATTCAACTTCTAAATGAATCACCCGACTCACACCACTTCAAACAGCTACTTTATGCCGCACTCGGAGCAGGTCCTACACCAAGCGTAGACACAACAAGATAGCGTCCAACACCCCAAGGAATGTCCAAAAGCTGCCCAAGTCTATATAAACCACTGCCAGACCCTCTCAATTCTACATCAAACAAGTATCCATCACTCCCACTACAACAATGCAGCTCAAGAACCTCGCCCTCCTCTCCATGGCCGCTCTGGCCGTCGCCGCCCCCGTCAACAACGACGAGTCTCCCCAGGACATCCACCACATCAAGGACAAGATCCACAACAAGAAGTGCCCCAAGCCCGAGTGCCCCAAGTCCACCACCATCATCACCACCAACTACCACACCGTCACCGCCACCGTCAACAAGACCTCCGCCAAGGCCTGTGCTCCTACCCCCACCCAGAAGACCCACTGCCCCAAGTGCGGTGACCCCAACTGTGGTGGTTGCTAATCGGTTTCTCCATGAGCTACCGTCGAACCCCCGGGATACACTAGAGTCTATTATCAGTACAACGTAGACGTTTTATAACTCTCAAAACAATGAATTTTTCTTTTACAGTAGTTGTGAATTGTAGTGTTGGTGTCCTGTCTAGCTGGCAGAGGACTCTGAAACGAAGTTATCCTCGTCAATATGATTGAAACAGCCACACTTGAGATTTCAGCCAGTGATCATCTTTGTGAAGCAATCAGGTCGCTTTCACGTTGCTATGTTCTGCTCTAAGCGAACACCCCCTTGAGGCCACAGATCATGAGCGAAGCGAATGGTCTGTCTACATTTTGGCATGGTTTTTTAATCACAGATCATTCGCTTCGCTCATGATTTGTCTAACAAACACCTCGTCTAAGCGTAATCAACCACAAACACGCAACGCTACACTGCTCGAAATATTGAAAGGCAACAGCTGTTTTTGGAAGCATATTTGTTACACAGCCGTAGACTGGCTATACACTGGTTTGCTTTCTATGCCGTCAAAATCTCTGGAACACGTTTTTACCACCCCCAGCGGAACTTTTGTTTCAAGTAAAGTTCAAGTAACTGACAGATCATGAGCGAAGCGAATGGTCTGTGATTGGGTCAGATCAAGAGCGAAGCGAATGATCTATATTTGAAGGACCCATCCCAAAATATAGACAGACCATTCGCTTCGCTCATGGTCTGGAAACCTTTACATGTGGCCTCAAGGGGGTGTGGCCTCAAGGGGTCTGTCCGCTTACAGGTGCAGTCAGTGGATAAGATAAGCGGTGTACTCGAGTACAAATTCGCTGTTGACTCGAATGGTACTGTGCAGCTGACTTGCTTATTACTTTACGGCTCTTATCCATGCTTGATGATCAAGTATGTCGGACTGACAATGTAGCCTGCCAAGGATGTAGCATGAGAAAGCAAAGGCCGTGTCTTCAGCAGATAATGCACAAGTTACGTGAATCAATAACACCTAATAATACATAACCTATCTAACTATATACACTCCCCTTTTTCGAGTTCAGAACTCGGTTGAGAAGACGGCCGTCATGCGTCTTCTCCAGCACTCTAAAGCACTCATCTGGACTCCTCCGTCCATCACAAGGCGGTGACTGATGACGTCGATCATCATCGCTGTCAGATCGGAACCAACGCTGTCACCAACGCCACCAACCATTCTCGGAACCAACGCTGTCACCAACGCCACCAACCAGCTCTTAGTCGAAATCGCTTCGCGATCTCTCCTAAGAGAACTTCCACCTCGTTCCACAGTTCTCACACGTGCAGAACGTGGTCAACGGCTCATCTGCGGATCTCGTCTGCATCTGGTAGTAACTGACCTTCTTCTGCTTGCACTTGCCGCATGTGAACCGATCCGTCACAGCTCTCTGCTCGGTGGCTCCTCGGGCCGCAAACAGATTCTGCTTCTCCATCTCCTCAATCTCCTTCTTGAGCTCATCGGACGCCATTTCCTGGGGCGACATTCGGCACAGTCGCTCGGCCGAAATCTTGCCGGAAATGACGTTGCCTCGAAGCCCAGGGTTCTTGGGGTCCTTGAGATTGATGTACAGAGACCGCATCTTGGGACGGTAGTTGCCGCCCGTGCCGTTCTCCATCTTGTACACCTCGTTCTCAATCGCCTTGGCACACGCCAGCACCTCGTTGGGATGGGCGGTCATGCCCACGGCCAGAGCCGTGTACGTTACGTCGATGCACCGGTTTCGGACCTTGTCCGAGTAAATTTCCGTCGACACGCCGTCCTTGGCGGGAGTACGCTGGCCCGAAGGAGGCGTATACGAGGTGGCGTTGCCGCCTGAGGACGCCGAAGACGAGCCGGACTTGACCGGTCGGCTCTCCTCCTTGGGGTCCTTTTTGTTCTCGACCTTTTTGGAGGCGTCTCGCTTCTGGGCCGTCACCGTGTCCTTCCACGACTTGATCATCTTCTTGACCAGGTCCGAAATGCGGCTGTCACTGGACGTTCGCAGCTTGTTGACGGCGATACCGAGCTTGGTCTCTCGAAGCAGCTTCTCCGTGGGCTCCACGTCCTTGTGCAGCACCTGGAGAATGTCGTAGACGGCCTCGCCGCTGGCCTTTTCCAGGTCCGCCATGAGCTTTTTGATTTCCGCAACACTGAGTCCCATGATGGTAGTGATGTGATGAAGACTTTACAGAGACGCTGTCCTGACGACTGCTGATAATTGTTCGCGTGAGACTGCTTCCAATGTGCAACTTTAAATGCCCGAGGATGAAATTTTGACATTGTAGGGGTGCGTATGCGAGTGGAGGGGAGTCGAGAAATGTATGCTCAATCCACCCGTTCGCTTAGTAATAATCCACAAGTGACATTTCCTCTGGTTACGAGCACCCCCTACCAATCTGTTGCTCACTTGCTACACGCTGAGCATATTTAAATGGACATTACACAGGTTATGAGCACACTCAGATGAGTCTGTAGATCTTGTTTCAAATTGTATAAAGTTGCTGATCGCTCAAAATGGATAAAGTGGTTGGCGAAAGGTGGGGTACTCAGAATATCGTATACCCAGGTCACGTGAGTTGATGACGCTGATGTATTTGTGGATTTTTGGTTCGCCGAATTTTGCCACACCTTAATTTCCTGAAGCCTTCTTGTGTCCAATACTCGCCCTAGAGCGACGCTAACTGTTGGAAAATCCCTCTACTCTAACCACCGAACGATCCTCGTCATTTTGATACCACTCAAGTCGCTGTTGGACTGAAAATTATCATCACTCCAAGATTCTGTCATGGACAAATTACCCCCGGAAGTCCTGAAACAGGTTCTGGCGTCGGTTTCGTCTTTGGAAAGTCTTGTTGCGCTCGAGCAAACGTCCACCTGGTTCAGATCGGTCGCCGCTGCTCTCGATGACACTGTTTTCAAAGACGCTGTGCTACGTCGAATGCCATGGATGAAACTTCACGAGACGAATCACACGACCTGGCGATCTTGTGCAATAATGATTCTCAAGAGACGCCGATCTATGATCGAAAGTCCCGAAGAATGGACCTTCCTGGACGAAATTGACAAGAAGCTCATGAAGAGTCTAACGTGGTGTGTCGACGCTGAATACCTCGCCCCGACAGACGTCACAGGCCAGTCTCTTCCAGACTCGTTTGAACCCCTGTTTGAATACGGTCGTCTCTGGTCCCCCATTGGCTCAGTTTCTGGCAAGTATCTGGTCTCTTATGAGGCTACTATTGATGCCGTCAGTATGGATCATCACCCAGGCTTACTTGCACCAACCAGTCACACGAAACGAGATAATTGGGCAGGAAGATGTCTCAGTCGCGACAACAAGGCTCGCGGGCCCCTTTCAGGTTTGCTTGTGACTGGTCCCAGGCCGTTTTTCATCAGTGCAGAGAGCGAAAGATGGCTGGTAATCGCCTCACGCGGCGAGCAAATGCTATTTGACAAACGGAAAGTCTCAGGCGAGCTCGATTTTGGAAAAGAGGAGCCGGTCTACAGCTTCAGTTGCATGCACCTTTTGCAATTTCTGCCTGGTTCAGATATCCCGTTCTATCTCCAATATTCCGAAGCAAGCGTTACCGTGAGTCTGATTGATTTCAAGGGAAAGAGACGCGTTCTAGGCGCCATTCACGACAAGACTCGCGGGCTAGACATGCCGGCGCAACGGGTGGAAGAGAGCTTTGGTTATACTTACGAAAGACCCCCATCGTTCATCGTTCCCTATGGAGGTACTCTCTGGCTCCAATTGAAGGGGATAGTGATGATTCCCTTGTGGGTCGATCTCGACATGTCTGGAGACTCGCCAGATACTCTCTGCGCTATGCTCAAGACCCGGAAAGCCGTACGACTGCAGCATCACAAACCCAGAAGCGCTTTCCAGACCTGCGAACTGGCAGTATCGTCTGACGGACGCTGGGTGGCGCATAGCGAGGGTCTGGGACGTATTGTGTGCGACCTGGCGACCGATACAACTTATGTCGTGCGTGACAAGGGCCACAAGGGGTACGCTGGAGCTTCTTTCATAGGCTACAATGAGACACAGAGTCCTCCTTTTCAGTTCTACAAGATGAGCTATGGCTATGCGAAAGCTCTTTACTGGACTTTGGAAAAATTTCATGGTGAGGAGCCGTTCGACAAGGAAGCCTGGCTCATTGAAGCGAGGAGGGTGAACAGCAGAGGGTACCATAACGCGCAGACAGACCAGGAGGTGCGTGTGAGAGATCAGACATGGGCTAAGAAGTGAGTGTTGAATGACACTCGGAACTGAATGGAATCCCATCGCCTGATTTTGTTTTTGGACAGCTCTAAACCTCCTATTTGCTCTGATCTATGCTTCGGTGTCAGAATGCTTCACAAATGGTGCACAACAGTTTCAGTTTTAGTTGTCTCTTTAGCTCAAAACAAACGTGCATTTGATGCCTCTCTTTGCTGAGTTACAAGTTTTGTACTGGTGCCAGTGATGCGGATTGAATTATACTTGGGACTATATTATTCATTTTACATCCACTTTAATAGAATGACAAATTGCAATATCTCCAATCGATTCATCATCGAAATGACATTCAAGTTCCTGCGGGTTCAATCTCACCTCAAATACACGTCTAGAATACCTTAAAAATCAGCACCATTTTGAAACCCATTCATCCCCTGCTTGCTCAGAAACACGTGCCCTTCTTTCGAACCACCAAAAGCGCGTAACTTCTAGCGTCATGTTGAATATAATATCGCGACACTAGTTTCAGAGTCTAACGCGTCAAAACACAATCTAACTTTAGTGTAAGGAAAGTAGCTAGGGTTAGTCGTAGTCCAATGAGGGCGCGAGTATCTCAATTTAATTACATCAATAAATCCATCCATAAATCCATCCATCGATTCCATCCATCCATCACTACCAGGGGAAACTCACCTAGGGTTAGTCGTAGTCCAATGAGGGCGCGAGTATGAAGAAGAGACACTTGTCATCTTCTCCCAAAAGTCTTCTCATTGAACCCTAACCCCGGATGACTAACGAACTCTAAACTGTGTGATCTTACATTGTCACTTTTCCCCAGGTGTCCACAAAAAAAAACGAAGTATGCGGCAGCCCAAAAGCTCGCACATCAGTCGTGTAGCAGCCCGATGCCCATACATCGAAGCCGCCCGGAGCCCATACCTCGTACCCGACCGATGCCCATACATCGGTCGTGTAGTAGCCCGCAAGCCCACACATCAACCCGCATTCTCGTCAAACAACTCCTCCATCCTGTCTGGAACCGGTGGGAGAATGGGAGTGAGCAACGGCCGGGACTCCTCGGACTCCTCGACGTAACCAGGAGAACGCTGCAAGATGTCCCAGTAGTCCTGGTCGTTGAAATCGCTCCGATCGAAACGTGAAATCATGGCCGGGTTGCACCCCTTCCAGTTGACGTACAGCCACCTGTCATCGCCCCTTCGAAGAGACCAACGCACAAACTGGTATGCGTCGCCCTTCTCCAGCCGCGCTACAGCCTGAGCTCTGTCCAATGGTGGGTTGTTGGGCCACGTGCAATCACTGACGCAGAGTTTGCAGTCAGCGATGTTGACCTCCCGGGCTTGAGCCAGTTGAAACGGTAGTGGCTGAACTGTGATGTGGTTGTTACCCTCATCGCTCACTCTCAGAATCTTCACTGGTCCCACGTAACGTGGCGCGCCCGATCTCACCTGGGGAATGTCGAACATCACGTCCACCTTGACGAAAACATGCTTACCGACCGCGAAAAGCTCGGCCTGTCGCCGTCGTCCGTTGACAACCTTCTGGTTCGTCTGTTGCGAGTCATACAGTCGCTGTTCGCAACGTTCAAACCGTCGAAGTCTGGCTGCGTGGACCTCCTCAGGTGCGAGGTAGCGTTCATCGTCTGTGGATGCCAGTCCGTCGTCGAAATCCAACTGGGTACCGAAAACGATCATCATCGGGGAAGCACCCGTCGACGAGCTTGCTGTGGCATTGTGTTGCATCTCGACACCCGGCAGTAGCTCCTCCCAGTCCTTGTGAGGCAGTTGGTCGAGTCGTCGCTGCTCTCCAAGCACCCGAAGTCGCTCCTTGATGCTCCTGATCGTGCGTTCGGCCATACCATCCGCCTCAGGGTGGGCCTTGGAAGCCTTCCGAATCTCCGTGGGATCCCACGCCGCCGTCCACGCATCGCGGAACAACTTGTCACGGTCTGACACGAACACCCATGGTTGCTGGCCACGGAGGAAATTTTGGACGAGTTCCCGCTTCAGGAAGGTCACCAGGCCCGCCGAGGAAATGGTCGTGGGGAGGGGATACAACTTCACCATCTTCGAAAACATGCAGACTACCAACAAGACCTGGCCCTTGCCCGTTTTGGATGGGCCGTAACCCTGAAAGAAGTCCATAGCGACGTGTGTCCAGGGTTGGCGGGGCACCTCAATCAACTTGGCTTCGCCCTGAGGTCGCTGGGTGGTGTCCTTGCCACGCTTGCAAATGTCGCATCGTTCGACGAAACGGTTGACGTCCGCTGTCATGCCCAGCCAAAACCAACGTTGTCGCATGTTGAGTTGCATGAGCTTTGAGCCGTAGTGACCCCGGATGTGGAGTTCCTTCACTAGCTCGTCTCGCATCGGTGCGGGGGCATATAGGATCCACGAATCCTCCTCGTCCACGTTGTCTAGCGCCCACAGCAGACCCTCCGAATACCGGAAACGTCGAGCCTTCTCGATGACCGCCGGGTCCGTCGAGGGAGTCTCTTTGAGGTGAACCAGGATCTTGTAGTCGATCGTGTCATGATCGTGTCTCTCCCACGCGTCAGCCAGTCTCTGTCGCAGTCGTTCCGACACCGAAGCCACGTGCACCGCATTGACACGTGCTTCCTTGGTCGGCAGGACATCGAAGGACACGCGACTCAGCGCGTCCGCCACGAGGTTCTTGCTGCCCGCGATGTAGGTGATTCTCGGGTTGAATGCTGCGACGACTTCCAGCATACGCAAAAGCCGCTCGTTTGCTGCATGACGTTCCACGAACGTCGCCTGGTCTGTGATGCGCTCCAGCGAGGAATGGTCCGTCTGCACTTCAAACTGTCGCCCGTACAGGTAATGACGCCACACCTTCAAGGCTTCCACCAAGCTGAAGAGTTCTTTGGTTCGTGTAGGCCAGTGTGCCTGGGCGGTGTCGATGGCTCTGGAGAAGTAGCCCAGTGGGTAGAACGCCTTCCCGGGCTTGTTACCGTGTTTCTGATACTGCTCGAGTACCGCGCCAATGCCTCGCTCGGACGCATCCACCGTCACCCGTATCCGACCGTGTTTACGCATCAGGCGTAGGACTGGGTCGGAAGTCAACGCTGTCTGTAGCGCCTCGAACGCCAACTTGGCCTCTGGTCGGCGTAGCCAAGCCGATGCTGACCAATCGAATGGAACAGATCGCTTCGTCAGTTCATGGAGAGGTGCAGCCATGTTGCTGAATCGTGGAATCAGGTCGTGGTAGAACTCGGACAATCCCAAAAACGCTCGCAGGTCTCGCACGGTTGCTGGAAGCTCCCAGTCTCTGATAGCCGCCACCTTGCTCTGTGTCGGTCGTCGTTGACCCTGGGAGATCGTGTGTCCGAGAAAATCGATCTTCTTTTGGAAGAACTGACACTTCGACAGCTTCACAGTGAGTTTGTGGTGAATGAGCTTCTGCATCACTCGTCGGACACACTCAATGTGTTCGAGCATCGACTCCCCACCGTAGATGAGAATGTCATCAATGTACACCACGCAGATGCCCTCGTCAATTTCCTCGGCCAAATAGGTGGTCATCATTCGCTGAAACAGCGCCGGGGCGTTGCACAAACCGAAAGGCATCACCAGTGGTTCATACAGACCATGTGCGGTGATAAATGCTGCCTTGTGTACGTCGTCCGCGTAGATCAAGACCTGGTTGTATCCCGACTTCAGGTCTAGCGCTGTGAATAGCAGGGCATGACCCAACTTGTCCAGGAGCGTCTTGATGAGTGGCAACGGGAACTGGTCACGAATGGTGATGTTGTTCAGACGTCGATAATCGAAACACATGCGTAGCTCTTCGCCCTTTGGACCCTTGGTGACGAATAGCACGCCCGCAGCAAATGGTGACATAGACTTGACCACGTGACCCTTCTCCAACATGTCTGTGAGGTTCTTTTTCAACTCCTTCTCCTCCACCAGTGATAACCGGTAGGCTCGAGTAGCTGGTGGCTGAGAACCCGGCTTGAGGTTGATCCTGAGATTGAACATGCCTCTGTCCGGTGGTAGTCCTTCGTACTCTTTGAACACCTGCACCAGATCGTGCAGATCGGTAGGGGTCAACTTGAGGTCAATGGTCTTGTCTGGTCCCTCCACGATGACGGGGTTGTCAAACTCCTCCCCTGGCGCGCCCAGGATCCGCAGCATCTCGTCGTTGCTGGGGTGAGCTGCTCCCGGTTGGATTGCTCCTGTGGCGTTCACCCGTGCTGGTCGATACGCTCGACAAGCCGCCACCAGTTTCGCGCGCTCGTCCTCCTCCGCCTCCTCACAAACACTCCAGTCTTCAGGCGAATCTTGTGCATCCGAATTGATTGCTACAAACTCATCTAAAGAACATCTATGGGTGCCAGGCGTGTATGGTGTTGGTTTGGAGGATTCCGTTGACTCAATGCGGCCGAACACCCTGTCGGGGCAAAAGCGGCTGTTTCTGAAGTCCACATGTTCCTGGAAACGCTTCAGGAACTGCATGCCCAGAAGTAGTGGCTCCTCAGCTGGGAGAACATCGACTACCACACACCACATGTTGCACTTGAAGTGTGCGTACGTGAGTGGCAACAACACAGCCTTGTTGCCGGACGCCGTGCGTCCTTCGCTGACCAGGGCCGTGATCGAGTATGGCTCTATGTCGACGTGTGTCAGCTGTTCCGAGAAGGCACTGATGGACGCCCAACGAATCAGCGAGAGTTCCGAACCACTATCCAGCAGAGCTTGCATCGGTGTTGACAGGATTCTGAACGTCACGTACAGCAGTTGACTGGACAGCTTAGGAATAACCTTGGCACGGTTAGATGTTTTCAGGAGATTGCAGAGAGAGATGCCGGAACTGAGGACTCCCGCTTTCAGTTCCGATCGACTTTTCCCTGAGGGCGACCGTTGTCCGACACTGTCACCTCGTTGGCTCCCGAGGCCGGGCCTGTCGTGGTCCCCGCCCTGGTACGTGGCTTACCCGCCATAGTCTTTCGGAGTTTGCATGTGCTCATCCCGTGGCCTACTATACCGCAAAGTAGGCATTCTCCGCGGGCTGCACGTTGTTGGGCAACGTCCAGGGGTACGCCAAACCTGTTGTGTGCGGCCTCGACCGCGCCAGCAATGCCGCCGCCATCGGTTGCACTGCGGTTGACCTCCTGCGCTCGGGTGGTGTTGACCTGGGCTTTCTTGCCACCTGTCCATCGTACCTCCAAACGTAGGTCGAGCTCGTCGCGCCAGCCGTCTCCTGCCTGGAAGGCCCGTGGAAGCATCGTGGCAAATGGCACGATATGAACTTCTTCCATGTTTCGACTCAACTCGGCGAACACATCGGTCATGTCGATGCTCTGTTGATCGGACAGCAGCCACAACCACGCCCAAACCGCCAGATAACGGCTAGGTTTGGAGAATCTGTCCGCCTTCAGTGATGCTAAGGCTGATGTCGCCTCTCGCGCCAGTGTCCTCTCGGTGAACAGGTGTTGGAACAGAGTGACTCGTCGAAGTAGCCAAGATCCCCGCGTCGGGATGTTCTTCGAACATGCTTTGGCGAACAGGAGCCATAGACCGCCCACCTTCCATTTGCCTCGTTGGACCCGGATAATGTTCTCGATGTTCTCATCCAAGTCCAGAAGTTGTTCCACCATCGACGTAATGTCCTTCGTCTTTAGGGAAACTACCGGGAGTTTTGTGAACTTCTCGACCGTCTTGGAGTTCAGCGGTTTGTCGCGTTTCTTGGTAGAGTCTTTCAAGTGGGACAGGGTCGGAGATGTTCGACTCAGCACATGTCCCAGGATGGCCAGTGTCGTGTGTTTGCATTCCCAGTCGAACTCCCTTTTCTTGAAGTAGTCGATTCCTGACTCGTGCGCTCTTCGGGTGGCTTTGATCAGGCGTGACCAGTTCCGAAGCTGTCGCCGTGGGGTCGGCGCATCGACTCGTTGTCGTTTGGTGAGTCGAGGCCAGTCGCCGTCCGGTTTGTTCTTCGAACGTCCGTTGTTGTTGAAGTCGGCGCTGTCGTCGTCGGAGAAGTCGGAATCGGAAGAATCGGACGACTCGGACTCGTGTCTATCCCGTAGCTCGTGCTCCTTGTCAGCATTACTCATCTTGGGGCGAGTCATGTCCTTCTCTAACGCTGCTGCGGCGTCGTGTGCCGCCTTTAGTCTCCTGGTCTCGTCCTCCTCAACCTCCGAGGGTGGGTTTTCCTGGCGTTGTCTTTCGGCCTCTTCCTCCTCTAGCCGTCTGGCTGTTTCCTCCTCTGTCTCCTCCGACTCGTTCTGAGAGTCTAGTACCTCGTCGTCGTCGTTGTGAGACGCCGCTTCGATCCGTTCGAGTAGGAGCGCGCGGACTGCCTCCTCAGGTAGTTTTGCCAGAAGTTCTTGGACTGTTGGTTCGCGATTGGAATTCTTGGTTGGTCGTCCCATCTTGAGTGTTGCTGGTGTGCCGCTACCACGTGTATGGAAAGTAGCTAGGGTTAGTCGTAGTCCAATGAGGGCGCGAGTATGAAGAAGAGACACTTGTCATCTTCTCCCAAAAGTCTTCTCATTGAACCCTAACCCCGGATGACTAACGAACTCTAAACTGTGTGATCTTACATTTAGCTGATTTCTTCCCCTCTCTCAACACACCCCAATGAACACCGTTCCAGACGATATCCGGTTCAAAATTCTCGGCCAGCTGCCTCTGGAGGCCTGTCTGGCGGTTTCCGAGTCCTGCCGATCCTGGTACTCGCTGCTGCTCACTCTTGACGAGTCCCTGATCAGAACCAAGGTCCTGGAACGAGCCCCCTGGTTCACGCTGAACCAAGGAGGAGGTGATCTGGACACGTGGAACAAGGCTGCCCGAGTCACCGTGTCGCGGTCGCGTCGATCGTGTCTTCACGGTACCAAAAGAGAGGTCAAGGGCACCAAATTGCAGGCTATCAAGAGTGTGGAGTATCCTGCTGGAAAGTCTACTGCCAAGGTTGTTCGAGTGAAGGGAGTTGATGTGACGTTTGACAATGAGGCCAGAGAGTCCATGGAACCCTTGTTCGACGAGCCCCTTGTCACGTCTGCCTTTGAATCCCTGAAAGGTACCACTTTCATAGACAAGGACAAATCTTTTGACTTGAAGACTCTCTCCACCGGAAGTGCTGAGCCTGCCAAGAAAGGATTTGGAGTTTCCGAGCGAGGACTCACGTGTGTTTCTCCGTCCGGACTGGTTTTCCGCAACTCCAACCCCGAGGGGTTTGTTCATGTTGTTGCTGAGAACGACGTCATGGTCCATGTGCGATACTCCACGTCTCTGCGGGACGACTACTTTGATCCCATGTCGGACGAGGAAGACGAAGACGAAGAGAAGGAGGAAGACGACTCTTTCAACGAGGCCGATGTGGACTGTCTGATTCACAAACCGTCGTTTCCCAGACAGACGGACGGAAGTCTGGTAGTTGGAGACGACAGCAAACATTACAAGTTGTGGCCTCAGTTCGATTTCAGCACCGGATACACGCTCATCAACCTTCTCCCGGGCTCGGGAGGAGCTCTGGTTCAGAAGATGACCTCTTCAAATGTCGTCTCCAGCTACTTGGGGTACATTGAGCCCACTGAAGATCTTCAGCACGTGATCATTTGTGCTGTTCCCAATGTTCGCGACGCTCTGGCCATGGAGTATCCGTCGCTGATTAAGAAGTTCTGGTTCTCCTATGACGGATATCTCTTCTTCCTCTGGGAGGGCAGACTGATTCGATTGTGGGTCGATCTCGGATGGCAGAAGGATGTTCCCATGCATGAAGCGACTCGAGAGGCTCTGGGTCACGATCGACTTCCTCAAGACGACGTCAACGACACTCGAGCTCTGACCTCTATTCTGGCCTCTGGGTTCCCCAACCTTGGCACCTTTGTCGTCCAAGGCATGATGTATGCCGACTGCGATCCTGTTCAGGGCGACGCAAAGCGAGGTCTCGATCGATACGTGACTTACAAGGGCTGCGCAGGTGCAATTGTGGGCGATCTTCACACTGGCACGACGTATTTCATGCGAGGTGACAAGGAGGGTCAATTCGCCGCCATTCCGTTCCTCAAGGGAGACAAGGTGGGCTTCTACTCCCTGCGAAACGACGTGGTGAAGATTCTCCAGATTGGAGCTGACAAGGGCAAAGATCTGAAGGAGCTGTTTCGACAGCTTCAGGCCAAGTTTGTTAACATGCCCCTGAAGAAGCCCAACTTTGCCTATTTTGGATACGAGAAGAACGACTCCCACAATCACCCTCGACAGGTGCAGCCCAATGTCGCCTTCCTCGATCTCAAGCCGGACCAGTTTGCCAACGATTACGGGTTCAACATGATGGGTCTTTTTGCTGGAGGTCGACCTGGCTCGTACGAAGCTCTGGAATGGACGCAGCGGTTCCCAGACTCTGATCTCGATGAGTACGAAGAAGACGGAACTTATAGAGAACGGTACGCCGAAGAGGATCTGGAGGACGAAGAGACGGGAGCCCTTGACTGGGATATCGCCTTGCTTCTGCCCAGAGGAGAGTACGACCACGATCTCATTAATGAGTCGGATGATTCAGAAAACGAGAAGAAGGAAGCCGAGATTGACTACCATCTCGAGGGATACAAGGATGCAACCACTCGACGAGTCAAGGATGTTCGGTACAAGCACAAGGACTACTTCCAGGGCTTCCGAAAGGGGTTCAGAGAGATGAACGGGTACACCGAAGACTCGGATGAGGATCCCTACTGGGGAAGTAACCCTGCTCACAAGGTCAACACTACCAGTAGTGCTCCGATGAATGTGTATTACATGCGGGGGGAGTAGGTTAGCTATTTTATTTGAAGAGAAATTGTTTATGAGATGATCCATGAAGTAAATGAACTATTCGAGCACATTACAAGTAGGTGCGGTTTCTGTAAGTATATATTTACTCGCGCTCGTATTTTAGCGACGTTGATGAGATATTGGAGATTTCAATGAGCTCTATCAAGTTGAGGCATGTGATAAAGGCAGCGAGATATGAGTAAGTAAAAATGGATACTAACATGAGATATTTCAATCGTAACTGATCTGTTTGCTCAGCCTTCTCCTGCCAATGTGAGTAAAAGCACCCTGAACTGAATCCACTGCATTTAATTCGTCTCCCTGGGTTCCATGTTCATAAAGTTTCGTGTGTCGATAACCATGTTATCTACTTGTGCTTTACTCGCAATGGATACCCTACCGATTGAGATTATAATACTCATTTTCCGCGAATGCGGCCTGGAAACAGCCCTGTCTCTCAGAGAGACGTGCCGAGCCATTTATCACACATGGAGGTCGTCCGATAATTCTTTGGTGCGAAACATGGTGCTCGAAAGAGTCCCCTGGTTCACTCTCAACGAATCAGGAACTGGTCTGACGTCTTGGAGTAAATGTGCTCTTACCATCAAGTACCGCTCACACGCAGCAGCCAACTCTCGTGATGGCTGGAGCTACGTGAATGAGGATACAGCCATCAAGCAGCTTGATGACCTGTATGAAGGAAAGGAGATGCTCGAAGTGCACGATGCAGTTCCAGAGTCGGAATTGAGAGACAAATCGCTGCTTTACACAGGTATACAAGTCATTCCTGAGATTCCAGTAAACAACACCAAAGTCCATCATTCCGATCCTCACTTCTCAGTCAAGTTGCTCGCTGAGAACGACGTCTTTCTTCATATTGGAGACACTGGCGAAAGGGAATATCACAACCTCATCAACAAGAGCTTGTGCGAACGAGACGAAGATGGAACGTGGATCGTCTCGAACCAACGCTACCTGGACATGTCTGTGAGAGTCACTCTGCTACCCAACGAGGCTGGGGCTATCTTTACACTCGCCCACGTGGTCGCTTTTCCGGCGGACATCTTTGACAACACAGGACTCGACCTGCGTTCTCGGCTTTATCTTGTCCGTCCATCGGACGTTGGGGTTAAGTCCCTGGATGAAGAATGGTATCAAACGTCGTCTGTGGCTCTCGGACCATTGTTCCAACTTGAAGAATTACTCGATATCTATGAGCACTACGATGCCATCAATTTCAGCATGGTCTACAACGGATACTTTTACTCGATGCTCAGAAATAAGCGCTGGGTTCGATTCTGGATCGACCTGAGTGTCACGCAAGACTATGAGGGCTACCCGCCCGTAAAGAGGAGTCGAAGGCAGGCAAAATTGGCTGTAAATTCCAAATTTCCAGTCCTCCACGCTGGGCCCATGCGACCTACCATGACGACTCACTTTCGGGGTAACAAGGAGTCAGGTCTGGACAGATACGTTGTTCTTCGTCCCTGGAGAAGATACGACTGGATCGGGGATCTTCTCACGGGCAGATCTTACAGAGGAGACCCTTTCGACCCTGATCCTGAGGAGCAAACCCATCAAATGGCCCCGTATTTCCGGAAAGACGATCTGGACACCCCTGGGTTTTATACATGGCCGATTGCAGAAGGTGATGTTGTTTTTCGATGAAGGAGGTATGCAGGTTCTTCTTAGGGTGTCGAGGTGCTCAAATAATGGCAGAAGAAGATGTAGAGTCAAGATACCGAATTGCGTCTTTGCTGAGTCTTCCTCGAGTAGATTAATTCAGTACGAGTACCAGTAGCCCTTTCTGTACACATTCCATGTCTATACGCACTCAACGTCTGAATATATCGTTGAAATTATTAGTGGTGGAGTTCACACTGGCGACTGTAAGACACATTGGAAAACCATACCCGAACAGGTTCGTACAAGTAGACGACTGTAACCTCGTGAGGCTCTTACAATGTAGAGGACAAGTTATAGAGTCTCACGTCAATGAACGAACCAAATGTGATCACACACATCGACTTCACGTGAGTTTGAAACATTAGAATCAGTTCCATTCAATTGGTCACGTGACGAAGCAAGCTTTCAATAAAAATTGTGAAAAATCCCATCCCAAAAAGACTCTGTTCAAGGTCATGTGGCTTCCTGAGTTATGCATCTCAAACAGACGGAACATATCGACTACACCCAAGGATACAGTGCGCTTAAAACTGACATTTCTGAAAGAAAGATTATTCGCACCGACTGAAGACGACCTTGCGATCGAAAGTTTATAATTTTCTACAAGTACTTATACACGGACCACCTGCTCAAATCCTCTCTTTCGCACTCTCCCAAAACGTGTCATCTACTTAGACACTCCCAACTAGAGCTCCTTATACCCTAACCAAACTCAACTAAGCACAACAAATGGGACTTATCAATACTCATTCATTATTGGCCGACGATCACCAAAAAGCTTTTGCTTCTGCTCAAAAAGCTCACTTATTCCCTCCGGAGCATCAACCATCCCCCTAACTCTTTTACACCACCCACACATCGCCCCATCTCGTCTCCACTTTCGCCTTCCACTCATAAACAAGGTTCTAGGTCTAGACCAACAACCTGTCTCTAAGTTTTCAGTTTTTGATCAAAGACACTTCAAAAACAAATTACACTGTATCAAAGCCATTTCAATGAGTCTCCAGCTACTTCCACTAAAATCCACTTTCTCCAATACCGATTTCCAATCCCCCCCCAAATCCACCACCTCAAAACCTACATCCAAACAAAGTTCCAATCTGCATACATTTCTGTCTGCTCATCAACCGCTGAAACTTCCACCTCCAAACACCATCATCGGTCTTAGATTGTATCACGGAAATTCGCCACGTGACCGTCATCTGACCATCCATCTCTTTGCATCCCAATCACGTGACCCAACACATCGTCAACTCACGTGCTTCACATCATCTTCCCCTTCAACGTCAAACATCGTCATATAGTCAGACGTCGTCAGATTCTCGACTCGACATCACGTGACCGATCCAAAAACAACATCAGCGTCATCCCCTCACGTGCCCGACTCTTTCCACGTGCTCCGATCTCGATTATCTGCATTTTCAACCGAGTTACCCGGCCCACACAAAACATCGAATCCCGTGACACATCACGTGACCGCAACTAAAGCACACACAAAACCACACCAACAATGACCGACCGAGTCGTTTACGTGGGATCGATCCCCTATGACCAGACAGAGGAGCAAATGCTGGACATTTTCAAGTCTGTGGGACCCGTTATTTCGCTAAAGCTCATGTTTGACAAGGAGACTGGTCGATCAAAGGGCTATGGATTTGCAGAATACCCCGATGCTGATACTGCGCGTTCGGCTATCAGAAACCTGAATGGATTTCAGGTTGGTTCTAGACAGCTACGAGTGGATCATTCTCATGAGGGTCAAGTTCGAGAGTTTTTTGCGTCTCAGAACAGATTCCCCAACGCCAATGTAGCCAAAAACGGACGACCAGGTCTGCCGGCAGGAGTCACTCTCCGCCCAGGCTTGGAGCCTGCTCAGCAGGTGTCCGAGACCATGAATGGATACACCAAGAGCCAGATGGTTGCGGTGGTGACGGATCTGATGAGCATGAGCAAAAACTCGCCGCAGCTGCTGGCCGATTTGTTCACCCAGGCCCCTCAGCTGGCCTATGCTGCTGTCCAGTGTCTTCTGAACCTGGGTCTGGTGGATGAGCAGAAAGTGTTGAGTGTGGTTCGAGGCAACCCTGGTGTTAATGCCGGAGGTGCCAAGCCCACGCCCACGGGTCCTGCTGCCCAGTCGACTCCCGATCCTGTTTCGGGTAACGCTGCTCTCATTCAGCAGGTCATGGCTCTTAGTGAGACTGACATTAACGCCCTGGCCCCGGAACACCAGAGAAGCATCCGAGAGCTGCGGGACCGGATTCAGAGAGGCGAAGTTGTTTGAGAGGACGAATATTCTTGCTTTGCTGACACCAAATAGATCAATGAATGTATATTTTATGAGAGTGGGTGGGTAAGAAAAACAGATTGTAGACATCGTGGATGTTGAAGATGAGAGAAGCATTTGACGAACACGTAATATGAGTATTGCTTTTCACCTTCTCCGTTCACTGTACTGTAGACGAAATCACTGTCACTCTTGTTCACCTTCCCTGGGGCTCATGGATCCACCACAGTGTACCGGGCTCCAAGAACCTTGCACAGGACCCCTCTGTTGATGACAGAAATAACACATAGATTCGGTGAGATAAAATATAGTTGCCAGCTCGTGTATGGATCCCACAAATCTAGTTTCAACTTGATCAGACGTTTTTTGGTCTCTGGTACCTATACTTACATCGATCTCTAGCCCTTCAGAGCATGAATCTTACCAACTTGACGAGTTTTCGTCGGATGAATCTAATTTTTGAAGAGTAATTTTTATCTGTGACCAATGTTACTTCTGAGCAGCTAAAAACTACAAAATTCCCGCTCAACCACCAATATTTCACCTCCTTCACTACCTCCTCCCCATTATTCCCAACTCTACTATCCACTAACTTCTGCAGGCCAACCTACTTCTTTTCTTACATCACCACTTTGGTCTGCAGAACCAGCACACCACTCATCACACGCTTGACGGCAGCCATCGCGAATCCGAAAAGTGCAAAATGGACAGAAACACGCCGCAACCGCCGTCCCGGACGCTTTTCGTCGGCAACTTTCCGTTTGAAATGACTGAGCCCGAGGTCCGCGACATGCTTGGACGGCATGGAACTGTCGTGGGATTCCGTCTGGTGACCGAAAGAGGCCCCGCAGACAACCGCCGATCAAAGGGCTACGGCTTCGTCGAGTACTCGTCGATACCCGAGGCCGAGCGGGCTCTGGAGTCGCTTCGAGACGTGCGAATCGGCCAGCGGCAGATCCGAACAGCTTTCACACAAGATATGCAGCAACATCGAGCGGAGAGAGCGCGAGAGGGGTACGGGAGGGACCAGGGTCAGGGATACGGACGAGATGGAGGTCAGGGATACGGTGGAGGTCAGGGTTATGGCCGAGATGGAGGCAGAGATGGGGGTCGAGATGGAGGTAGAGACGGAGGACGAGACTACCGATCTCCTCATCCTGATGGCCCGGCAGGATATGGAGGCAATCAGGGTTATGGCAACCAGGGCCAGGGATACGGTGGCCAGGGATATGGAGGTCATGGCGGTCAAGGACACGGAGGTCAGGGTTATGGTGGACAAGGAGGTCACGGTGGAGGGTACGATCAACGCCAACAATCAACGCCCAATGCCAGCACCCCCAACCCTTCGACACCGGTGCCCGCACCAGGCCCCACACTTACTACTCCCGATGCTACATCCACCGTTCTGTCTGCTCTCCAGCCCAACCAGCTGCTGGATCTCATTGCTCATCTCAAGACGCTGATCAACAAGAACCCCGCCGAGGCAGCCCAGATTCTGCAGGTCTCGGAGCCCATCACATACGCGGCAGTCCAGGCCATGCTCCTGATGGGTCTGATCGACGCCAAGGTGGTTCAGCAGGTCGTTGGAGGTCAGCAACCACAAGCTCCGGCTCGCGTGACTCCCCAGCCGCAGAATGTGACTCCCCAGCCCCAGGCCCATCACGTGGCCGCGCCCACTCATCTCGACCCCCAGCAGCAGCAGATGATTAACCAGGTGCTGGCTCTTACTGACGCACAGTTGGCGTCGCTTCCTCATGACCAGAGAGCTACTTTGCAGCAGTTGCGAGAGAATTATCGACGGGGAGTTTTCAGCTAGCCGAAGAAATGCTGAAGAAATGCCAAAGGCGTTTCTGGGGCGTTTCCAAGGCGTGAGGCTGGTCAGATTGGGTTCGAAAGCGACCCTTAAGAGAGTGACCAGACAGGATGATCATCGTGGTCGTCCAGGTCGGTTGCCGACCTTTCTAAGCCCAGTCAGCTGTTGTACAAGGGGCGTTGACTGCTTGGTTTACTGAGCAGCTCGCTTAACCACTGGCGGATGCTATCGTCAGCCTCGTGGGCCCCGGTCACTCTCAGTCAGGTTGAAGTGGAGTATGGTATGGATATATATAGTGATTGGAATTGCATATGGATGTTTAAAGGAGGTGGAGGCGGAGGCCACAAGTAGACAATAGACGTGCGAGCACAAATACGGAGTACCAACGAGACTGGTTGTAGAGACTTCACTGACAGTCAAGAATGGACGAAGCCACGCATGAAATCGTAGGAAATCAACGTTTGGATGGAAATAGCTTTTTCAGACTCGAAGACGCGTTCAGATTCAAGCGCTTCAAGGCGATGTCTTCACAGCCTGTTCCTGGCGACTGACTGTACTTGTACTTACCTGTCCTGCATGCTCCACGAGTAGATCACAGCTTTTCAACCAGACACCCATGGGGCTTTGAATAGTCCAGTCACACAAAGCTCCTGCAACAAGATCCGAGATTAAACCAGATATTTTACTGGATATTTGAAGCCATTCATCATGTCTGTATCTCCATTCTCATAATCCCCTTGAAATCTCATTACGTAATACCTTAATTTCGAAATACTTTGCAGTTGACCCAATAGCAGAGCTAAAGGTAAACCAAGTAAAGCATGTAAATCTCCTCGCTTCCAGGAGTCGAATGATACTAATATCATGACCACTAGAATAGCGAAGGAACATAAAAGGATGTAATCCGACCGTTATACCCCCGTTTTCGACCGGAATGGCTTCCTTGAATTCAGAAGCTGTCATTTATTCGGATCACATAGCTATTCACTCAGTCGAACCCCTCCCCACTCCTCCACAATGACTCTCCTCATACAACCCGCCCTGTAGCAAAACCTTGCCCGAACCTTAATTCCTCCGAAGGTGTGCATTCACATTGGGCTCGCAAATCAGCTCTCTTTCACCCCACACAACCCCCTCCAACTCCGTCTACTATGTTCCGACTCGCCCGAATTTCTGCTACCAGCAACGTTGCCCGTCTGGCTATTATTCGGCCTGCCGCCCGACCCTTTTCCACCACTGTCGCCCGATTTAACGAGCAGAAGAAGCCCGAGCCCGAGCTCATGAACACCCTGGACAAGTCCGAGTTCCTCAACAAGATCCGGGACAACGACCGGGTGCTGCACGAGATTGCGTCGTTCCAGGACTTTATGCTGGAGAAGGGTTACGTCAACCCTGACGGCACTCGAGCCTCTGGTATCATGGCCATGATGAAGATGATCTCTGACAAGGAGGTTGGCAAGCGTCTGGAGGGAATCAACGCTGTGCTTGAGCAGGAGAACATTGAGGTGACCAAGGACGACATCAAGTCTCTGGTTACTGCTCTTGGAATGAAGTAGGAGAATCAGGACAAAGCGACCGAAGCGAGTGTTTGTTGTTTAGAGGCTTCCTGACGATTGCGGATAGCCCGACGACTGTGGACTTGCACAGGGGGAATTGAGCCCCCGTTTGTTGATTGAGTGGGTGTTTTGTTCTTCACAGGCAAGTTCAGTGTATTTAGAAAAAGATATGAATGTTTTAGATGGATGGCACTACTGTACAAGTACAGTACAGGGAGATGGAGGTATCGGAAGTGGGTACAGTATGTACCAAACCAATTACATGAGCTTTTTAGAACTCAACGATTCGTCAGTTGCTGTAACGGACCCCCAGCTGTCTTGTACAGTACTCCGTAGAGGTCTCAGCGGACGTCCACTGAAATTGGTCTTCCCAATTGAACACATAAGGCGCTACAATTAAGTTAGTCGCAAGTATAAGCTGGGAAGTTATCGAGGAATTGACTGAACAGGCTGAGAATGAAGAACCGTCCCGAGGCTTGACTCTTGATATTGCACCCACTTGGCTGTCAGCCGTTATACACGATACAAGAACACTGCCAGTGGCATTGTTACGACTACCAACAACTGAACGATACCCTGTCGTTTGACTCGTTGGCTCGAGTTTTCAATTGCAACAGGCGCTCCGCTCATGTTACTTACATGCTCACGCTGTTCATAAAATAACTTATCTTATACACTAAGTGTTGAACTAATTACAAGGTGTTGAAAGTGGCTGTTCCTACTTCAGACAGTCCGCCACGAAACCGTCCATTCCAAGCGTATGATGATACCCTGGACTCAAACCATCCCATTCTAGCAAACGCGACCTCTACTCCAGAGAGCCGTTCTTGACGAGGTAGGCGAGCAGATCGACCTTGGTGACAATGTGCACGGGCTTGACTCCCTCGGCGTCCTTCTCGGTCACAATGACGGACGAGTTATGCTCGAAGAACTTGTTGAGAGCAGCCAGAGGAGTGTCCACGGTGACCTCGACGAACTGACGCTGCTTGGTGGGCTGCTTCTCGCCGGAAGGAGTGCCGATGGACAGGTTGGCGGTGGCAGACGCAATGGCGTCGGCGGTGAGCTGGTGAGAGTCCAGCTTTTGGAAATCCAGCATGACCTTCTCGATCTGGGTCTCGGGGGTGGCCTTGCCGTGAGACAGGAAGGAAAGCAGGTTTCCGAGAGTCACAAGACCAATGAGCTTGCCGGAAGACTTGCTGGCGACGGGGATCTGGTCGAAGCCCTTCTCTCGCATCAGCTCGACGGCGTTGGCAACAGTAGAGTCGCCCTTGACAGTGACGACAGGCTTGAGATGCAGATCGGCAATGGTGGCGCCCTTGTACTGCTGCTTTCGCTTGGCCTGCTCGGCGAGGGTGGCGTCGTCAACGAAGCCGTTGTTCTTCATCCAGTCGTCGTCGATGAACTTGGTGAGGTAGGATCGCACAGAGTCGGGGAAAACCACAACCAGAGTGTCCTTCTCGGTGAGGTTCTTGGCGACCTGGAGAGCGGCGGCCAGCGCAGAGCCAGAGGAGCCGCCGACAAGCAGACCCTCCTCCTTGATGAGCCGTCGCGACAGCAAGAAGGACTCTCGGTCCTCGGTCTTGATCCACGAGTCAATGACGTCTCGGTCGAGCACGTCGGGGACGAAGTCGTAGCCAATGCCCTCGACCTTGTAGCCCTCGCTGGAGTCGTTGAGCGACTCGGGAATGGCCAGAATCGAGCCCTTGGGGTCCGCAGCCACAACAACCACGTCCTTGTTCTTGCTCTTGAGAGCCTTGGCGATACCGGTGATGGTACCTCCGGTTCCGGCGCCAGCGACGAGATGGGTCACCTTGCCCTCGGTCTGCTCCCAGATCTCGGCTCCGGTGCCGTACAGGTGGGCGTCGGGGTTGGCCTCGTTGCCGTACTGGTCGAGAATGACGGCCTTGGGGATCTCCTGCTCCAGACGTCGAGCCACGCCAATGTGCGACTCGGGGGCGTCCCAAGCGGCCTCGGTGGGGGTTCGCACAATCTCGGCGCCAAGAGCCTTGAGCACAGACACCTTCTCGTTGGACATCTTCTCGGGCAGAGTGATGATGGTTCGGTAGCCTCGAACGGCACCGACCAGAGCCAGACCGATACCGGTGTTACCGGAGGTGGGCTCAATCAGAGTGTAGCCGGCGTCGGGCTTGATTCGGCCCTGCTTCTCGGCCTCAAGCACCATTCGCTTGGCAATTCGGTCCTTGACGGATCCGCCGGCGTTGAAGTACTCGCACTTGCCGAGAATTCGACACTTGATGCCCAGGGACTGGGGAATCTTCTGGAGCTCAACCATGGGCGTGTCGCCAATGTGGTCGAGCACGGTCTGGGCCACGGGGGGAGGAGTCATTGTGTTTTTTGGGGGGTGTGTGTGTGGGTGTGGTGAGGAAGAAAAGTGGCTTGGGACAGGTGTAGGGAAAAAAGGTTATTAGAGTTTGATGGATGGTTACGGTGAGGTGGTGGTGAGGTGAGGGTGGATTTGGTGGACTTAACGTAGGGTAGGAAATGACGGCTTTAGTGAGTGTGAAGTAAGTTCGATTAGACTGAGGCTCTAATAAGGAACAAATTCTGAGTTTGCCCGACTCGACATCATGCCTGGGTCAGTTGTCAGGTAAGTATCAGGTCCTCTTTGAACGTTCAGTCGAACTCCACCTCAATTGACTCAAGCCCAGCTCAGTGGAAAGGGAGAGATCCAGGCGACTAGAATGATATATTGAATGTCATCTTCAGTACTTATGAAAGTCGTGTTGAGCTTTTGTAAGCATGTCTGACCACATCTAACTTGGCGAAACCCAACTGAATTCGAGAAACATGTGAATAAATCGAATCCTTGGGGTGACGTGAATGGGGATCTGCTCTGATTAACACACATTCGTTAACATTAAGCCCGTAAGATCGTTCTTCGCGTAAGTCTCCTTTATCTGATCCTTCAGTAGCCGTGGAAAACTCTCAGACACCTAACGAGCTAAGGATTTCACCATTGAACACATTGCTGGACCCCATCATTCAAATCACGTGACCTACCCCTCAAATGCACCAATTCCTCAACACACGGGCCCACAATTCATCTCTGTGGCATGCACAGGAACCTTCCAATACAACGCACATAAAAGTGACATACATCGATCATGTAAATTTTAGCTGAACCTTGATGAATTTTCAGGACACCGTCTAGAGCTGGAAAACCAGCCAATCGGGGATAAAAAGGCATCAATCGGTTCTCCTGGGCTCATGGAGTCGACCCAAGTGGCTGGATACCAAATCCACCTTCTAACCGCCGTAATAAAGTCCCCACAAATCCACCGCGTCACGTCAAAGAACGACGTCATAATAATGCCACATGAAACTGGATCTAGATTTCGTTAGCCGAAAAACGCCGTTTGAAACCGCCTGATCAACGAGAGTGGTTGTCCTCCTCAGCAACCACATGACAAATAGACCCGATCATGTGACCTGAGACCCCAATGTCTGACAGTTTGAGAGCAATGTGGCTTGCCCACGTGGGTCTTGTTGAGCGGAGAACGTGGACATGAGCAGTTGGGCGGGGATGTGAGAAAATTCGAAGGGAAGGGGGAGAGATAATGATACCATCCACGTGATATATCACGTGGCGCGAGATACACGAGAACTAGCGCAATCACATGATCGGTAATGGACGGATTCAAATCGTGCGGCTGAACCCGATGTTCCACTTTTGGGTTCGATCCGTGGGGGTTGGAGTGGGGGTTTTTGCTGGTGAGGTGTATGAGTGAGACATGAATATGGTGGTTGTGAAACAGGTTATGAGCGAGAACAGAGGTGGTTAGTCAGTGATGAGAGAAATGGCGGTTTGGGGATGTTCAGGATCTTTAGAGTCGAGGGAGTCCTATTCTAAATGGTGGGTGGCTGGACTTGACAATGTAGAAAAGAGGCCAAGGGACATTCATTGAATCCCATTGAATAAGGAGAGCAGTCTGAACACAGCCATTGACGAGTGGGGATAATTAGAGCAGCTTTGCTCTAATATCTGGTATGGGGTGTAAGAAGACGCGAGCAGACTGCCGCTGGTTGTGAGCATCTGACCAACACTTTGTGAAAGTACAGTAGGTCACGCCCTAGGATATTGGGAAATGTGGATATAAACGATACGCTAACGGTCAGATAATTCGGATTGCCGCTCTGCTTCATAGTAAGAGTGTTGGGAATGTTCCTAGCACAAAAGTTGGCCAAGTGAGCCGCTGTAGCAGGTAGCTAGAAGAGTTCGTACGCTCACCATAGTCCAGTTCTTCTCTTGATTGTCAGAGAAGTTAACACTGGTGGAATTCTGTGTCATTTCATAACGCCCGATCAGATTTCCATAAGTCGCCCACTTTCACTCATTGACCAACATCACCAATCTATCCTACTGTAGCCCGCCCAGATGGTCTATTCAACCGTTCCTGTTTCACCCTGTCCAAAGTCAGACTCAAATCAACGTCATCGAAACCACATTTGGTTGGTGTCACAAGACGCAGATCCGTCTTCTGTCGATCAAAACATGTTCTGAAGGACGGACGATGGTCATCCGGTAAATGGGTGAACCAAAGTGACGACTATAGTATGGTGAAGGTACACCACCAATAACATCAGACACATCTTTGGTCACATGACCAACCCTCAACATATCCATTCTCCTCCAACTCGCCCACTCGTTTCACATTGTGCATCAGATAAACTCTGTCGATCGTATAGGGGTAGATGTGCCGTTGTGTCAGGAGAAAGGTGCGTTTACGAGGGTATAATAAAACGAGATTAAAGCGAGCAAAAGGCCCGAGATGAGGCGTTGAGGAGGGCCCAAATGGACACTAAAAAAAGTCGTAAATATTATCGGTCCAATTCTTGAGAGAAGGCGGATTAGCTGTTGTCATTGAACACAAACAATAACCACTTGTACCCCTGTATTTTGAGATTTCCACCTATTTTAGACCTCTTATTATGGCCTCTCTTTGTCACAACTTAATCTGACTGGAAGGAGGAGTAACTTGGGAGATGTGGTGGGTGTGGACGAAAGAGATGTAGATAGATCAATTCCCCGAAACGCGACCATCATTCAGCCGTTTCAAAAATCCAAATCTGACCTTTTTTCCTTCCAAAACAGACGTTTCGGCCAGATCTGGGCTGGTCGCTTTTTAGATCTGCATCACGTGATAAAAGGGGTTGCCTGCAGCTAACCAAGCATAGCGTTTGGGCCAGAGTGGTGTGGTGTGGATGGGGGAGAAATACACACGAGGGACAGGGATGACGGAAGGGTAATTAGGTCAGGGAGAATAGGGGTTCCAGGGGGGGGTAGTAGAGAGGTTATGAGTAATGTAGCAAGTGAGGGGGGTGAGCCATACTGCCGACAAATCAATTCCACAGTCTCGTACTCCATTTAGCCACTTTTCAGCACCTCGGCTCTTACTTACACATCCCAATTCGGAAGCTGGAGAATTAGCTTCGTGATCGAAGGTTGAGCTAATCCCGTTTAGTTGGTAACTCTGGAAACGACGTGACTCCGTGAAATCATCTTCACGCGACAGACATTCGAGTGTGGAGTTGGACGAGAAGAAGAGAAAGTGAGTATTGTGGGAGTATGAAGGCAATGTGGAGTGTCTGGCGGTCACATGACTGACCGAGGAAGATCTGAAGACCTTGTTGAAGAGCTTTGAAGGGACAGGAGAAAGGTGGAGGGAATGGGAGTGGTTGCAACGGGATGGGGGAGGTGTGATAGAAGGAGTGTGACACAAATGGGGTCGTGACACAGATGCAAGTGGTGGATTTTGATGATGTTACACAAACACAACCACTTCTGCTCCTTCGCACCTCTTGTCACACGTCCACTCATCCTCCCATCACCATGCACCTCGGCTGAAACGCAGACAACCCCACCATCCGCACCAAAACCCCACATGGAGGTTGTGAGTGCTTTGACAGAGATTCTAACCCAGGTGTTGAGCGACTATATCAGTGTCAGCGAAGAAAGATTAGCAAATCTGACATTTTTCACCCTACATCTGCGACGAGATAAAACGAGACACTCGGTCACGACGATATACACGAGTAACGACACGAAAGAGGAACTTCTACACTACATCAATCGGAACAACTTCTACACTACATCAATCTAGAATTCTGATTGAGCAATTTGAGTCAGATCACGTTCACAGAAAGTACCTGATAACAGTTGTTGATCACATCTACAACTTCGACTTGAACAGCTTGACCTGATCTCCAGCAATGCTACCCCTGCAACGACAACAAACGGGGACGTCGACGGCGCCGTCGCAGCGGCAATCGAAGCGGTTTTCCGTCGCAGCAATGTACATGTCCATGGGCGGAGTGGACAAGGACGACGATATCGACGACGCTCTGGCCAAGGCCCAAAAACACCTGCGGTTTCTCAAGGCCGCCATTTCCGAGCAGTCCAAGCACAACTTCGTGCTGGAGAAGGACGTGCGGTACCTGGATACGCGAATTGCGCTCATCATCCAGAACAAGATGGGCGTGGAGGAGCAGAAGGACATTGCTTCGCGTCTGGACGAACACGAGGCCATCAGCGAAACGAGCTTCCCGGACAGAAAGAAGACGGATCTGTACTCGAATCTCTTCTTTCTGCTGCAATCGGAACCCAAACACATTGCGTCTCTGTGTACTCTGGTTAGTATGACGGAGATCGACTCTCTGCTGCAGACGGTCATGTTCACCATCTACGGAAACCAGTACGAACAGCGAGAAGAGCACCTGTTGCTGTCCATGTTTCAGGCCGTTTTGGCCTACCAGTTTGACACTACTCTGGAGTTCTCCTCGTTACTGCGAGCAAACACCCCAGTGTCCCGAATGATGACTACTTACACTCGACGAGGTCCCGGACAGTCGTATCTGCGCGAAACGCTGTCCCACTGTCTCAACGAGATCATTTCCACGCCCCAAACGCTCGAAATCAACCCCATGAGAGTGCTCATCGAGACGGACTCAGCCCCCGATCTGACCATGGACCAGGCCGCCGAGAACCCGGAGGTGATTGCCATCATCGAGCCGCGACTCCGAACCCTGGAGGCCATTTGTGAGAACGTTCTCTCGACCATCATTAACTCCAAGAGCATTGTTCCATACGGAATCCGGTGGATCTGCAAACAGATTCGAGGATTGGCGCGAAGAAAGTACCCCGATGCGCCCGACGCGTCTGTGTGTTCTCTCATTGGCGCCTTCTTCTTCCTCAGATTCATCAACCCGGCAATTGTCTCACCCCAAACATACATGCTGATCGACAAGCTGCCGAATGATGCCAACTGCCGAAGAACTCTCACCCTGGTGGCCAAGGTGCTTCAGAACATTGCCAACAAGCCCACAACGTCCAAGGAGCCCTACATGGCCTCGTTGACGCCGTTTCTCGAGGTCAACAAGAACCGCGTCAACAAGTTTCTCAATGAGCTGTGCGAGGTGCCCGACTTTTACGAGTCGCTGGAAATGGACCAGTACATTGCGCTGTCCAAGAAGGATCTGTCTATTTCCATCACCCTCAACGAAATCTACGGCATGCACGGGCTGCTGGTCAAGTATATTTCGGATACTAAGGATATTCATCTTCAAAAGGTCATGGGCGACCTGGGAACGTGTCCTGCTCTTGTCCCCAGAGCCCAGAATGCCACCATCGACCTTTCTCTCTTTTCGCAGTGGGAGGCGTCTGTTCTGAACGAGTCTCACTCCGAAACCGCCGCCTACAACGGTCTCAGTCTGCTGCCTGACATTTCCCGCTCCGATGTCGTCTTCATGGAGCTCAAGACGATTCTCATCAACATCATCCGGGCGTTTCCCCCAGGCCATCCCATTCTCACACGTCCTCTGCGACTCCGGAGCATTGCGGACTTTGCTGCCTCGAGCTCTGTGGACGACTCTGGAGTCATCAAGCGCGGAATCAAGGCTCTCGATCTGCTCGACGAGATGGACAAGGACGAGTACGCCGACGACGACAAGTTTGTGCTTGTGTCGGAGATTGAAAACGAGCTTAGTCAGCTTGGTTCGCTGCAGGACTCTGTCGAACAAGAGGCCGTGTCTCTGGAGACCGTCTACCGAGTCATCACGGAGCAGAACGAGTACCTGCGAAGCCAGCTCGACACGTATAGATCGTATCTCAACAATGTGCGGTCGCATACCGGATCTAAAAAGGACAGGAAGATTGCACAGGAGGACACCACCACCGCTTCTTCGACCCCCAATCCGCTGTTGAATCCCGCCGGAAGCACTTCTTCGTACTCCGAGGGACTCGTCAAGAAGTACAACGTGACGCAGTTGATGCGTGACGGCGTGATCCTGACCTGTGCTCTGCCTCTCAACCGAGTGGGATCGTCGCTGGTGTTCTACATTGCCTCTCCTACTCCCGGAACGTTTGTTCTGGCGCTGGTGATGAAGGGCCGAAGCGATCCCGTGGTGACTGTCGATTTCAAGATTGACGATCTGCTCGAGATTGCGGACCAGGAGGTGGATGAGATTGATCTTCAGTGTCTGGTGCTGAGCGTGAAGAATCTGCAGGTGTTACTGAAGCGGGAGTTTGACCGAAGAAGATAGTGGGTCGATAAGCGAGTCGACTTGTGGCTGGTCCAGAGGACACGTATGATAGTGACGACAGTAATAGATTAATGTATAATGCGAGTAGGAGTGGTTGAACGTATGTTTTGGTGCAAGCTCGACTTGTTGAAGGACACTTTTGTCTGAGAAGAAGGACGATGGATGTCTTTGGTCCAAGATTGAGGTGGTTATATTTACTGTCGTTGTCTGTACCGTTGTCGCCATAACTGTTAAAGGTCTTTGTCGCTGCTGTCGGTCCCTTGTTGCCGCTTCGGCTTCCCCTAATAAGTCCTCAACATTTCCGTATCGTCGTCAATATCGAAACCGTCATCTTCGTCCTGATGGCTCAACAAGGTCATTCCAACCGACTCTTCATCCGCCGGTTTCTGGTCCTTTTGCTGGTTCTGTTTCGACACGTTCAATAAATAAACGCCGCCAAAAATTATGAGAAAGCCAGCAATGAGCCAGAACGAGTCCACCCTCGAACTGGTGTTGAAACCCTGGAAAAGAATGAAAGACGCCGCCAGCGTGCACGTGGTGAAGGTGACGTAGTACAGCGGGTTGACAATGTTGGTATCGAACTGGTCCAGCGCTTTGTTGAAGTAGTTCATCTGGGTGATGATGCAGACTGCCACCACCAGCAGAAATAGGTAGGTCGATGGATGAGTGAACTGGTTGTTACCCTCCAGAGACAGCTTGAGCGCGATTCCAAACGCCTTGATGCTCATGACGGAAATGGAGCCCACCGACGAGCAGATGGAGATGTAGATCATCGGGTTGGTTCGGCCCAGACGAGGAGCCACCCTGTAGATCATGAACAGTGCAAACACAGCCACCATCGTCACGTAGACGAGAAACCCCGGCTGGACGGCGTAGTTGAGAATCTCGTCCACCGTCTGCACGTCTTTGTCTGCTGGAGCATGAAGCACAATCATGAGTGATCCTACCAGACAAATTGCACAGCCCAGAGAGCCCAGATAGCCGAGTCGTTCCTTGAGAAAGAAGGACGCCAGAACAGCTCCTATTATGACCGAGAGAGCTCCTAATGGCGTCACGAGAACCGCAGGAGCAAACGTATATGCCGCAAAGTTCGCGACTTCACCCACAGCCATGGTGATGATGCCAGCCCACCAGACGGGTGTCCTCAGGTAGGCGTAGGAGTCGTTTGGATCCGAGGTGTGTGAAGAGGAGGCCATAAGTCCTTTTTTGGTGATGATGAAGGACGTGCCGATCGCCAACGAAGACGACATGGCCAGGGCCAGCCCAATGTACTTGTTTGTGTCGTCCACCATGCTGCTGAGGAGAAACAGTCTAAGTCCGAGAGACGGATACTTCTCCGGTATATCTCTCATGTGTTAGATCGAGTTTAACCTTGGGTGAAAATTGTGGAGATGTGCAAGGGGTGAACAGCTGTCTCAAGTAGTAGAGAAGGTAGAAAGATGAACGGAGAGATATGAATTGAAACGAGCAGATCACTATAGTCGGTGATCTGAGCAATTTCATCTCTTCTTCGAAAAAATCGCTCCCCTCGCCACACGTCAAATCTGCACTGCACTGCAAGGTTCCTTATCGCGCATATTGATCCTCGGAGCATGAGAGACACCAACAGGAAGAGTGAAATTTCTAGCAGATATGTATATATGGTATTGCTGGGGGTCACCTGATCTCTGTCCTGTAGATGTGGGAATAAATTCACCCCTGGAATGTTTCTCCGATAAACAATTAAGACAAGTGTCCACTCTTCTGTTGCAAGCTCCGTTTTTCAAAGACACAGCTCCGGCCCGAGTCTCGCAGTAGGGCAGAGATCTAAGGAATTATATAGTAGGCGACTCATTGTACGATTTTCTCTCAAGTAAGCAACTAAAGCGCTTTTTTTCATCTGCAGAATCTGCCCCGTTTTACGCCAAGTGATTCACCTCACTGGATTAGGGGATATGGGGAACTTGTACACTTGACAGACTGTTCTACCATGGCAAATTCCAGTTACAATCCAGTCCACTAACGTACAATCTTTCGCAGACAAATATTGCTGTGACTGTCTGACAGTACAATACGAACCGCTGCACTAAAGGTACTGGACAACTCTTCCACTATCAACGAGACCAGTGTGTTCTACTAAGCGAACACACACCCCCTTGTGGCCGCACCCCCTTGAGGCCACGGAAGTAGAGCTGTAATTACTGATATGGAATCTTTTTCTGATAGATGGACAAGTAACGCCCGATATAGGTTGATGCATTACGTTAATATGAAAAAGTATCACTTTTCTGGTGGCATTGTTTTCAGTACCAGTACAGGACAAGTACATCGTCTAAAGAAAGCCAACAAATACCTCGTCTAAGCGTAATCAACCACAAACACACAACGTTACACTGCTCGAAATATTGAAAGGTGGCAGCTTTGATTGGGCTGATATTTGTTACACAACCGTAGACTGGATTTAGAATGGTGTGCTTTGTAAATTTAAAGCACTCTTGGAACACGTAAACACCACCCCCAGCGAGACTTTTATCTCAAGTAAAGTTCAAGTAACTGACAGATCATGAGCGAAGCGAATGGTCTGTCTACTGTAGGATATCATGAGCGAAGCGAATGATCTGTGATTGAAGGAACCATCTCAGAAGATTCGCTCATGGTATGTGATTGAAAGACCAATCCCGAAATGTAGCCAGATCATTCGCTTCGCTCATGATCTGTGATAGACAGACCCATCTCAAAATGTAGACAGACCCATCCCAAAATATAGACAGACCATTCGCTTTGCTCATGGTTTGTGATTGAAATAGCCACCGATATCGGCATTCGACACTCTGACGTGAGATTTAACTGGGTATGTGCTGATAGTTGACATCTCAAGTAATATAGCTGGAAACGCTTACGTGTGGCCTCAAGGGGGTGTGGCCTCAAGGGGGTCTGTTCACTTAAGGCTCAAGTGGAGGCGGACTGCGGCAGTGAGTGTGTGAGACATGGGAGACGAAAGCAAACAGCTAAATGCAGAATCATACGCTCAGTGCTAAAGGCCAGTCTTCTCCCACCATAAACCCACCCGTGGCCTCGAAGGTTGTCCTCACCTGTATCATAAATACATGTTATTGTTACTATATACCGGCTAATCGTGTCCAACAATACCCGCCCACTTGTCTGCCAACCAATCGATGGCCTCATTCGTCTGACCCTTCAAATAATCCGCCCAGCTCTGTTTCTTGCCTCCCTTCTGCTTGCTGGGCTCCTGGCCGTTGGTAGGCACAGATCCATTCGCATGACCTTCTGCTCTGTACAGCTCGTCGTAGGTTGAGCCTTCGACGACAGAAGTAGAAAAGTCAACACCGGGGTACGAATCACTGTCGTCCTGCCAATCGTCGTTCAGTCGGATCAGCGCCTTAGTCAGCGGCTGAGCGTCGTTCTTGGAGGGGTACACCTTGAGAGTGTCGCACAAGATAGAGTAGACGTTGACGTTGGAGAAGGGTTCAAACTTGAAGTCCGGGAAGTACGGACCGGCGCCAAGGAACAGAGCACGCATCAAAATGTCCCGGTTGTCGTACCCGTGAGTTCCATGGGGCTGGTACGAGTTGTCCATTTTCGCGTAGTCGTCGTGGGTCAAAACACTCCAGCCCGTCTTGGGAATGATCCAGACAGGAGCCAGCCGGTTCTGGTACCGTCCTCCAGTCTTGCCGCCAAAGTTCCACCGAGCAGGCAGATTCTTGCGGGTGTACACCTTCCACGACTCGTTCTCGGGCTCTTGCTTCTTGAGCTTGTTGAACAGCTCCGACTCGGTCATGTTGTTGCCGGGCCGAAGTCCAACCAGAGGCCAGCCGTCAATATGGTCAATCTGACTTACGTCAATGAGATCGTCGAGGAAGATGAGCCGCTCATCGGAAGTGGGGGCCATGCCGTGGTCTGAAAGAACCACCAGATTAACGACATCGGTGAGATTACGGTTCTCCAGAGCCTCCCGGAATGCTCCCACGAGCAAGTCCACCTCATGAATGCCCTGCTCGAGATCAGGTCCAGAAATTCCATGCACGTGACCCAGAGTATCGACTGTAGGCACATATGTGAGCATGAGTTCCGGTCTGGACTGAAGGGGACGATCCAGCCACTCGGTGAGCCGATCCAGCTTCTTGTAAAGCGCCTCGGACTGGTTGAAAGGGTCCACAATCAGAGGGGCATCCTCAGGAAGCCAGTTGGCCTCACTGCCAGGCCACATGTGAACGGCAGTAGACACATTCTGGTAGGAGAGAGTCTGCCAGATGGGCTCGCCGCCCCAGAAGGCCACGTCCCGTGACTGCCCGGGGTCCGTGTTCACAAACTGCTTGTTCAGATCGGGATCGTAGAATGTGTTGCCCACGATACCATGCGAAGAAGGATACAAGCCAGTGATGAGAGTCCAGTGGTTTGGGAAAGTGGAGGTGGGGAAAGAAGGAACCATGTAGGGAGCTCCACTTTCTTTCCGCATGAGATTGTCCAAGTGAGGAGTGAGTTCTGGCGAGATGTAATGCGGATGAAATCCGTCCAGACTGATGACCAGAGTGGTCGGGTGGAAATCGTGGGTTCCGTTATTGAGCAGCACCTTTTCACGCGCCTTGTACGTGCTCGGTCTGCCCTTGGGACCCGTGGTTCCGCCAAAAGTGAGCGTCAGAATGAAGTACACCGCAATGATGAGAAGCGCAAACAACAGCAGATTGAGAGTCTTTGTGTTCTGATGCCGCACCTTTCGTCGGGGCCGGTTCTCCACATCAATGGAGATCTGACCAAAGTCCGAATCCGCATCCGAATCCTCCTCCGATGAGTCTGTGGCAAACCGGTTGAAGTTGACCTTGTTGTATCTGCCAGAACGACCACCGGACTGCGAGGAACGACGTCCTCCACCCAGAAGCGAGTACGACGACGAGTCCTCGGACGAGTTACCGCCAAACTTGGACTTGCCCTTTTTGATGATGCTTTTGAGAGTGTTCTTTTTGGGCTTTTTGACCTCCTTGAGCGGAATGGCGTCCGGATAGTTCTCGTCAACGTCCTCCTCGGGCCAATGCACCGTCTTGGGCTGGTCATGTGACGGCGCAGAGAGCTGCTCCCGTGACGCGTCGCGTGACTGGTCCCCGCCCTCGTAGTCCAGCCCCTGTCCTCCGTAAGGGCTACCCTCGTCGTATGCTGGCGCCGGCACGTCCATCTTGACCGTCTTTTTCGCCTTTTTCGCCTTCTTGGGCTTGCTCATGCCTAGCTTCTTGCCGTTGCCAAGCCCGTCGAGAATCTCGGCGTCCAGCTCGTCGGCATCCATGTCCATGTTGGAGTCCGACAGCAGCTCCGAGTCGGAGTAGTCATCCGCGGGATTGTCGATGGAATGTCGCATGTTGTGTAGTGTCACGTGTGTCTCGAAGAGAAGTCACGTGAATGAAATGGGTATGAATGTGTGGTTGTTGTTGTGCCAATGAAGCTGTTTGCAATATTGTCGTCAGAATAGCTACCTGCGTCGTTCTGGTGATGCAAATGGTCCTGATATCACGTGTGTGTCGCTCAAATCACGTGCTGCTACCAGTCGTATCCGCCACGTGACCTGTACTCAGTCTGTGTGTCCGTCTGCCTCGAAATGTTTCGGTTGCTGTTGAATCAATCAAATCAGCTCAAAAGTCGGCGGAAAAGAATGAAAAAAACGCCGAAATGGAGCCACGGTGTCGCTAAATCACGTGCAAGTGTCGAAAATACTGCCCTCCAACGATTCAGGTGCCGAATAAGCCAGCTTGAGTCACTTTGTGTAACTGCAGTTGATGTTGAAGAGATGGTGTCGTTCAGAGAATGCGTCGTGGGTCACGTGATCTGCTCGAAATGTAGACTGCGCGCGCGGTTGTATTTGGGTCACGTGATCGGCCCTTTCGGTGTAGCTCGTTCAAAGGTCCTGGTGACAGGTGTAAAAAAATGTCTGGTGAAGGAAAGAAAATCGCCACTAAGGTTAAACTAAGGAGACGCTATATTTGGGAAGGGAGTAAGTCCGCAAACTCCGGTTTTCGCTTGAGAGGGGGGAAGTCACGTGAGGCAAACTGGGGGAGTTGAGACATGTTTTCACAGTTTCGGGGATTCTTCCAATCTCATTTTTTCCGCTTTCGCATGTGTTTGGGGCAAAACACGCTACTGCCTTGCTGTATAGTGCCTTTAATGTCTCATCTCAGGAATGCGTTTGTAATTTCACGTTTAGAGCTATCATGTTGAGCTAAAAAGTGGATAGAACAATTGTGGATGGCGTGGGGAGCATTTTGAGACTACTTTCGTGTTCACATGACCAGTTTTGCTCATTCCGCGGACATCCTCACCCCTAACTAACTTTCACTAAATACTTACAAGCCTCGAATTACTTAGACTGAGGAATGTGGGGAAGCAAGGCTCCGACCAGGTATGTATTGGGTATCAATCTGTAGATATTTTTCCAGAGCATCGATTTATACTACGGGTATCATTCCTGGCTGACGCAACCCAGCGTGAGGTTGATTTCAGAATTTCCGAAAATCTGATTTAGTTGCAACATTGAGGAAAGTCCGAAAAAACGTTCAACAAACGCATCAACAGGGTCTTCGCGTGGCGTTGCATCGCATGGTATGTTTCTTTTTTCCCCAAAATGACTGCTGCTGTTGCCAGGGTGTTGACGAGTTTGTGAGAAGAACCAAGACTGCACCGTCGAGGATTGAATGTTTCGAAACCGGAACAGTCGGAATCGACTACTTACGGTATTTTGGTACTCTGGGAGAATTCCCCGAGCCGATCACGTGAGTCGTCGGCTCGTTGCAAAAGTCTTCTATTTCCGTCTCATCTCGGCCATGCCTCCCTTATGCATGTCTCACGCGAGGTGGCGAAAACATAGCCCCGGCAGGTCACATGATTTATCACGTGACAAAAACTGAAGAATCACAAAATCTAGAACCATATCTCATTCTCATGGAATAGAACGACGAACATTCTTAGAACGCAAAAAATGAGGCCAATTGGAGCGGTATTCCAGATCAGTCACATGATCTGTCTCCTCATCACGTGATCGCCTTCCCACATGCAGCTGTCCTGCACAACTCTATAATTTCCACAGAAAAATCCTGCCTACAACAGAAATCAAGACATTTTCGACTTTGCGACAATAATATGATTCGAGGTATTCGCGTGATTAAACGCTTGCCTTCTGGACCGTCCCGTGACTGCTGGTCTGGTCATGTGACCTCCACCACGTCTCCGGCATTGTCTCTCAACTTTTTCAAGTTCTTGCACTCAGGAGGACAGCAGTTGAACGAGGTTACGACTTCTACGCCGGCTTCCGTGGAGGACTTTCATCACGTGGTGAACAGACTGGTCAAGAAGACCAATGGTGGAAAGAATGTTATCAAGGGAAAAACGAAGAAGGCTCGTAATGAGAAGATCAACGCTGTGGGTGAGATTTTGAATCAGGAGGCTTCAGAGAAGGGCGAGACTATCAGTGACACTTTTGTTGGTGATTCTGATCCGTTGTTGAACGGCTCATCTGCTCGTCTTGCTGATTCAGCTGTTCCGTCTGCTATTCAACAGCTGATGGCTTCTGCTCCTCAGAAGTCACCTAAGGTACTACCTTCTTCCCCTGCTGAGATCGCTGCAGCTTCCCCGGCTTCTCTGCGAGATCACGTGGAGCAGTTTTGCATGACTCAGCCCCCGGATGTTGTTCTTTCCTCTCTTCTTAAGCTGGTTGAGTCTCAGTCGTATGAAGGGGCCCAGGTTGCTCTTCACTACATCATCGAAAGAGCCCACACTGAGAGAGACCTGTTTGAGATTCTCCAGCAAGCGTTCATTGAGGTTTGCGAAAAGAAAAGAGTGCCATTGTTCAGACATTTCGTCAGACACAGCACTCTGGTGGACGTTCAGAAGAACATCATGCCCTTTTTTCTGAGCACAGCAGTCAAGCTGGGCAAAGAGCAGGGACACGTGACCACTCTAGACGACGTGATTGCGCTCGGTCAGACTGACGAGAATGGCAAGACCACAATCAAAAAGCTCGGTCATATGAAGATCTCGAACCAGCTCAAGTGTTTGTTCCATGACCGTCCTCATGATCTTCTTCAGTGCCTGGAGACCAACCCTGAGTTCACCCACTTGGTGTCTGCTTACGTGATGATCTTCTCGACTCTTCTCATCTCTTCTCCCCACGTTGAGAAACAGCGTTCGTTGTGGGAGAAGATCTACCTGCATCTGTCTTACAATCAACCGCTCGAATGGTATATTAGTCACGAGCGATTACTAAGAGACCTGTCTGCCAACTTTTGGGGAAAGATCATCTCCAGAAAAGACTCGCCCACTCTCAACCAGCTCCGAATGAAGGTCCGAAAACTGCCTCCTTCCCAGACAATTTGGATCGCAGCAACATTGATGACAAACGAACTGGATCACGCCAATGCTCTTGTTGAGGCTATGCTGAATGAAGGCTTTTCTGCCACTGAGGAGGTCGGACAGCACTTGGTGAGACTCTTTACACGTGATATGGACCCCGCAGAGGCCCTGGACGTCATTGACGACTTGCATAAACAGTACGGAGCATACATTTCTCTACACACCACCTTTTTCAGCCACTGGTGCCGAACCAGAAACTCCCGAGCCGTGATGAACATGATCAAGGTGCTGAAGGCACGTGATCAGATGACCAAGGAGTTCTACATCCAGGCATATCAGAGACTGCTTAAAAACGGAGACTTCCAGGGAGCCTTCTATCTGGCTGATGTGATGGCGAAAGACTCTGGAACTTCCAATCACATCACTGCTGGCGAGTTTATGTCTGCTGCTCTCTATCGAGGTCGTCAGTCTGTGTTTCCCAAGAGCACCACCTCTGACCTGTCTGACTTGATGACCGAGGGAATGAGATACCATTTGCACGTCGAACGGTTTGCTAATTACATCAGCAAGTTCAACGAGGCACGTGAAGAGCCCACGACGAGACTGCCTGTCCACGTGATTCTCCGGTACCTCAACGAGCTGCACAAGCGTGGACTCTACCTCTCTGTGGCCTGGTACCAGTACAACCTCGAGATGATGCAGATCTGTGCGCTGACTCAGCCAGAAGTGGAGGTGTTTCTCACGGGTCTGGCGCGTCTCATGTCATGTGAAAAATGTGTCTCGACGGATTTTGACCGTGAATTCGCCGATATCATTCAGCACAGTGAAGCTATTGTGACTCAGATCAATGGCAGATTGAGTAAGCAAGGAAAGGGGCTTGTTGAGGAGGAGAAATCCGCTTCAGCTTCCGAGATTCCCATCCTCTCCGAGTCCGACACCTCCTTCTCTAAAGACTCTGGGGCAGTTGAAAGCTCAGACTCTGTCAACTCAACAAAGCCCCCTTCGTACACCCAGGCGTTCAACTCGCCTTACTTTCAGTTTGAAACGATCAAATGGGGAGCAATCAAAAGCCCCAAGGACCCCGGGTCGGGTGTCCGTATCCTCAACATGCTCAGAAAACAGACAAAGTCTTACATTCGATCTTATATCGTCGCTGATGCGATCCAGCATGTCGCCACCAAGCTCTACATTTCCACTCCCCCTAGTTATCGCAGACTGCGAGCTCAGACGAGCTTCAACATGGAGGAATTCCTACAGGAGTGCGAGAGTCAGTGGAAGGGTCCGTTGAAGTGGAAGAAGTGAATTGGTTGGACCATGAGGCCAAGGGGCGTCTACTTGTATATAGTAATGAGAAATTAATGATGACATTCTAGAGTTGGAATATCGAGGATATTATCGATGATAGAGAAAAACATGTGGCCATCTTCACGCACGTTCACTTCTATAACGTGTATCTATTAGTACGTATTCTATTGGAGGGGATTGCAGTCAATCAGGCTGAAACTACTGTCAGTACCAAGTCACATGACTATAATCGTCCACTCATAACCAGATTGTCATCCCCTCTTTACGGGTCATCATGCAACAACCCACGACGACTCTCGTCATTCACAGTTCCAAGAATTGGCACAGCCATGGTCTTCAACCGATCCGAATTGAACAACCTCCACAAATCCTCCTTGGTAATCAGACCGACCAACTTGCCCTTGTCAACCACACAAATGTACCGCAGACCGAGCTTGAAGAACATGTTGGACACGAGCTGAAGAGTGGCCGAAGAAGTGACTGTAGGAGGAGCCTGTACGACCCACTCCCTGAGCAGAAGACACGACGTATCTTCGGCGTCACGTGACTCAAACACGCACTCCGTTTCTCCTGTCAGGTGATCAAACAAGAGAGCCTTGTCGATACTGAACTTGAGCTCTGACCGGAAAATGTATCCCTGCAGAATCGTGTCCCTGTTGACGATAGGAAAGCCCTGAAAAGTACAGGAAGAAAGGGTCGATTGAAGCGAGTCGATGGTGTTCACGTGATCGCCTGAATTCGTTTGAATGACCACGAGATCGTCAATGCCCGTCATAAACTCCTTCACATATACCACAGGAACAGGTTCGTCGTCCTTGTTATCCAGATACGGCAGATCCAGCACATGGATCCAGCTCTCGTAGATTCCCCTCTTTCCTCCAATGGCGTCTCCGACCCATTTGCTGACCATAACTCCGGCCATAATGGGCAGCACGTAGTTGAGAGCTCCTGTGAGCTCAAAAGTGATGACCACGATACTGATTGTGAGTCTCGTGACTCCTCCGAGAGCCGAGGCAGCTCCAACCACGGCGTAGACTCCAGGAGTCACACACGTGCCTTCAGCCGGACAGCTGGCAAACAGAAAGAAGTCTCTGTTGGTCTCGTGCCAGGTGGCCATGAGAATACCCACTGCTCGACCGAACAGAGCTCCTATACACATGCTGGGAATGATGATACCGGCAGGAAGGGCGACTCCAAAGGAGTAGGAGGCAAGGAGGAATCCAAGGCCACAGGCAGAAAGGAGAAGAGCAACCGATTGAGACCAATTGTCGAGATTGCACAGAGCCTCAGGAGTAGAAGCGTTGCATTCTTGGAAGAGATAGGAGAGAAGAACCGAAGGCTGAAGTCGCATGTAAATGTTGGGGTAGTTGATAAGACCGGTCACAAGGGCCAGAATGGCGACTTCCAGAATGGGAAAGTTTTTGACAAACGTCGTCTTTCGCATCTTGGCGTACTTGAGATTGAGCTTGATGAAGTAAGCTCCATAGAGACCTCCAAAGATTCCGAGAATTGCAAAAGGAACGAGTTCAAACCGGTGCCAGAGACGATCGTACTCGACTTGGAACAGCACGAGTTTGCCTGTTCGGAAGGGATTGACAAATTGCAGGGTGACAGCTGCAATCATGGCACACACAAAACTGTGCCACATGGTCTTGTCGGGGAAATAGTACGAGACCTGCTCCAGAGAAAAGAGGACTCCTCCAATGGGCGAACCAAAGGCCACAGAAATGCCTGCGGCTGCTGCTGCAGATAGAATCTCTCGTTTCTGGGCCTCGTTGTGTTCTCGAGATGTGTATCTGATGAGTAGATTGGCACAGCAACAAGCCACATGGACGAGAGGACCTTCTTTTCCGACCCAGACGCCCGATCCTACTGCTAGACCGAGACCCAACGACTTGATGAGCAGCGTCCATTTGCCCATGAAGCCCTTGATGATGTATCCAGCCAGAATTGTCTTGATTTCCGAAATACCAGACAGTTTCGAGTGAGGAGAGTACGTGATGACCAGGACAGAAGCAGAGGTCGCACAAATGACACAGATCAACGTGTACATCATGTAGCGAAGGAAATACGACGAAGACCACTCTTTCCAGCCAGGACAAGGATCGTTGGTGGCGATTCCGGAACAGCACGAGTCACGCGACAGATAGAAAGCGTTCTCGCAATGCCCCAGACGAATGTCCGCGATCCAATGGCTCGTGATATCGATACAGGCTGCAATTAGACCAACAGCAATACCTGTTCCGATCAAGATAATCCATCTTCGACTAGTGTTAACTAATCGGAGCGCTTGCCCTCTTACTCCCGGCGTATCCCAGGCTATTCTCCGTTGCTGGCGTTCTTTTGCAAACTCATGCATCCAGTCAATGGTAGTTTTGTCATCGTAAAAGATGTTGTGGTTGTATGTGAACTCAGAGTCGTCAGTTAGAGCTGCCGAAGCAAGAGCTTGAGCCCGGTTGATTGTATCTGTGAACGGTCTGAACACGTTTCTGGCCACCGGGGAAGCTGGAGGCTCGGGTTCTGTGATGTGCGGGTTGTCGTTCTCGGATATGAGGGAGTCGAATGAATCCCGTGGAGTTGCAACCATTGTGATGAATGTGCTGGATTGTGAGTTCTGCGTTAGTACTGGAGGGTGAGGAGAGGTGACCAGACGGTGGCCCGAATGCCGAAGCACAAGTTGAACAAATACCAGACTCGAACTGGCATCATAGAAAAGTTCCGAACACACCGAAAACCACAAAACAGTCCCAAGTTACTCAAAAATGGAGCTATCTCAAATCTGAAAACTGTAGTGGCATCGGACAGACCTCAAGATTTCAATCAAAATAGTCACAGCCATTGATCTCCGCGCAAAGCAGCAGTAACTCTTTCATACCCCGCCAAATCCATCAAAACTCACAATGTCGCTTTTGGTGGGTTCTGATCACCTTTGAATGGCTCAGAGTCCGTCACGTAAGTCGTCGCTTATCGTCTGTCTTCTTTTTGTGTCACTTGTCTAAGTAACCTGTCGTACGTCTGTCAACTGCGGCTGCCGGACTTGAGTGTCGAGAAGCGCAGTGTCTTAGGGCTGGGGTCGTGCAGAGATATCGTCGACTGTGCGGGCACGTGATATCGTTTTTTGTTCCGAGTGAGCACTTCAATTGCAGCGTCTCTCGTCTTCTGTGACAGTTAGCGACTTGATGAGGTGTGCAGGTTCATGTTCCATGTGAACTCTATCATTGCTTAGTCAGTGGATAATAACGACACAAAGAGACGCACAAAGAGGCAAGTGCATGAGAATAAAGAGTGTATTTGTCGTCGTGTGACTGAATTGGGCTATTGAACCGACGGCTGTTTATTCTGCATGCTGGATACATCGACTTTTGTATTCACGGTAAAGTTATCAGATGAAGTGCAACGTGTAAGGCTGAGAATGTGGGTGTTTGGTAGTGGGGTGGGTGTGCACATAAAACGTATTCGCGAGTTGTGGAGTGAGTTATTGAGACTGTACTGTTCAGTTCATGAGATCATTTGTAGGATATTGATCTTGACGATGGTCTTGGACGGTATCGTTCTTCTTCCATTGTGTCAACTAGAGGTGGTCGTATTCCAACAAACTTTGGCGCTTAGCTAACTAATAGTGGATACGAGACAGCCAAGCAGAGAGCTCACAGCGAGCAATGGGCGTCATGGTCCAGTATATCTGTGATCCGAGAAAGTGTCTATGATTTCCCTAGCTACATTAGATACTTTTTGGACTACACTCGTTTCCTGTGAGCACTGTCAATCAAGCATGAGAACGAAGCTTCGAACAGTAACTGTCTTCAAAGCAGAATTCTGATAAGAGAAGTGGCGATGAAAATTACATCACTCTCATAAGTATTTCTGCCAGTCCTAGCCTTCTACAAGTAGAATAAATCTCTTAGAGCACATTCCCTTCCAAATCACCTGGAATTGATCCTCACGACTGTACACCAACGTCGTATTCCAACCCCAACCCATTGGTCCCAACCCAACCCAAATCCTCCACCAACCTTGTTCCATCGACATCGTGGCGAGCATTCCGGAGGTGATAATAAGGGACTTAATGGGCGTAAATGATGGGAAATGATCCCAAACAAAGACCAGTAAGTGTATAATTCACAGATTCTGGCTCTTCCAGTTTTCCTCGATTTTCTCCCGCCAAAACCACCCATTTCCACCAACGTCACGGCATAAAGTTCACATTGGCAGCAATGTGGACTGGGCCGAATGAGGGGCAAGGATATCGTCTTGTTCAAGATGACAGACGTCGGGTTTAGCCCCATTTGTGGGTCGACCGTCTTCGGCTAGCTGTTTCTGCGCTCTCTTTCACTTCCCTTGCCCTATTCCATACCCTGACCGCTGAGTAAGCTGCATACCTCTCTGCACCGTTAATTCATCCATTAATCAATTATCGCGATGGTTTCCGAATAATGCAGCGAAAACGTTGGAGGGTTGCACCCAACGCGTGAAGACAGCGCGAGCTAAAATTAGTTTGGTCACATGTGGACAGAGGTGGGAAGAGGTTTTGACAGACTGAAAGTAGCAAGGGAAGAAGGCGTAGAGTGAGCTGGTTAGAACTATGTAAATTTCATCTCGATTTCGTCAGTATTGGGCGAGTTGTGATCCTTTCTTTATCATCCCCACATTAGAGTATTGGCGGTTTGGAGAGAGAAGGATCTCGTTATTGGGAGTGAAAAAATACAGGGAAATACTCACAAATCCCTCCATGTCTAGTTCTTCGCCTCCATATTTTCCCTCGATTTCTACCTCTTATCCTCAGAAAGTTGCACCTCATCCCGGAGAGACGTCAAACGTGAGCGCATCATGCATGCGATTGGGAAAGCGGAAGAAGGAGCGAAGAGAGAGTGCAGATCGAGGGCTGTGGGAATTAGCAAAAATCGAGAGAATTCGCCTTAATTGCGGTCGTATAGAAAGAAGTCATTTGTGATTTTTTCTAATTTGCGCCGTCGTCACTCGGCCTACTCTGCGACACCCCCGGAAGGTGGAGCGCAGGTGCATACGATAGACTATTGGGAACCGGAAAGGAAGAAGGGAGGGTGCAGATTGGTCGGAGAGGAGTTTTTAGGATGTATCGGGATTCCAATAAATGTAAGAAAATGCCAGTAATTCTCGCAATTCTTTGATTCGCCGCCTCTGATTTTTCCGGAATTCTTACCCCCCACCCCACCTCCCATTCCGCTGCACCTCCAGATCCAACGGGCAGGTTTTTTTTCGAACTCTCGCTGCGCTCCAGTTCGATTGGAGGCAGGAAGAGACCAACGCAACAGCACTGCACAATTTATTGTTGACTCCATCCATCACCCCCCAGCCACGACACAAAGACGCGGAACCGCAGACTCGAAAAGACAAGCAACGAAACCAGCCATGAATGGCCATAACACCAACCACGATGAGAGCGTGAGTATTACTAATAGTTGGCGATGGCTCGATACGGGCTTGATGAGGAGGGAGGTTTGGCTCCGGGTGGGGCGACATGGTATTTTTTGCCCCCGGGCTCTGCGGGCGACGGGAGCAGGGGCAATCGACTCGGATGGATGCGGCGAGCGCAATGGTGGTGTTGGCGAACCGATCGGAGGAGAGCCGCTGTTTTCGCCGTGTCGCCATCTCGTGACGCTCATCTTGTCACCCCGAGAGCAAGCTGAAGAAGCGTGAAAAAGAAGAGGCCGCAAACACGGACTTGGATGTGGTGAGGGAAAGACGGTGAATCAGAACTGGTGGAGATTGGTCGTATGTTTCGATCGGATTCTTCGATTGATATTCCAAAGTGGTGATGGTGCTGCTGGTACCACAGTGATCTGTCTACTGAAAGATTGCTGATACTGCCAATAAGCTGAGAGTTCTACACCATCAAACGCTCTGATCATTGCCTCTCTTCCACCACTGTTCCACCCACATCCGTCCACGCCCACTACCCTCACCACACAACCCAGGTACCACCCATTCACCCCCTCACTCACTAACACAGAACCGCGGGGCCATGTCCATCTCATCGATTCTCTCTGGCGGAGAACGGCGGGCGTCGGACGCTTCGCAACAGCCTCCACCTCCGCCGCCACCACTACAACAGCAACCCCCGCCTGCTCTACACCATCCACCACCACCACATTTGTCGCCCCACCAGACACATCAGGCGCCGCACATTTCGCCACAGCATTCGCCCCAGAACGGCCACTCCATGCCGGGGCCTCCGGGGCCGCCCATGATGGCCCACGAGCAGCATTACCTGCAGCAGCAGCACCCCCAGCATCCGCAACAGTCGCCCCCCATGCTGCCGCAACACCATCAGCATCATCCGCATCCACACCACTCGCCGCCGCAGCACTCGCCGCCCATGTTGCAGCCGCACCAGCACCACCCGTCGACGTCGCCGCCCATGTTCCACAAACAGCAGCACTCTCAGCATCATCCTCCGCATCCGGGCCACATGTCGCCCCAGGCCCATCCCAGCATGTCGCCCCATCAGGGCCACTCCGGCCACCCAGGCCACCCGGGCCACCCGGGTCATCCGGGCCATCCAGGCCATCCCGACATGTACGGGCCTAGAATGTACATGTCCCAGGCTCAGCTCCCCCAGCAGGCGCCGTGGCCGATCCAGATTCCGATCCAGGGCCACACGTCGGTCGATGGGGACCACTCTGCGCCGGAGTCGCCGCCCGCAGACGCCGACGACCCCGCGTACGCGGACGCCAAGACCGGGTTCCTGCAGCAGGTGCAGAGCCGGCTGGAGGCAGTGGTGCAGCTGGAGGAACTGCGCGACAAGGTGGTGATCGACGAGTACGCCAAGACCAAGGCGTACACCAACGCCGCGCGCTACGCCGCCGTCAAGCAGAGCGCCAAGACGTCGCTGCAGAAGGAGGCCATTGTGCGCGTGGCGTTTGTCGAGTTTGAGGAGGGTGGAGGGGTGGTCGCAGGTCACACGTCAGCTAGTCCGGCGGCGGTGGCGGCGTTACCGACTGCCCCAGCCTCGACCACAACCTCGACGCCAGCAGCTTCCATCGCTGGGTCGGCTTCTACGCCTTCTTCTGCCTCGGTATCCACTCCGAAAACGAAGAAGCGAAGCAAGGCGGTGTCGAAAACCTCGGCAGCCGCTTCGGCCGCAGGAACCTCCTCCAAGGAGGCGTCGCCGGCACCCAAGCCCAAGACGAAAAAACAGCTGCAGGCCGAGCAGCGGGAGAAGGACCGGGAGATTCGGGAGGAGAACGCCGCCGCCAAAGAGGCAGCTGCCGCGGCCAAGCAGCTCGACCAGGCCTACGACTCCATCTGGAAAGACATGGCTCGTCGAGATGCCGCCAAGGTGCACAAGACTGTGGCGGCCACGATTGCGGTCAAGCAGTCCAACCACCGCAAGACGGCCGTGCTGGCGTCCAAGGAGGCGCGACGGTGGCAGTACCGCACCAACAAGTCCATCAAGGACATGCAGGGCAAGGCGCGGCGAGCTATGCGCGAGATGCTGTCGTTCTGGAAGCGCAACGAGAAGGAGGAGCGCGATCTGCGCAAAAAGGCCGAGAAGGAGGCCCTGGACCAGGCCAAGAAGGACGAAGAGGACCGCGAGAGCAAGCGGCAGGCGCGAAAGCTCAATTTCCTGCTCACGCAGACGGAGCTGTACTCGCATTTCATCGGACGCAAGATCAAGACGGACGAGATGGAGGACGGCGAGGCTGCCAAGGACGGCGACGAGGACTACGAGGCCATGGAGAAGATTGCGCGCAGCGGCTCCGAGGTCGAGACGAAGCGGGCTGCCGAGCTCGACTTTGACGACGACGACGACGCCAAACTGCGCCAGATTGCGATGCAGAACGCCCACAACCAGGTGCGGCGCAACCAGCAGCAGGCGCAGGCGTTTGACGCGCAGTCCGAGACGCCGGCGGCTGACTCGGCGGCCGACTCGGACGACGCGTTCCAGAACCCGACGTCTCTGGGCGACCTGCAGCTGTCGCAGCCCAAGCTCCTCAACTGCACACTCAAGGAGTACCAGCTCAAGGGTCTCAACTGGCTGGCAAACCTGTACGAGCAGGGCATCAACGGTATCCTGGCCGACGAGATGGGTCTCGGAAAGACGGTGCAGTCCATTTCCGTCATGGCTTATCTTGCCGAGACCCACAACATTTGGGGTCCTTATCTCGTCATCGCCCCCGCATCCACCCTCCACAACTGGCAGCAGGAGATTGCCAAGTTCGTGCCGGACTTCAAGGTGCTGCCATACTGGGGCAACGGCAAGGACCGAAAGATTCTGCGAAAGTTCTGGGACCGCAAGAACGTCAAGTACACCCGTGACTCGCCGTTCCACGTGCTGGTCACGTCTTACCAGCTCGTTGTCTCGGATGCTCAGTACTTTTCCCGCGTCAAGTGGCAGTACATGATTCTGGACGAGGCCCAGGCGATCAAGTCGTCCTCCTCGTCGCGATGGAAATCTCTGCTTGCGTTCCAGTGCCGAAACCGGCTGCTTTTGACCGGTACGCCCATCCAGAACTCGATGCAAGAGCTCTGGGCACTGCTGCATTTCATCATGCCGTCGCTGTTCGACTCGCACGACGAGTTTTCCGAGTGGTTCTCCAAGGACATTGAGTCGCACGCTAAGGAAAAGTCACAGCTCGACCAGCAGCAGCTCAAGCGGCTGCACATGATTCTGAAGCCGTTCATGCTGCGGCGAGTTAAGAAGCACGTGCAGCAGGAGCTCGGCGACAAGATTGAAATCGACGTCTACTGCAACCTCACCACCCGTCAGCGCGTCATGTACAAGATTCTCAAGTCGCAGATCAACCTGCAGGAGCTGCTTGCCAAGGCCCAGAGCGGGTCCGAGGAGAACACACAGAGTCTGATGAATCTCGTGATGCAGTTCCGAAAGGTTTGCAACCATCCGGACCTGTTTGAGCGTGCCGACGTGAAAAGCGCCTACAACTTTGGGCCCTCCAACTGCGGCTCGGCCAAAGACACGTGGGTTGGCAGCAGCAACCGGAACCTCATCAAGTTCGAGGTCCCCAAACTCGTGTATCGAGAGGGCGGCTTCCTGGACGTTCCTGGAGAAGACAGCAAGGCCGGTGGCTTGAACAAGCTGCTCAAGGTCGATCTGAACATCTGGGAGCCCTCCTGGATGGGTCGAAAGCGAAATCTTGTGGTGGAGGAGGAAGGTGGAGTTGGTCGAGTCAGTCGAGTCAGCCAGATGGGTGTTTTGGAGCGGGTGATCAAGGAGGTGAACGGCCATGTTGCCAGTGCTGGTGCGTTGCCCAGATACACTCCCGCCACCTCTCCATTCGACGTCTCCGAGACTCTCTACGACTCGTATCTCCATCGACTCGAGCCTGCCTTTGACCCTCGAGTTGTGGCTCCTCCCGTGGACTTTGTGTGTCGAGATCGGGGTTTCCAGATTGAGCAGGAGGAGAAGATGGACGGCGTGGACGTTCGGCGAGCTCTGACGCCCCTCACTCTCGGCCAGGAGATGTTCTGGCTGGAGAAGGCGGAGGCTGAAGCCAAGAGTGCTTCCAACACCGCCGCCTTGACGCCTGCGTCCGTCGCTCTACCTCCCAACAATCTCTACCCCTCTCGGGTGCTGGATTTCAACGGCACCAACACTCTGCGGATGCCCAGCATGTCCAAGTTCATTTCTTGTTCCGGCAAGTTGGCCAAGTTGGACGAGCTTCTGGGCGAGCTCAAGGCAGGAGGACACAGAGTGCTCGTCTACTTTCAGATGACCAAGATGATGGATCTGGCGGAGGAGTATCTCACGTTCAAGCAGTACACGTACTGCCGACTGGACGGTTCCTCGAAGCTGTCAGACCGTCGAGATCTCGTCAACGACTGGCAGACCAAGCCCGAGCTGTTTGTGTTCCTGCTGTCGACTCGAGCCGGTGGTCTGGGAATCAACCTGACGGCTGCCGACACGGTCATCTTCTACGACTCGGACTGGAACCCCACCATTGATTCGCAGGCCATGGATCGAGCCCACCGACTGGGCCAGACGCGTCAGGTGACCGTCTACCGGCTGCTGGTCAAGGGCACGATCGAGGAGCGAATGCGGGACCGGGCCAAGCAGAAGGAGCACGTGCAGAACGTGGTCATGAGTGGCCAGAGCCAGAGCCACGAGGAGGAAGTGAGTTCCAAGCCGTCGCGAGACGTGGCGCTGTGGCTGCTGGACGACGACCAAGACGAGGCGTCGTTCGTCAAGGGCAAGGAGAACCGCGGCGTCAAGAGAGGCGCCGAGGGAGAGGGAGAGGGCGAAAAGAAGGTCGAGGAAATCAAGAAGCCGAAAACGGCGTAGAATGGAGGGAGTTTGGAGGACTAGGATAGGACTCTGGGATAGGTATATTTAATGTATTGATATGATTTAGTTGTGGGGGTGGGAAGGAGAGTGTTTACAAATACTGGTACTTCTATGACTCTTGTAAACTGTTGCAGTCAGTTGTGAGTATTGGCAATGGAGTCCGGGGAACGGTGCTGAATCGATGTTCCTATGATCTCGATTTAATCAGCAGCAAATTCTGATTCCAACGGTATAATTTGTACGTCAGAGTGCTTACAGACTGTCGAGAGATTGGAGCTGGTCAGTCTTGTTAGTCGAGATATTGATGTTTGTTAGAATTGGAAAACCTGAGACAGAGCAATAGTATTTCAACCTGAGTTTCTCCATGCGAATTAGCAGCTGTACGATGGTATACCAAAATCACAAATTTTGTTGTATCCGGTTTTGGTCTTCCTCGCTGGTCAACCTTCTGGAGCGCCTTTGCCTTTTTACAGCCAGTAGTTGGAGTGAACAGTAGCCCGTGGATGTCTCAGGTGTTAGCCTCCTCTGAAGTGAGATATATCAGTCGATTCACTACTTGCTGCTGATCAAATTTCAAATATTTGTGCATATCTATTTGATCGATTGATAATTGCAGTATTTACAAGTACAAGTACACTCAACTTTAGGACAGTGTTGAATTGCCAAGTCTAGTGGACGTTAACAGCACAACGCACTTCGCTACAAGTAATGAGCCCGAATACTCGTCTCAAATGGCAGTTCTCAGAAAAAGGAATTTCCGACATTTGGACATTCTAAACACTTTCACTCATATTCATCGTCACATTCAGTCTGGCTATATCACTCAAGTGGCCTGCACATGTCATCTGCTGAATAATCAAATTCCGAGATTCATCTTCACAGTCCGCAAAACTCCAAATGACTGGGTTCTTTCTTCTCGTCGTCGTCGTCATTTTTCTGCCACTTGTCCCTGATCAGCAGCTCTCTGAGGTTCTTGATGTGCTCGTCCATGCGAGTCTCCTCATCTTCAATGGACCACAACAACTCGCGCTGGAGTTCGGTGGCAGGGCTTCCTTGAGTATCGATATCTCTCAGCAAGTTACTCTTGTTCATGTTGTTTTCCTGTATCTCCCCCTCGAGGTACGAAATCTGGGCCTGGCACTGTTTCTTGGTCGCGGGCAAGTCTTCGTAGTAGTCGTCCTCAAACACCTCGTCGTACTCGCTGTCTTGTTCGGTCATTGCAAAAGTGAGAAGAAGGCTTTACCGGCTCGATTGGTTCCAGGCCGTTTTATACCTCTCGGAGCGGGTCTAAGCACCCCTGAACAGACTCGAGACATGAATCGAGCTTGAGGGGAATATTAGTCTGAGGGAGTTGAGTGATCAGCAGTGAGTGAGACAGGTGATCATTGGGTTGTTTGAGCGATTGATTGTGACAATGGCGGTATTGAGGTGTTTCCCACGTTTTCTAGATTGATCTCATGAACTAAGACTCGAAAGTCAGCCCACATTACATCCACATTATGCTTACTTGCCACCAAACTTACGAACTACACAATTACCCTGTATTACTCACTAGTTACACTACACTACTCTACCCACTCCACTCACTGCTCGTTCTCCACCTTCCCACTCTTGCTGGAATTCACCAGCGAGTAAAAGAACGAGTCCTTCTTCTTCAGCAGCTCTTCGGGAGTATCAAACTCAACCACCTTGCCAGCGTCCAGAACCATGATTCGATCGCTGTCCATCACCGTGTTGAGTCGATGGGCAATGGTGAGAATAGTTCTGTCTTTGAACTCGCGTCGAATCGTCTCCTGGATCAGCTTGTCTGTTTCGTAATCAACAGCAGCGGTAGCTTCATCCAGAACCAGCACCGAAGAGGGAGTGAGAAGAGCTCGACCGAGACAAAGCAGCTGTTTTTGACCGAGAGACAGATTGCTGCCTCCATCGTTCAGCTTGGTGTCCAGCCCCTCGTTCTCTTCGGCAAACTTCTTCAGAGAAGCATGCTCCAGGACTTGCAGCAGCTCTTCGTCGGAAAACTTGCCGGCAGGGTCCAGATTCGTCCTGATAGTGCCCTCGAACATCTGGGCGTCCTGGGGAATGATAGAGAGTCGAGATCTCAGGTCTTCGAGGCCGATTCGTGAGATCTCCTCGCCGTCGATGGTAATCGAGCCTCCTGAGGCCTCAATGATTCGGAACAGAGCCATTGTGAGCGACGACTTGCCTGCTCCTGTTCGTCCTACCACGCCAATCTTCTCTCGCGGGTTCACAGTGAACGACAAATCGTTGAGAACCGGATCCAGATTGTCCCGGTACTTGGTGGAGTAGTCCGAGAAGGTGATTTTGCCCTCGTTGGGCCAGTGGGCAGGCGGCTCTTTGGCCTTGAGAGGAGCTTCAGGCTTGATGTCGCAGAACTCGAACAGTCGCTCCAACACCACAGCTTCCTGCTCGGCCATAATGGCGATTCTCACCACGTTGCTGAGGTTCGATGAGATGGTGGAGGCATAGCTCATGACCAAGCCGATCACAGCAGCCGAAAGAGGTCTCCAGTGAAGAGTGGCGACGAGAGAGAGACCGCTAGACAAGAAGATGGCCACTCCGATGGCTGTGAGACGCAGACTGAGCCACTCCTGAAGCGACTGGGCCAAAAAGTCCATTTTTGTGCGCACGTCAATGTGGGCGGTTGACTTGGTTGAAAAGTACCGCGGTTTGCCAAACGCTCTTACAGTCGTCAGGCCGTTGAGTGTCTCCTGGTAATGAGACAGGACAGGCGACATTGTGGCTGCTGTGAGACGTCGGACTTGCCGAGAGGTGATTAGATAGTACTGCTGAGTGACTCTGTAGATGTACAGCGCCGGGACGATGATCACGAGGGTTGCTGGGGATGACACGACAATGAGGGCCAAAGTGCTGAAGGACTGGATAACCGCACTCGTGAGCTGGATAAGCAGCATGTTCATCATGAAGTCGAGCTTTTGAATGTCTTCGGAGAACCGGGTGGTCAGTCGACCGATGGGGGTGGACTCGAAGAAAGACATGGGAGCTCGGAGGACAGACTTGAGCATTCGCTCGTGGATCAGCCGACACGCACGAAGGGCTCCAAAACAGGAGAAGGCAAGTCCTCCCAAAGCTTCGAAAATGGTCGAAGCAAAACCAATGAGAAAGTAGCCCCCAACGAGCTGCAAATCGCCGAGATCAATCTCGTCAGTGCCCCACTTGGCCACCCAGTAAGTGCTCGCAATAGTGAGTGCAGATCCCACCAGAGCAAGCACCAGGTAGAGACCGAGATTGATGTATCCGACAGCCGCAAAGTACTGTTTGTAGAGCTCGACGAAGTTGGAGACGTTGGTGTCTTTGACTTCGCTCTCCACTCGGGTTCGTCTCTCATCGTCGAGAACAGTGAGCACGGAGAAGTGCGAGATTGAGGACGCTCTTCGGAGGGAAAAGTTCTTGGCGTCCAGTTCGGCGGTCTTGACTTCAAGTGTGTCAGCCACATCGGATTCATTATCCTGGGACCCACTAGAGTGAGTCTGAAACTCCTCAACCAGCTTTTTGACCTTGCCGTCCTTCTTCATGAGCTCGGAAAACTCGCCAGACTCGACAAACGTCTTGTCTTCAATCAGATGGATGGCGGACGAGTGTCGCAGCAGATTCACCGTGTTGGTAGCGACAATAACCGTCTTGGAGCTCAACAGACCGTCAGGGCCAAACACGTGTTTGATCAAATGGGCCTGAACGTGCTCGTCCACCGCAGAAAGAGGATCGTCGTAAAGCTGGACGTCTGCACGCGAGTAGACGGTTCGGGCGATTGCGAGTCGAGCCTTCTGGCCGCCTGACAACGAGATGCCCTGTTCTCCCACCTCGGTCTGGTCTCCGTCGGCTAGCTGCTCCAGATCACGTGTAAGAGCACACGCCTCAATCACGAGGTTGTAGAAAACCGGGTCTTCTCGCGATCCAAACAGAATGTTGTCTTTGACGGTGGAGTTGAGAATCCAGGGGACCTGAGAAGAGTAGGCCACGGATCCCGACAGAGAAGCAGATCCGTCCTTGGCAAACAGTTCGTCCAGAGTAGCCATAAGAGTAGCAGTCTTTCCCGTTCCCACTTTACCAATGATACAGACCGTGTCTCCTTTGTTGGCGGTGTACGAGACGTCATCCAGAGCCACCTTTTCGAGCTGTTTATCCCAACAGAAAGAGCCATGGACGTTGACGGGAATAGATTCGGTGGAGTCGGAAACGTGCTCGCGTCCGTTGAATCTCTCGACTTCAGTGAGACCCAGAAAGGTGTTGATCTTGGTCAGAGCGACCCAGGCCTGGACGGCAAACTGGATAATGTAGGGGACCATGATGAAGGGCTGAAGAAGACGTCCAAAGAGGTTAAGAGCGGGGATCGCACTTGCTGCAGATAGAGGAATGTGCTGGACCAGAACGATGAATGCGAACGAAGAAGTGACTGCGAGATTGTTGCATGTCTTCATCAGCACCGTTTCAATGGCAGAGAGATAGGCCATTTTCCGCACAATGGTGAGTTCGTCGTCGTCTCTAATCTTCTCGACCTTGCGGTAGAAAACCGTTTCCCAGCCGTACAGCTTGACGGACTTGATGTTGGACATGAGGTTGTTGGTGAGTGTGTATCTGTTGACCCAGACGCCCTGGATCGAGAGAAAGAGCGTCATTTTGATTTTGGAGATGAACGCCGTGAAGGGGATGATCAGCAACAGAGAGGCAATGCCCACCCACATGGCGTTACCGATCATGCTGTACATTGTGAGCCAGCAGACGGTGATTTGGAGCGGAACAGACCAGATCATGTGCAGATAGGTGATGACGGCCGCCATCTGTTTGACGTTGTTGTTGAGAATGTTGACGAGTTCTCCTACCGACGTCTCGGAGACTGCTGCGGGAGACAGTCTGAGAGCTTTCTCGTGGACGGCCTGACTGATGGCAGTCTCAACACGTATCATGATGTTGTTGGTCATCAGATTCTCTCTGCTGCCGAGAACGGTTCGCAGCAACATCACGGATCCTGCCACAATGACGATGGAGATTCCCTGGGACAGAGGAGCCAGTCCGTTGTTGTATCTCTCGACGAACAAAATGAGCTGTTTCAGAAGCAGGGGCTGGATGAAGGGAACCACTGTGGTGATGACCATAAGAAGAGTGACCTTGAGGTAGTCCAGGCCATTGAGGTAGAAGAACGTGGCGACCAGAGACGGGAACTTTGCAGTGTCCGGATTGTCAGCCACAGCCTTTGTGTAGGCCTGGATCTTCGGCTCCCACGCCTCGCTGAACTCCCTGTAGATGTTTTGGGTTCTCAGCTGCTGAGGGGGCTTTGGAACGTTGCCAATCTTGAGCGAAGACTTGACTCCCCGGGTGAGAATGGCCCCCACGTAGGAGTAGGTCAGCTTTGCAAAAAGATTGGAGTCATCGTAGTAAGCTGGTTCGGAAGAGGGAGTGTAGGAAGTTTCCAGGACGAGGTTGAAGAGACCCAGGAAGGCGATTGAGACGAGCGAGAAGACGTAGATCGACTCGGAGAAGCCTCGAATCAAGAAGCCGTAGATGACAATGGCCGACTCGAGGGTCTGGAGAGCCCAGAAGAGGAGGGTCACGGTGCTGGCTGGCTTTCTGGCCTGAAACTCGAGTTTCTGAATCAGGAGGATGACGAGGGATCCGAAAGCGAGCAGCAGAGGAGACCAATGGCGCAGATCATGGCTGAATGGAACCGTGAAGGGAATTGAGAGTGCGATTGCCAGTTGGGAGATAGTAAGGATCTGTGTTAGTTGAGGTGGGGGTGTTGGAGGGTGTTGGAGTGAAAAATTCAGGTTGACGACTGATACCACGGGAGAAGAATCGAACACCAGATCAGTTATCCAGATCACCTCACATCTCTAACCCTCGATGTTAGATCATCCTCAATACTCACCTGCTTAAGAGTGTAAGTCCAGACGGCAGGACGTTTTCCTGGCTGCGAGTAAAGCTGGACGACAACCGGAAGTCCGAAGAGAACGGCAATTGAGCCAGGGAGAAGGAAAAGTGCGTTTTGCGACACGCAGGGAGCCACGTCAAAGTAGTGCATGAGCAGCTGCCACCCTTCGGGATCTGAGCACAGCGACATTGTTGGTGATAGTGGAGGAGTGTTCAACGAAGGACCGACATCTTATACAAGACAAGGCATCGGAGCATTGAGACGATTTCAGGCTGATCCGAGCAGCCGTGTCTTTGTTGATTGGCCTGACGTTCTTCTTCACACGCTATGCAAACTCTCCTTGGAGGGTTTCTTTTTCCTCGCCGACTAACGGCAGCTCCGCATCTCCGTTGTTGCATAAGCCACATTGGAGGTGGAGGAGGAGGAGGAAGAGGTGCGTGGTGGAGGAAGGAGGAAGAGGAGGAAATTACTGAGGGAGAGATGAATGCTTAGTCACATTTGAGGATTAGTCACGGGATTATTCATGAAGTTGTTATCCACGTGATACATTCAATTCTTCTTATCAAATATCCTGACCCTTAACCTCAATAGTCCTTATCCATCCCGCATCACGTTAGCCTCGTATCTGTGGCTTATCAGTGCCGTGCACTGCAGAGAATCAATGTTAACATTTGAAGAGTGAAATACGCCAAAACGTCGAGCCATGAGATGATCAGTGTGGAAAGTGGAAAAGAAATGAATTGGCTCTAGTGTTGATTGCTGTGCGTTTTCACGTTCTTTTATTTTTCTGATTTTCTGAAATTTATCTTCGAAAATGTCTTTTCTCGAGCCATCCAGAGAGCCATTCAGTCTAGCTGCTCCTCTGCGTACAAAAATAGACACTGGAACCCCTGTAGATTCCTTTGATTACAGGGTCTAACCGCAGGGTCTAGTGTGCAGTGGGCGTCAAAGTGCTCGTCAAGTGATAAATGAAATTCTGTCATTGAATGACTCGACTAGAACGGAAAAAAGTTGCGGTGTTTCGTTTTCAGCGACTCCGATCGGCATCAACCTGCTTGTAGAAGGTTGCCGGCCGAGATGAAGTTTGTAGACGACAATAATATGTGTGTTGCATGGTTTGTGTCACCGAATGTCTTTTCTAGAAGCCACATCTGGTCTGGTTGCAACTTATGAATCTATCCATTCTTAGCAGAAACTGCGATGGTTGCACTGCTGCCTAATTTTTCATAATTCTAGACCACGTTCTCAGGTCTATGAGTGCCGTTCACCCCTCTTCAAGCAGCCATGATTCTCACGAGAGAAACGGAGTGAGCCAGAGACCAGGCGGGGAAATCAGACGGAGAAATAGACAGAAGAGACAGTGGTACTCCGTAGTGCCTGTACAATCACTCATGCATTGTCTATTTTGTGTGTATCGAGAGAGTGATGAGGAGGAGAAGAGTGCGGTTAGAGTGGAGTCTGATTGAAGTGCGCTTTCAAAAGTGGTGGTTTGTAGAAGTGATGTATGAGTTGTGATATTGTTAGAATCGCGTCTCAAGTCGATCTGTACATATGACTTTTATGTACCAGGTTGTCCATGACCCGTAGATATCCAACATTGAGTCCTCCAGGGCCCGAGTAGAACTACCAATGTACCGGTGCTTCGACTGTTAGAAGTCCAGAATGTGGAGTTGCGTCACAACTGAGTCCTCGATCACCCAGGTCATTGTTCCAGCGCTCTACAACAGCTCAACAAGTACAAGCATAGAATAGTAATAAATAATAGGTCGTCGATGGAACAGGCAATCACCCTCTCAACCCGGAAACAGCCCCGAATACCTCCTTACATAGACCGCCACCAAATGCTTACAAATACCCTGTACTCCAGCGTACTCGTCGAACGGCTGATTGCGAGGAAAGTATGTAATCTGCCTCTGTGCATCGTCTCCGTAGCACGCCACGGCATAATCATGACAAGTGCAGAACATGGCGTGGATATCAACGAGCCGAAACTCCTCTCGGCCCATTTTCACCTCCCATCGCTTCTCGCTCAGTTTTTTGAACTCGGCCGAGTCCAGCAGTCCCAGCGCGTCGTCGAAATGCGGCAGCAGGTACGTGAGAGCCACGAACGCGTTGCGAGACTCTTGAGTGAGAGTCACCAGGTTTCCGAAATGTGATGTTCGGATCTCAAAGTCGTCTGTAGCTGTTCGGGTCGACGGGTCTTTGATGGAGCCCAGAGACGTGATCAGAGTGTGTATCGTTTCGTCCATTGTGTGAAGTGTGTAGTCAAGATGACTGTCCTAGGTGGTAGTTGGTGATACTAATCAGCTCAAGAAATCGTGACACTGAACAGCACGAGAGATTGTGAGGGTGAGTGTAGGAAGCCAGTGATAACAGGCCCGTTATCTCTGTGTCGACTAGTTCAGAATCGAGTCGAGAACCTGAAAATGCGTCTCTCTCAGAAATCGGAAGTTCAACACTGTTGCTAGCCTGATGTCCCTGAAACTTGAATCAACGCCGAGAAGTCGTCAAGTAAGACGTTGGAAATGCGGACCTAATCTATCGTTCCAATCGTATGCGTCGTATCCACCGCTTTTATCGTTTCAGCCGTATATGCCGCTTGAACCGTCTGTGTCGCTCTGGTTGACGATATCTCAATGTCCTATGTCAGAATCACGTCGCGGTGTACATCCGCCACCGTGCATGACGCATGCAGGCCTAGTCACGGGGACAACGGCCGGAAGAGATAAACTCCGGAAGGGACCCATGAAATCGACGTGATTTAATTGCCCTATTTCCGGGCCTTAAGTGGGTTAAGGTTTGGATATAATAGTGGATGGCAGTCAAGTTAGATGAGGTGTTTGGGGATTCCACGTGGACAAGTAGAGCGATTTTGAATTGTGGTAATATTCGGTATTATTCACATTCTTTCGCGGCTCATTTTGGACAAATTCATGAAATGCATTTCCATTTCTGTCACATGACGACAACGAGTGGTCGGATAAAGACAAAAGGTGGATATTCGGAATCTCCAAGCTCAGGCGGTTATTTTGGTACCAACATACTGTGGCTGGATTTTCTAACTTCAAATATGACACCCTTTATCCCCTTCTGTTCCGTCTCCTCTTGCCCCGTTTAAACTTCCAGAAAATAAAAAGGGACCCCTAAATTGCCACAAAACAATTGTCCCATTGTGGGAGTCTACCAGTCTTTGGGTTTCGATAAGCGATGAACATGTTTACAAGTGATGGTCAAGAAAGGAAGACTCATAATAGTGACATGTCTCACAGAGATCGGCATGAATGGGTTGCTCAAATGGATGGAGTGGTACGTCCTCATGATTTGTCAGGAGGTTTGGAAGTGTAGACTTGTTGTGGAGCGTTGTTCTGTGCATACTGGTATAATCCAGCCTTGATCAACAGTTCAAATACCATCTGTACGTACTTGATGGGTGTAATTGGGAAGAATAGATATCATTCACTTTTAATGCTCTAAAGTTATGCATGAGCAGCCATCTCGCTCTTTAGTCATGCCAGTAAGATCTACAGTCATGCTACCTACACTTTTGATGATGGAAAGACGGGACTACGGTCAGTTAGGCACAATACACAATCAATTATAAGCAACTATCGTCACCAATCGAGAAGTCTTGTAAATCTGTCCACAGAGGGGTCAATTTCCGGTTAGGTTCTCAATTGGGAGTACTACGCAGTATAAACTGTCTGCCAGTAGGGTTAGTAAAACACCAGCCACCTCCTGCATCCCCATGCAGGTGATTCGCTTACATAATCGAATTCTCAACATACACTGTATCTCGTGGTTACATAAATTAGCAAGTATTAGTCCGTTTGTTTTGCTGCTGATATCTTCCTATGAACTTCAATTCCTCGAGGCTCCCTTTCTTTTTTCTGAGCTATCTTAATCGGTGAAGTCAACCTGGTCGTATCAACACACACCAGTTTGTAGGCTACACTCTCTCACAATGCAGAACACGATGACAAGCACAACATTAACAACTACAATACTGCCACCCAACTTCGACAACCCATTCCAGTCATAAATCATTAATTAGTGTATGTATAAATATCGTGGTCAGTCAGTCACGTGACAAGACCAAAACCAAAGCTGTCGCGCTCTCCCCTCATGCCTTCCTCAAAACAGCTCGGGCTCGAGAAACAGCTACAAGAGCAGCCTCCAACTTTTGCATCCGGAAAAGGTCATCGTCACGTGACTGGCTCTTGCGCAGCAGCCGCTGTAGCTGCGTCACGTGATGCTCCAGGTTGTGCCGGTCCACGGCCTTGATCTGCTCGGCCGACATGATCACCGTTCGAACCGCGCCAACGTCGTCGTCGGAAAAGTCGGACATGTCGGTGAAACTCGAGTCACGTGACGAGTCCCGTGACGGCGACGAGTGCACCGACGACGAGAACGATGAGTCAGCGGTCGTGGAGGTCGAAGTGGACACTCCGCGGGATCGCGTCATCTCCTCGGCTACAACCACTCGAGCAACGTGTTCAATGTGGGCGGAGGAGTCGTGCGAGTCACGTGACTTGATGGAGACACGCGATACACTTCCCCGCGAGTCGGCTGAGTCAGCCAGCTCCTTGGCGTCAGCTCCTGTGTCTGTGGTGGTGGTGGCTGAAGTCTGTGTACTTGCGGATTTTGAGGTCTTGAGTTCACGTGTTTTGCACGTGATGCAGGGCTTCTCCTTCTGGGGAGTCACACGGGAGTCTCCCGAGTCACGTGAAGTCACTGACTTGGTCATAAGCTCTCCGACCTCATTACTGAGACGTTCAATGCACTGTTGCTTCTCGCCAACCTCGGTTTTGTATCCCTCCAACTCCTTTTGCTGCTTGGCAACCTCCTGTTCCAGTTCTCCGACTCTATCGAGAGCCTGAGAAGCTGTCTCAGCCAAAATTTTGATTTGTTCCTCCAGTGCAGCTGCGCGTTCCCGGTCTCCTTCTCTTCCCGGAAGAGTCATTGCTCTGGATGAGTCTTTTCTCCGTAATAAGTTCATCATTGTGAATAAATGGTGGTTTGTGTATGATGCGAATATGTGTTGATCGTGTTATCGGCCGTTGTGGTTTGTTTTGCTTTTTCCTCGAATTAAGCAATTTGACAAACAAAGGGTGGGAATATCAGAACAAATCGAGATTCGGTTGCTGAAATGAGATAGTTCGAACAGATCTAAAATGGATCTCTCTCTGTCGTTTGAGATAGTTGCTGGACAATAATACCAGAAATTCAGCTCTCAGTGGTGTTCCTGAGCAAAGAAGGGTGTCAGTATGCGAGTTATCCAGTGTACCGAGTCGTGGAAGTGTTGTAAAACTCTGGAAAGCTCGTGTCGTAGTTCCTGGCCGTTGCTGAAGACCTCCAAAAATCACCTTGTCCTTCTCCAACGGACCTGCTAGCATATATATGCTGATTCAAGGGCTCGGATTAAGCGAGAGGTGCATGGAGTTAAAATGGAGGGGTGTAAAAGTGGAGGTAGCTTACAAGGCGCCAAAGTGGTCGAATTGCAAATCTGAAAGCCGGAATCAGCTCGCAGTCACGTGAGCATCCCAATGATGTTACTACCATCCAAGTATCTCGTCTACAACGCGAAAGATCTCCTCCCCATAAATATCACCCTGTGCATCTTTTAGCTTCTCCCTGTACAGTGTCGACTTTCCCGTTTTGGACGGCAGGTAACATTATAGAATAAGGGGGTTTGTAAGAATATCGAGCGTTTCGTCCAAATGCGGGGTTGTTGGTATTTTGAAAATATCTGCGTGGACCCAGAGCACCCAGATATCTAGTGATGCTACTCTCCCCGCGATCGGCTCATTATTGCGACTTCGAGCGAACATTCCCCAAAACTTCGGTTGCTCATCTACAACTGTCAAACGGAGGGTTTATTTAGAGTTGGAGAAATTTATTGCGATGTCCGAGAAGTCGACGAATATACGTGTGACTGCAAATATTTCTCTCTCGATCTGATCTCCACTACTTTCTAGTCTCAAATATCCACTCTCCATCTCAGTCGCAGCTCTGCTTCGCCAAATATGACCTGTTCAAATATCGTATTCGCAAACTTACTGTTTGACGCGTACATGCAGCCAGATCTCGGAGATGCGATAATATGGGGTGGGAAGGGCTGTAAAAAATACGGAAAAAACACACACAATAATATCCACGTGATTCTATTTCTGCGTCATTTTGTAACTGTTTTTGCGGAACACGACTGTGACTATCCCGGGCTTGGCCGCCGTTTCAAAATGTCTCAGCGCGCGTCACGCTTACAGTGGCCTCCTGCATTGTGGAGAATGTGAGTCGTGCGATACGGTTTACGAATGGGGAAACACGTGAGTGCAGGACTCTTACGGCACGTGACGAGGCTGTGTTTAACGGCCCAACTCCCCGGGAATGTCAATATTATCTCCATGGCATGTTTGGGCTGTGGATAATATCATTAAAGCGGCTTGGGCCATTCCTCGCCCAGGATTACAGTATAGACGGCGTTCTGGGCTGCTTTGGGCGGAAATTAGCAGTTGCTTGGGCTACTTTTACAAGCAAGAAGCTCCATTTTGGGTATATTTCTTTTTTCTCTGTTACGCTGGCTGCTTACGGGAGCAAGTGCGTTACCGGTATGTTAACCCGTCTAAAAATACATGGGTGGGCACTCAGTGCAGAATATTATTTCCCACCTGCCTGTCTGAGCGAAAAGGCGGCTCGTTTGGGAACGTACAGCACGTCTGCGAGCATTCTGGCACATATTTGCGCGGCTTGACATGGACTTCGGAAGCCCCTGAATTCTAACCCATTTTGACCGACTGCTAGAGGTCGTAGAAAATCAAAACAAGCCATTTTTCTCGGCCGAAACAAAAGGCAGCCGAAAAAGAGACCGTTTACGGCGGCCCTGAGACCCGGGAATGAGCTGCTCGAGATATCCCCTGCATTGAGGGGTCTGAGACAGTACAGGGTAGAGCAGAGACGTTACGAGTCCTGTGGTTACTGCGGTTACGAAAGGAGCAGGGTGCTCTGAGTGCCGCACAATATATTTGTGGGCTGTTTGTGTACAGCACAACCGGATTGTTTGGCGCTTTGGGCCGATTGTCTGGTGTTTAGACGCGCTCTTTTGGCGTCCCGGCTGAAGCTCGTAGAAGCCGCTAGAAGTTGTGTTGCCGACGCTAGAGAGGCGGGACTAACGGGAATACGGAAGAGGATGAACTCGTCGATTTATGGCGAGCTCATTGTTTCTTGGCACATTGAGGATAGCTTGTATGATGTCTCGCTTTGAAGAAAATGTCTTCTGGTATAGCACTCTCGCGTCACATGGAAACAGGTCAATCTCTTTCAAATGCTCCCACAGACTTCGGCGTTTATCTCATGTTTACTTCTTGAAAAGCAACCTGCTAGCCCATATTTCCAGCTCCTCTAGCCGTCTGTATACTTGACCTTTAGCCTGAGACAGCCCATCAGTCGTTTGCCATTCGTACAGCAGGCCAAAAGCAACTACACTTAGCAAAAAACATGGACAAGAAGCAAAAAAAAACGTGGACAAGAAGCAAAAAAAACATGGTCAGGAATGGTCCGATTTCACTAGTCCGGCCCGCTATCTCTACATAGCTGCTTCATTCCTGGGAGCAGCGGAAGCCGTATTGTGGAGGCGCGATTGTCAACAGCCTAGCCAAACCATCTTGCCGAGATGAGATGGCGATGTAACATTCTTAATATTCTTTACGGTGGGAATTTAGAGCCGTCCGATGATTATGCCACGTGATTGTAGGTCTCTCAGTGCAGCCGTATGTACATACCATTGCATGTTCAGGTTACGTACTGTGCAGCATGTGATGTCAGCGCAAGGGTGCAGATATCACGTGACCAATACCACAGTGGGATCTAGAAGATGTGCATGATCAGTTTGGTACCATCATTGGCTAATTTGAGAGGAGTGCTCGATGCGATAAATGCATTTTTACATGTTGTCCTGAATCTTCTTCGAAGAGTGAAGCCCCCAACTTCATCAGAACAAATCTGATCTGCCTGAAACTTAAGGCTCCAACTAATTCAGCATACGAAATTCCTCCTTTCCATTTTCAAGACCCTTCCCCTTCCACATTCTTTGCAATGAGAAATTTAGTGCTCCCCGGGCTCAACCTGATCCCCTAAAACAACACGAGTTTACCAGCCTTCGCCAGGAAAGTCACTCAACATTATCCTTGACCCAAGCATTCACACCCAGCCACCTTTCGTCGTCCTCGTTCTCAAGCAACTCTCTCAGATACTCCTTATTGTACTGCCAGTTGTACCAAGCTAGCGCCTGGAGCATCGAGTCAGCCACGTCGTCTGCCTTCTTCGACTTGACGCTGTTGAACCGTTTCTTGGCCAGAATCGAGCTCATGACTTCCAGATGAGAAGCCAGAGATTGTAACTGAGGCGTGAGAGGTGAGAATCCAGGAATGTTCTTCAGATCTCGAGGAACAAATTTCCGCTCAACTGGCTTGACAAGAACTGTCTCCTCCACCTCCTCCATCTCTTCCGGTTTCACCTCCTCAACCTCTTGACCTGCCTTCTTCTTCTTTCTGGTGGTCTTCTTCTTGGCCTTGGGCTTTTCAGTGACAGCCTGATTCCTCACCATCTCTTCAAACTCTGGCATATCACGTGACTCAGCTTCAAGCCACTGGCCAACAACACCAATTTTCTCCGCCTTGATATCGAATTTCTTGCCCTTGGCTCTCTTACCTCGAATGAAGTAGTCAGCAACCATTCGAGGATCGACTCGAAAGAGATCAGTGTCGTGGGAGGCGTCATCACGTGACGTGGTCGTTTTGTCAGCTCTCTCTTCACGTGATCGCTGCTTATAAGTGTAAACTGTCCCCGCCAGAATGCTCTCAAACATGTTAACTCTGAACACCCACTCCAGAACCGAGGGACTGCCCTGGGAACGGTGTCTCTGACGCTCCAGGAGAATCACGTGAGGCTTTTCGGGCACGTGGGCGCCCAGTAGTTCACGTGACACGAAATTGTACGCGACCTCGAGCAGTGAGTCGTTTCTCAGGTCCCATGGAATGTCCTCTTGGGTAGCTCCTGGAGACGAAGAGAACTCGGAAATGTCACGTGTGTTCCACGCGTAGACAGAGGCAACAGAGACGTCAGTTAATATGGTTGCAGAGACTTCAGGAGCAGTTTGAGGTTCAGGTATAAGTTCTTTCGTTTCCTTCTTTTTCGTTGATTTTGTCGCTTTTTTCGGTTTTTTGACTGGCTCAGCGGTATTTATCGTCAACATCGGGTTCTCGATCTCGATCTTTGTCCTTCCTAAAGTCACCTGGCACACTGACAGGTTTCTGACACCCATATCGATGGATGTTATTCTTAGCGATTTGGGTGGGATGACGGGAGGAGTGTCTAGAACCGATCTGAGAGCCGCCTGGAGATCGGGTTTTGTTCCTGAGCGTTCTGAATTAGTCTTGTAGTTGTGGGAGATGGTTTGATTCGAATAGGAAGTGCAAAAGTAGCTATTTGGATGATTCTGCCCCAACTAGTGAGCAATCAGATGTTACAGTGGCTCGATTGAGACTCCACAGAGACGCTGGATCGTTTCAAGAGTAAGCAGATCAGCACTCCAACTCATTCAATAGACCTAGACACACACAATGAAGCTGTCAGATGGACCTGGGTTCACATATGTCATTCGCCATGGAACATCAAAGGGTATCGCTACTTTTGGTATCGGTCTAATCACATCACGTGATCAGGTTCTACTGTTCAAAATACTCACTCAAGCCACACTCCAAGGCCAAAGAAGCCAAAGCCTTGTTGCTCAATTGCTGGAATTTCGTTTTGGACATGCTGACGAAGACAAGAGAGAGATCGTATGCGCTCGTGGGAATTGGGGTGTGTAGTAGAATTAAGGTTGCAAGAGAGATGAGGGTGGTTGTGGGGGTCTCCAAAACATGCTGTAGACGCAGTTGAGGGCTGAAAAAGAAATAGAGTACTTTTAATAGTCATCCCTGTTTACTCTCGAAGTTTCAGTGAAATTGACGTAGCCTGAGACTCCTTTTGAGGGACATAATGTGCTGTGACTGTGTGAACCTTAATTCCCAATTGTCAATATGGATCTTCGATAGCGATCATGATGTTTATTACGCTCTATAAATTTAAAATATTCTATCATATTACATAAAACCGCAAATTATTTAAGTATCACTCCTAATCGATTCACAAAACCATGTCAACGTCTTCCGAATCCTCACTCTGACTACTCTTGATCTCATTGAGTCCGTTCTCATTGCTCTTCAGCTTTTTCACAAACTCCTCCAGAACTTGTCGGGTGCAAAATCGCATATCCAGCTTGTCGCCGATATATCCTGGCATGTGTTCCCACCGCGCAATGAAGTCTTTACGCTCATAGTACACGGCCTGGGGGTCGGTGACCACCTCTGTGAGAGTGCCGGCTTCCAGGTCAATGAACGCCTTTCCTCTGCTAGTGGGTCCCGTGAGAAACCGACTGCCTCCCTGACTGTCTCGGCTGCACTGATACAGCGATCCGGGAGGGGTTCCGGGAAGCGTGATGATCTTATCTTTTCGGTAGTAGATATTTCCGGGGTCTTCTCTGTCGATAAATGTCGGAACAAGGTACTTGTTCTTCACCTTCCACCACATGAGTCCGTTGTATGAGGCCACGGGTTTGGAGTGAGTGCGCGGGTTGAACTCCTCCATTTTGCCCAGGTACGGGTCCCAGAATCCGTAGAGAGCTTTCTGCTCGGTCGAGTCGTGGAAGGGCTGATCTGTGATCGTTCCAAAGACCTGAGGGAACTCGAACGCGCCGAAATCGAGATTATATGACGTGATGGCCCGTTTGTAGTGCGGGTCGGACTGAGGAAGCACCCAGAAACCACTATACATGTTTCGGAAGACAAGAACACTTCGGTACAGAGTCACGTGGGGGAAATAGGCGGCATGTTTTTCCACCTTGAAATCTCGTGGAAGCGTGATTTCTTCATCAAAGCCTTTCAGTTCGCTTCCAGTAAACCGGACCACGGTTTCTCCCTCCTCGTTGACGCCCACATCTGCCGTCCAGGACTCGTCATGCATGTGAGGATCCTCCGATTCGATGGGCACAACACCAGGCACCCATTCGGCAGGAGATTCAATCTTCCTGCCGAGCAAGTACTTGGCAGGCGTCACTTTGCGCTTCTGGACGAGTTTGCTGACGTCGGTAATCGCAGTCCACTTCTTTCCATGCCGTCGTTTGACATACACAAGCGCCCGTTCAGCCCAAGAGGAAATCTGCTCCTCACTGGCAAACCAGGGGTATCGACGCGTGAGTTTGTCTTCCAGAAGAGTCTCGGACTGAGAAAAGCGAGCGTAGAAGTTGCGGTTAACTTCCCGCAGCTTAACACACGTCTCGAGATCACAGTGAGAGAAGAGGTTGGCAATGACCTCGGCAGGCAGGTCTCGGGACTCGGAGTCAGGAACAGCACTCTTCTCGCTCAAAGTGTACGGGAAGGGGCTTGTTCGACGTTTGGCAAAATGCTGCGAGAAGGGGTTCTTCTCGACCAGCACCCAAAACTTGGTCTCGTCGTCCTGATCCTTCACCATGTCCTGGATCCTGCCCTGGATCAAAATGTCTCCATTACCCTCGATAGTGGCAAGGTCAACATAGCACTTGTCTTCAATGTCATACATGATATCTCCAACGATCTCTTTCTCGTCTTCCGTTACACCCCGCTTCAGCTTCTGAAGCTGCATCAGAAATTTGTACAGCTCCTCTCGTCGGTCGTAAAACTCCTCCACCTGAGTATCCAGCCGTTCCTGATCAGCCAGAAGAGGCACAAGCAGACGGTTTCCTTGCTGTATCAGAGTCTCAACCGCCTCCAGACACTTCTCCTTGGACGTGGAAGGAGCCAGTTTCACGACAAATCTGTCCAAATCACGTTCAAACTGCTTCATGAGATCCACGCTTTCTTGTCGCAGGGCAGTCATCTCGACATTCTGCTCGTTAAACAGAGCCTGTGCTCTTTCGATCCTCTGACCAACCGTTCCGGTGTTGCTGATAGGCATTTTCGAGCTCTCAAAAAGACAGTTGTCAAAGTCGAACTCCTTCCTCAAATTTAATCAGGAACCTGCACGACGCGTCCGCATGCATATTCCAAGCACCTCCCAACTTTACAACAAAGAACGCACGCGGAAGCAAAACTGAACGTGCAGCGGAGACTACAAATACTCGTACAATACGATAGCTACCGATTCATGCTGTATCGCACTGTAATAACCTCAACTACCACCTCCCCACCCCCCCACCTAGGTACAAATCTATACTCATAAAATAATTATTTAATGTCCGGAATCTTCCGCAGAAGACGATGGCTCGAAAAACCTGTATTCGAGCCGGGTATGAAAGCGTTCCTATTGTAATTGCAGAGCCCCTACAGCCGGAACTTGTCGTCAAAAGGCGACTCCTGGCCGCCGTCCGTCGTGATCAACTGGACGGGAATATCGAGGCCAGCAAAAATGTCCTCGTCCAACTGGGGCGCCTCCGAACTCGTCACCTCCAAGGCTGCAGGCAGAGGAGGCACCTCGGACTTGCGGCTCACGCCAGAAACGCCAGAGCCGCTGTTACCGGTCAACGATCGACCAAGAGTGGGCCGATCAAGACCAATAGGCACGGCACCAGAGTGCGAAGAGTCCCGCACCCTGCTTCCGGCTCCTCCAGCCTCCTCCTCGGACTCCTCGCTAATGTATGTGCTCTGGAGCCCGACTCTCTGAGCCTTTCCAATTCGAATGGACCGCGCGTTGACACGCTCGGCACTGGCAACCTCGTAAACAGAGCCGTCAGAGGTGCCGGACATGAACGACTGCCGCAGCGCGGAGTCACGTGCGCTACCGTTGTGGTTGGTCACGTGGCCGTCCCGCACGTTCACCAGCATCGGCTTGGCCTGGATCGCCGTCATCATCGCGCTGCTGACGTATGCCTGAGACTCACGGTAAGCCTCTGTGTTGACCGAGTCCCGGATGCCGTACACTGTGGACTGCCGCGACTGCCGCAGGAGCTCGTCCGGTGTGAACTGGTACTCCCAGGGCACGTCCGGGATCGGGGGGTTGGAGCCGAGCGTGCCGCCAGTCGACGAGTCACGAGACATTTGTCCCCGTGACGTGACACCGGGCACGTAGGCGATGGGAATGACGTTGGAGGCCCGCGACAGCGCGGACGACGCCAGCGACGCAAACGTCGAAGATGAGTTGCGGTGGTTCGGCGGCATCTGCTCGCCGGCCGAGTGGTTGCCGGTCACGTGGTCCTGGCCCACCACGGGGATCCACTCCTTTTCTTCGCGCACTCGTTGGGCTCGTTTCGAAAAGCAGAAGAACCAAACGAAGAAGCCGAAGATGGCCGCAGCGGCAACACCTCCGACGACTCCGCCAGCAATGGCTCCGGCAGAGGTGCCCGACGACGGCTTGCCCGCGTCGGTGTTGGTGTTGGCCATGGCGGCGGAACATGTGATGCTGGGGCACGGGTTGTCCTGGGAGGCGACGCCGAGCACACAGACTTCATTGGCGGCACATTTCGTGCAGTCTTGGGGAGGGCACGATTGCGACACTGAGTTAGTACGGAAGTGAGGGCAGCAGAGCGGGCAACATGCTATGTCGACCAGGCAACAAGTTGTGGACCAACTGACAACGACGTGCTTTCACGCACAGGCAGCAATGTGTCTGTTGTGAGGAGTTCAACTAAACGTCTCAGTCCTGGAGCAGATGGATGAAAGAACATCAACGGCTGAGAGATGACATTCGTGAAGAGACTGAAGTGACAGAAGAGGTTGGGGAGACATCCCGAAGAGGCGAGTGGACGGTGGCTGTAGCAGCGGATGATAAAGAGCTGTAAATGCTGCTGTGATGGTGGTTTTCGAGAGGTGCTTGTGTGACTGTGAAGGTAAGGCAGCATTGGACCCACTCCAGATGTAGAGAAAGTCGAAGAGGGCATGCCGACAAATCCGGTCGACCGTTCAGTAGCAGAGAGGCAATTTCGTAGTTCCTCGGCGATCTGCCACTGAGCTGGAAGTCATAAGAGGTGCGTAGTGCATGGTTGTGGGCGTTGTAATGAGTCGTTAAAGCTGCTCTGTTCGCTGAGCGTCTCACAAGAAGCAGAACATGACGAGAGCCTTCACAGAAACACCAGATGCCGACACCACTTTCCCAGGTGCTCTATGTTCACTGTGACTTCCCACGAGCCGACACTCTGCACTTGAAACCTCGCACCTGACCGGTACCATGCAACCACACATCACTTCATTCCACAAGTCACAGAACACAGCACCACATATCTCACACAGACTCAGTCTCCACAAACACCGACCACCACCATCACCCCACCCGCTTAACAACCACCGACCAACCACTCCTCCACAACCTCCCACCACACTTCCTCCACCACGCATAACGTAAAGCTCCATGTCACTGTCACAAAAAGTCCTCCAAATCCTCCCTCTCTTCTCCTAGCCCTTCCCCTCACCCCAGATATACTCACTCTTGGTATCCGCGTCCAGCACAGATGTTAGTAGTTAGCAAAAGTCGGGACCGGCCTGACTCGTAAGATGGTGTTGTAGTGTGAGGTCAACAGTCGGGGTCGAAAAGTATCAAGGGATGGGAGCAGCAGAAATGAAAAATAAGGTTTAAAACACGACAAAAGGAGAACAAGCATGTCGGAGAGTTTGAGAGGGGTCTATCGGGGTCGTTTGTAGAGATATGAAAAAGAGGATTGCAGCACACTATTCGTCACGTGACGAGGAACACAATGGTATCTCTATCTTCCCAAAACCTCCCCACAACACTCCTCACCACCTAAGACACGCCCCACTCGTAATTTCAAACTGGCTAAAAATAACCGTTGGGCTAGCTCCAGACTCGTATTGGCAGCCAGAAAGAAGCCCCCGTCACGTGACGCCACGTGACCAAAACATGCAACCGTCCATAAAACGCGCATCACGTGACCCAGGACCCCTCACGGAGATCCGCAAAATACGGTGCATCTGAAACGACCCTGGCAGCAACCATGCATGCACAGCCTTTTTAGCGATGTCTACTTTAGGTGGGAACGTGAGCGTGGAGAATGCCAGCCCTAACCCTGTAGTAAAGGGAAAATAAGTGTAACCTTATTTAGTCCCAATATGTGTATAGCCCTAACCCTGGTCGAGACGTGGTAAGATTGTTGCCAACCCTAACATCTCTGGAGCGCCACGTAAGCGGATCAGGTCGATCTCACAGGGAGATTGATTTGATAAGGGTTTGGGTAGGGAAGCGTTTGTGTTGATGTTGATTTTGGACTTTGTTCCTTGGTCGGAGCCAGGTGACTAGGGTGTTGGTGAGCGTCATCAATTGTCTGACAGCTCATAATCTGTCATTTCGATTAAGGTTTAGGTGCTGCAGCAGCCCTGCCACCATGGGCATGGAATTGTGACACAGAAGCTGGAAGTTGCACAAACCCGTTCAACACGACGAGCAGCAGCAAAAGTTGGAAAGATGCTGGGATTTCTAGGATGTGAGTGTTGATTGAAGGAGGTTGGGGTTATTTGCGGTTTGGGGAGGGTGTTGTGGGGGTTCAGGGACTTGTTGGAAGTGGGCTGATAAGCAACAGAGGGTTGGAGGGGGTGGGAGAAGTGAAGCTGTTGAGGTGCACTTAGCGAGAGCCAGGGAGAGTGTTTAATTGTGTGTTATTGGTGACATTTGCATAAGTCTGATTATGGCAGTTCAGTTGTCTCGTTTAAGCTACGGTTTGAGGAACAATCATGATGGGAGGACATGAACAGTTAGGGGTTCAATGACTTGACTTGATTCGTGATCCCTTGACTATAGCTCTTTTTTTTTTCTGACGTGGTCTTGACACTGTTACCTAATCGGGTGCTCTTTCCGGTACCATAATTACTCCTTCCTCATATCATTGCACTTGTTGCGAGATCGAGATATCACTGGATGGAACCATGAGAGACCGACAGAGGCCGTCTCGACACAGCGATTGACTGGGTCCATCTTCAACTGGCTTAATTTTTTTTCTTCTGCTCCAATTCTCGTCAGTTCTTTGCTGCCCTCTCTCCTCCTCTCATGGACATGATCTACAGAGAAGGACACTACCTGCAATGCTTCTACATGTTTCTCTACCCAGTACGAATCTCTGTCATGCTGTTCAGTATCACGCTGAGCTCAGAGAACTCTTCAACGTGCTGTCTCACACACCAATGTATTGTTGTCCACCTGAAGCCACTCGTTTCCGTCGTTCCTTACTAACCCAGTCAAATCCGGCCACTCAGCCAATTACAACATTTCCTCGGAGCCCGCCTTCCACGCGGGCGCCTGGGCCGTCCACAACGCCACCCGAAGAACCACCAATGACCCGGTATCCGTCTTCACCTTTGACAAGAAGAAATTCGAGTCGTTCTGCTCGAAAAACGGGCTCAAAAACAGCAAGGGAAGCGACGAAATCTACTCGAGACTGCGGAACGAAGCCACCAATCTCGCCCGATTACGTCACCCCAACTTTCTGCGGATCGTGGAGCCTCTCTACGAGGGAAAGAGCTCGCTCAGCTTCGTCACCGAGCGAGTAGAGACGTGTGTGAGAGCCAAGGTCGAGGCCGACGCGTCACGTGACTCGCGATCCACACGTGACCACATCCCTCCGGAGCTGTCGCCTCTCGTGATCCAAAAGGGACTTTTGCAGGTCTCTGAGGGTCTCAAGTTTATGCATGAAGACGCCAAAATGGTGCACATGAACCTGAACCTCAACACGGTGTTTGTGGACTCGTTTGGAGACTGGAAACTCGGAGGATGCGGATACGCGTGCGAGGTGGCCGGCGCGGAGTCACGGGACTTTTTCATCCCGCAGTTTGACGCCCGGTACCCCCGTTTTGTTCAGATCAATCTGGATTACTCAGCTCCTGAACTGGTTCTCGACAAGAATCTCGATTTTTCGGCCGACGTCTTTTCTCTCGCGTGTCTGGCCATCACGTTGTACAATTTCAAGTCGCCCATTGACTCGAATAACAACTACAACAACTATGAGGAGGACGTTAAAGCTCTCGGCTCGTTCCTGAGAAAACCCAACAACACGTCCAAGATCCCCGCCTCGCTCATTGAGATTCTTCCCAAGCTTCTGACCCGATATCCCACCGATCGGTACCCCATTCAGGCCATTTTGTCGGCCAACTTCTTCAACTCTTTTCTTCTCAAGTCGCTAAAGTTCATCGACGAGTTTTCCGGTAAGACGGACGAGGAGATCGAGGCCTTCATCCCCCAGTTCATCAAAATCATCCCCGAGTTCCCATTTGAGATTCTCAAGAACAAGATTCTCAAGGTGCTCATTTCGTCGCTGAGCCACGTCAACGAGGCCATCATGGCGTCTCTTTTGCATGTCATTTTCCTCATTTCCGCACAGCTCTCGTCTCTAGACTTTTGCAAAATCATTTTGCCGATTCTGAGCGACAACGAAAAGCTGCAGCAAAACTCGGACGTGCAAAAAGTCGTGCTGGAGGACCTGGACATTTTCTTGAAGAACCTCAATTCCAAGGAAATCGAGAAGACGATTCTGCCCTTCTTTTTCATCATGTTCGACAACGCGGGCGCTCCAGACGTGCAGGAAAACGCGCTGTTCAAGTGCCAGAAGGACATTTTGGAGAAACTGGACTTCCCCATCATCAAAAACAAAATCTTCCCCAAGATTGGCGAAGTCTTCACCAAAACCACCTCTCTCGGCGTCAAAATTGCTGCCATCAACGCGCTCAAGGAGCTGTGTGTGTCTGGCCTGGACAAACACAGTGTCACCGACAAACTGCTGGGAATGCTCAAGGCGGTTAAGTCACGTGATCCGCGGGTCATGATGTCGATGCTGTCTCTGTACGAGACTCTGGTGAAGATGCTGGATGTCGAGGTCATTGCCAACGAGGTCATTCCGGTGCTGTGGTCCATGGCTGTGGGTCCCAAGTACACGGTGGCGCAGTTTGAGAAGTTCATGACCGTCATCAAGCAGTTTTCCACCAAGGTCGAGACCGAGCAGAAGAAGAAGCTCACTAATAACGTTGAGGTGCCCATGGCGTCGAGGGAAGATCTCAGTACCGGAATTGGCGGAATGTCTACTGGAATGGGAGGTATGACTCTGGAGCCCAGCAAGCCCCAGAATGATTTCATGCTGGACGACGGACCCAGTTTCAGTGCTCCAGCTCCCGTCATCAAGCCGAAACCGTCCATTCCGGCCTCCATTCCTGCTCTTCAGGCCCCCAAGAAGCAGAATGACGATTTTGGAAGCTTTGCCAGCGCCTCAAACAGCAGTTTCGGCAACTTCCAGTCGTCCGCTAAGCCCCTTCCTGCCAAGCCTTCAATTCCTGCTCTTCAGGCCCAGCCTCTTCAGCCTCAGACTCTGACCCCGAGTAAACCTGCCGCTAACTACAATATCAGCGGCTCGACTGGAGGAATTAACTGGAACAGCGGGAACAGTGGCAATGCTGGCTTCTCCAGTAATACCGGTAACACTAGCTCTGGTGGAGGTATCAACTGGAACAGCAATAGTAACACCAACGCGAATACTGGCTCCGGTATCAATTGGAATACAAACTCCAACAACAGCAACACTAGTTCTAACTGGAACACCAACTCCGTGAGCAGCATGAACACTGGCGGAATGAGCAACATGAACAACTCCGGCATGAACTCCAGCATGAATTCCGGCATGAACTCCGGCATGAACTCCGGCATGAACTCCGGCACGAACACCGGCTCTATTAACTGGAACGCCAACACAACTACAAGCCCTGCTATGAACTCCAACACCAACTGGAACGCCAGCAGCGCCAACAACAACAACAGCGATAGTCTGTTGTAGTCCACAGACAGTGATAGATGTACGATAATGAATAACGATGATATGATGGATGGTGTGGGACTCGAAAGTGAGCTGGGATGTACTTGTAGGTGGCGATCATTTCTACGGGAATGTCACGGATGCCGAATGTTGTGAGTGTTTAACCATGCTGGTGTAGAGGGATGACAGGATATACAGGTATAGCAACCAATAAATGCAAGTACGAGTACAAGCAACGAGCAGCTGAGTTTCAAGTACAAAAAATCGTCTCAGTTGCCCGATTTGGGGGTTTGATTCAGGTGCTTTTCTTTTTCTTTGACCTCGCATATATGACCATCTCCAGTTTTTCGGCCATAGACATCCAGATTATCTGCCATAATCGGCTCATAAAATCACTCAGGGAAAAGAAAGGACTTCATCCAAAACACCAGTCACGTGATATGAATCATCCCACCAGGCCCTACGAGTACTTGTACATTTCTTCATCTAACCACACGCCCTCTCCACCTGCTTGACACGTTCGCTCACGTTGACTGTGCCTTACATTAGTGTGCATGTTGACGCTAACAAATACGACGTTTGACAGAGGTGAAAGTAGAACAGGCATCAAAGGGGTACATTGAGTGGACTGGTTAAGTGTGGCAGCATCACTGACGTCTTTTACGTTCTGATAACATCACAATTGGCTTGTATCTCTGTCACACTGATGGTACTTCTGACAGGACGCTGCAAACCAACTTACCAAGAGATAACACATTCGCCGGGCTCTTTTTGCCCTCTGCAAAACAGCCATAAACTCCCCGTATCTCTCAGACCCATGGTCAGTCCACAGCGGGCGATCGGAGATGTCGGTTTTTCCGGACGTTGTGTTAGAGCCATGGGGAGTGGATGGATGTGGAAAAAAACATGTGGGTAAAGTCACAGGGTCAAGAAGACTAAGACACAAACACTCTTTTCCAGTTTCCATCATTTTCCATTCAACATGTTCCCTACTCACCACTCACCACTCACCACCATCCACACACATATAATCATGCTAGCCATAGTAAAGTTTTGTCTGAGTTTAAGACATTTATTTTTCACCCTGCACGACTGAGATATGGCATGAACGAAGCGAGGTATGTTTGAATCTTAGTCAGCAGCGACGTGGGCGAGCTCCTCGAGACGGGATCACGTGACCACTCTCATAATCTCTCACCTCAGCACGGCCCACCAACTCGTCCACATGCTCCAAAAGTCCACAGGCGAAATTATTTAATATCTCCAAAATTCGTATTGGCTCTTTTCTTCCCAACGAAACCTGTGGAAAGAACTTTGTAGGGGTGTTTCTGAGGGTGATCCAGCAGGAATGTAGCGGGTTTTAGGGTGTCAAAATGGTGACTAAGACGGAGAGACCACATATATGCTCTTTTTATCGTTTTAACACCTCCACAACCCCCATCAACACCCCATATCCATCTCCATAGCTGACTAACTCCCCCACCCAAATAGAGTTTTGGGAGTCTCCAAAAAGTCGCCCAAAATCCTTTTTTACTCCAAGACCAAGTGCAAGCTCCAATTTCTCATCCACGTCCTTTCAGTGTATACAGCACTCTTTTCCCCAAGCAAAGGCATTTTTCGGACCCGACAAGCGAGGCCACGTGATAGATTCATCCGTCTCTCCGATTTTTCTTCTGCAGCCGCAAATCCGCATCTCGCAAAAAAGCAAGTCGGACACAAAAACACGACAGTCACGCAAACGACTTGAAATCAAACCAAACACCGTTCTCCACAGCATCCGTTTGAGCCCTCAGGACAACGGACCACCAATTCTTCTGTCGATAGACGCATCCAAACAGCATTGTATAATAGTGAGTATTTGTTTGAGCCGAGTGTGGGGACTTTTATGGTGGAGCAACATTACCGGGGTGATGGGAATGTGACAAGTGGGGCAGAATGAGGGATGAGCCAGGATGGACACGGAAGGGCGATACGACGGATGATGACGTGGCGAGACGATGGATGATGACCGCTGCGTTGTTACTGTCCGTGTGTGTGATCAGTCTGTGTGTGCTGTTGTGTCGTGTGATGGTGGTGTGATCCAGATCAGCCACACGTAAACAGTCGATCACAGATAACACGCGGATGGTCGCAACGGGGGTTGGTGGCGGTTGTGACGATGCTGACGGTGATGATATCCTTCGATGTGCCGATGGCGTTGGCCATGTGGCCGGCTCGGTGATGTGTTCCTATTGAGGCTGACCCTGTGAGGGATCTATGGGCAGATCAGTCATCATCAGCGGACATGTCATCAGACATCATCGTCAGAGAGCCAGTCAGAGGTTTCGGCCCATGTCATCGTTGTTGTCGCTGCTATCACGTTCACGATCACGTTGCTACATCGTTGTCCTTTGGCCACTCTTGTCACAGTCGCCACAGGATTAGTCACAGGGTGAAGAGAGAGTGGTATGGACGGTGGTTGATAGTGATGGCGACGGTGGTGGATGTTGGTGACGATGAGACGATGGGGTGTCATTTGCTGATCGATGCCTGGTTGGCATAGTTGTCAGTTGGCGCATCCATGATCCGTCCTCTGTTCCATGCTTCACTGTCATATGGGTGGTTCCACTTTTATGGCTCATGCTCAGACACCACCACAATCATCGCTTTCGTTACGCCATGGGTGTGGCTGACAATCACATCCACAACCGCTTTACCCTCCCAGCCACTTCACCACCAGTCACTTTAACCACTGTTCTAATGTTCCCACCAACACTCATGCAAATATCTAACGCAGTGAACTCACAACCCTACCAACAACAGGGCTACCCCCCGATGATGTACCCCCAACACCCCAACGGGTACATGCCCATGCCCCCCTACTACGGGGGCTTCAACCAGGCGCCCTTCATGCACTACTACCCCGACGGGCAGATGCACCAGATGATGGGCCACCAGTCACAGCCGCCGCAACCGGGCCAACCGCCACAGCCCGGCCAGGGCCCACCACCACACATGATGCAGCCGCCGCCACAGCAGCCGCACGACTTTGAGCATCAGCAGCAGCATCAGCAGAACGCGGGGGCAAGGAAACCGAAAACGTTCAGTTTCAATGTCGGTGCTGCGGCATTCACGCCGGGCGGAGTGGGTAGTGGAGGAGGCCAGGGAGGCGGGGGTCCACAAGCGTTTGTCCCCGGTGCAGCGGCGCCCTTCAATCCCGGCGCAGGGGCTGCGTTCAGCCCTGCAGCAGCAGCTCCATTCACACCTGGTGCGCCGTCGTTCACCCCGATCGCGCCCGCTGCCGCTGCTGTTCCTGTTCCTGCTCCTGTTCCCGTGGGCATGCCCACCACCACTCCCACATACGCTGCCAACGCGTCGTCCGCCCCGTCCTACTACAACGCCAACGATACCCCGATCGAGTCGATTTTCCAGCTCATCAAGGACAACAACCGTCTGCCTCAGCTGCCCGTGCTGATTGGCGGCCGGTTCGAGGCGCGGCCTCTGGGCGGGGCCTCCAAGCTGCGGCTCGCCAAGCCCGTCTCGTTTGCCACTTGTCGAGTGGTTGACGTGCGGGGCGAGGATTTCAGCGTGCAGATTGGAGACACCATTTGCGACAGCGCGGACCAGGTGGTGGAGAAGTACGAGCCCGTGGTGAAGAAGTACGAGCCTGTGGTGGTCCAGAAGGAGGAGATCAAGGAGGCCAAGGAGGAGGCTCCTGTGGCCGCTGTCAAACCCGCTAAGAGCAGTTGGGCCGCGGCGGCATCCAAGGCCGTGCCCAAGGTGGAGAAGAAGGAGGCCAAGGAGGCCCAGGAGGGCGAGGCCGGCGCTGCTGCCGGAGGGGATGCTGCCACAGAGGACTCTGCCGAGTCCGACTCGCCCACCGCATCTCCCGCTCCTCCCGCCACTCTCGGTTCCATCATCGCCGCCGTCAAGGCCCACTCCTACGACTCTGAACTTTTCGACTCTTCCACGTCCATCAACCACCACAGCTTGTTGGCTGCTCGGCCCCGAGGCATCGTCAACAATGGCAACGTGTGTTTCATCAACTCGATTCTGCAGATTCTCGTCCACTGTCTTCCCTTTTCGCGTCTCATTGATCTCATCCGAGAAAAGGTGCCCCGGTCTCTCGATGGCGATTCTCCCCTGACCGAGGCTGTCGTTGACTTCCTCGACGACTACAAGCGAGGCGCTGTGAACGGCGTGAATGGAGGATCCACTCCCGCGACCTCCAAGCTGCCTGACATCACCATCGACTCGTTCTACAAGAGCATTGTCGGTGTTCCCCGGTTCAGCCACTTCCAGCGAGGCAAGCAGGAGGACGCCGAGGAGTTTCTCGGATACCTGCTGGACGGTCTGCACGAGGAGTTTGTGGCTGTGATCGGAGCCCGGGAGGAGGCTGCGGCGCAGGAGGAGGGCGTGACTGGCAGCGCGGAGTGGACGCAGGTGGGCGCCAAGAAGAACTCGACGACGCGATCGCCGCAGTTCCCCTGGTCTCCCGTGGCCGAGATTTTCGGCGGCAAGTTCGAGTCGAACCTCGACGTGCCGCGCCAGTCCGTGTCCAAGGTGCTGGAGCCATTCCACGTGATCCATCTCGACGTGGAGAACCCCAACATCACCTCCGTCGAGACCGGCTTCAAGGCGCTGTCTGCTAAGGAGCAGGTGGAGACGTTTGGCGAGGGCGGACGACCCATCACCGGAGCCAGCAAGCAGACGCTGCTGGAGGAGCTGCCGCGAATTCTCGTGGTGCAGCTCAAGCGGTTCACGTACTGCGGCGATGACCTGATGAACGTGCAGGTGCGGAAGATCAACAAGAAGATTTCGTACGGCGCCAATCTGTCGGTGCCCATGGAGTCGCTGTCTCTCAAGGCCAAGCAGCAGTTCCGTGCCTCGGGCGGCAAGTCCAACCAGTACAACCTGGTGGGCGTTGTTTTCCACCACGGAACCAGCACCACCACGGGCCACTACACCGTCAACGTGCTCGTGGGCGGCAGCAAGTGGTACCGAATCGATGACGTGAAGATTGAGGCCATTCGAAACGAAAACTGGTACGCCATGGAGGAGGACGGCAAGGACGACAAGACGGCGTACCTGCTCATCTACCAGCGGGTCTAAGTCTCGCGCGTAGTTTGAGGCTCCGATATCCGTCGGATTCTCAGGTTGCCGTGTCAGAGGGTAGGTCTCAGAGTGGGGCTATGCGCGGGCGGTGCTGCACCGCTCGTCGTGCCCCTCTGAGTGCGTCAGTGCGTCTCTTGCGGCTACGAAAGTAGGTCCCTTGTCAGAGATTCCTCGGCGAGCTGTATTGTTCAGCTGCTGAGTCCGTCGTGTAGGCGATGAGGAGCAGGAGACTATGTCTTCTGGTCCGCCGTGGAGATTTCTCCGCCGGGTTGGTCTGTTGTCAGCCCCAAAAATAGCTGTATTTCTTAGACATTTATAGCTTAATGACTTGTATACTGTATGGCGGGCAGCCTCAAAATGGGGTCACGAAGACAAAGAGAAGTGGGGCATGTGAATGCGGAGTGTAGACGTGATTGTATGATACAGTATATAATAATGCGGAAGTTGGCCTCATGATGATATACTCAGTCATCTGGTCGAACATGAATCATCTGTGGTCGCCTCAACAAGACCTCATCGTGTTCAATTACGTGGCTCGCAACGCAAACCAAGATGCAGAAGCCTCCGCGAGCCAGCTATATTTAAAGATGAAGATGAATTTCTCCTACTTTCAGATTCTGGCTCGTGTTGAGTATCATCAATCGTGTTTGAGGTGATGGTTGTGCAGTGAGGCTGAGAAGTCTACGAGTAGAGGTGAATTCGTGGAGAAGAAGACAAGAGGAGTGCTAGAGGGTATTATCGGAATCAGCAGAGAGCTGAGAGTTGAATGGTATTAATTATGTTTGAAGCTCTGATTTTAGAGACCGTCGGATGCTTGACTCCAGAGCAGAGATTATCGACAGAGGCGCTGAAGAACATAGAGTCGTTTGATAACTGTATGCTCATCAGATAGAACATTTACTCGAGACTCTGGAAATGGGGCCAACACGTCGTCAATTACACCACGTAGATTAGATCACTATCTGCCATTAATGCGAGTGTTTCAGCTAAATATGGCCTGTTAAGCAGCTTGGACATCGTACCACGAAGACATCATGTGTTTATACATGTCGCAACACGTGGAGGAGAAGTAATGTATTATGCGAATATAAAAACATTTCGAAAATCGCCGCAGACCAGCTACACGCCACGGTGAGCGCGGGATCCAGTGTGATCGAAACAGACCAGAGGTACGTTAATGGGTCAATGCAGACCATGGCATAAACACACACCCGAGTAATCACTCTCAGCCAGCTTACCCCCATGACCACCATCAACACCAAAGTACCGGGTCAGAAATGTCAACTTATTGAATTCTTACTCCATTCAACGTTCGGTAGGCTCTCTCCTCGTCCAATCAACTCGACGACTCAGACAGGCTTCCGCTAGTGGCGTTGTTAAGAAAAGTAGATAAGGCTTGTTTGAGACGGGAGGTGTTGGTTACAATCTCTCCACAGCTTTCCCAATACGAATCATGTCCCCAGAATTCACTGTTGAGGTTTCTCTGCGGTACTTTGACGCCAAAGCCACCGAGCAACTGCAGCACTCGTCTGCCACCCCTCGAAGCATCACGTTCAACCGGGATCCGACCTGGAACACTGAAAACGAGCTTCTCACGTTTCTCAAGCACTACGTTCCCGAAATCAACGTCGCCTCCAAGTACCAGGTTTCCACCGGCTACAACGGTCAACGGCGTGCTCTGGAAGGAACTCTCTGGCCTTCTCTGGACCCCCAATTCCGCAGCCACTGGAATCTCTACGAGCTGAACGGGACCGTGAGAACAGCCGAAAGCGTCAAGTCGATCGACGAGCGGATCGAGCAGCTCAACATGACGGTCGAGGGATTGGCGACAGATGTGCGCAACAGCCACATTATCATGATCCATTTGCTCGAGGTGTTGGTAGAGAAGCAGCAGCAGAAGTGAACAAGTAATGGCAACTTGTCGACACGCCTGAGGAGTCTTTGCCTCCTGCAACGAGTCTGAAGTATCCGACAGTAGAGATTGATAGAGTTATCGGCCACCAAATATATTTTGAGTACATACAAGAACTGATAAAGTACTTGTAACACAGAAAACACTTTGTCCAAGTAACCTTATTAATTAGTTAGCCCTCCATCTGATAGCAGGTGCTACACCATTGTTGGGCAACCACGAGCGATTGACCGCTGCTACTAATACGAAGACTTACTATGATGATCAGAAGTATCATGATAAGCACTACCAACGTTGTTTCTCAACCCTCATCTGTGTCTAATTACTTGTACTCTGTGCGAGGTTTTGGATAAGAGATGACTTCGTTATTTCCAATCTGCAGGCTTGTGGTAGTGTCTCCCTGCTGCTTTCGTAGTACCAAAATGATCGCCAGCTTCTCCTCTATCTCCTGATACTAGCTGTTTGCTTCTAACCCGAGTATCTGTTTTTTTCCCCGTTCTCTTGAATATCATCTCGAAGATGTGACTAGCTAATTGGAGAAATTTGGTTATATCCATTCAGCAGAAAGGTTGGCTATGGCTTTCGTGGAGCCAAATTGATCTCCAGCTTCTCCTCTATTTGCTGGTACTGTTTTTGCGCTTCTAACTCGAGTATCCAAATTTTTGCCAAAACTCGTGCTCACTGGAGAAAGGGGAAATCTTGTTATTTTTATTGTGCTGACTTGTCGCGAAGAAGGGCTATGACGTTCGTGGTACCAAAGTGATCGCCAACTTCTTCTCTTTCTAGCGGCACTAGTTTAGCTCCTCTACCTGAAGTACCCATTTTCGCGCCAATTCCCGTGATCGTCGTCTCAGTGACTTACTTGTACACCTTCTCACCCTGAACCAACTCTCTTCTTACACCTCCCTCTCTCGCGTTGAACTCTCACCATCTCGGTCAAACTCAGTTTTTCATCCTGACGATCACATGAATATCCCTGGAAATCGACACCCGAAGTCTCCTGAGCAGGATGTAAGCGGCGAAGAATTGGAAGTCTTGTCTTTGGCTTGCACTCACTTTCTGCGCGACGATTGCGAAACGTATTGCCAAGCTCTGGACGACTTTTTAAGAGCCATGAAACCAAAGTTGCCGGTTCCAGCGTCTCAGGAAGAGTGTCTTCGAGCTAAGAGGAAGTTGGTGAGAACTCTTTGCAAAAGTCTGGAGTTCTTCCACGTGACTAAAAACCAGCTTTGCGAAAGTCTCAGGCGGTATCGTGACGAGTTTAGCAAGTTTTCGTTTCGATTGACGACTCAATTCCGCAACAGACCGGATACTAGTCTGCCGAAGGTCATTGACGCCATGGTGGAGAGTAGGAAAGTTGTGGAAGAAAAATTGGACGAGATTGGCTGGAGAATGATGTTCACGACACGTTTTTGCAGACTAGTCTTCATCAGATGATGGAGGGTCAGACGGAGGAGTTGAGGAGCTGGTTTGATGAGACTGTTCTTAGCCGATATGTGCAGCATGTCAGGGTGGCTGAGAAGACGCATACCAAGGTTGACCTCGACTTCCACATCTCTAGACCTTCTCCAAAACTCCACATTCCCGCGGAAATCATGTCTCTCATCTTCTCATTTGCAGACGTTGAAAGCAGTGTGACATTACGAGAAGTTGGTAGTCAATGGTACTCGATTTTTCACGCTCTAGAGTCACTCTGGAAGTCCAAAATGAACGAGAGAAATCCCTGGATGAGTCCAGCGGGAGGTTTGAAGACGTGGCAGGACGTGGTGTTGGTTTTCGTGAAACGCTTAGAGAGCGCCAAGTGGGTGGGCACCGAGAATATTGTCGCTGAACTCGGGACGAATGGATCGTGGAAAAAGTTGAACGGTCGAGGTATGAAAACTAAGGAGACCACTCTCCACAGTCCTGATGAAAAAATTGTGGTCGGAAAAGAGCTCAGATTCGGACAGAAACTGCCCCCTACATTCACCACCATGACAGACAGCTCAGGATGTCCAAGCTTGGTGTGTGAACACATGCATGTTCTGTCTGGACCAGATGGAGACGAGTTCAGGATGAATCCATGGACTCTGGAGTCGCAGCCACTCCCCGAGGAGTACGAAGTCGTCTCCGAGTCGTCCGAGGAGACTGTCGTCCGACTGAAAGACGTTCTTATCACTCTCCCCACGCTTATCTTTACTCAGCGGATCATCCCCAACATATCCATCACCCTGGGCCGAGCCACCGTCTGTGTCCATCTTCACGGCGGAGGACATCTTCTCATGCCTCGAGCCAATCCCCATTACTCGCAAGCGTTTACGTCTCTTGAGCCGTATTCAGGTTATGAAGCTGGAGATTTATCTGTGTCAAAGTCCAGTGGGTACCATTTGGCCGATTTCACCAATAAGAGGCTTGTCAACTATGTTAGTTCGACGTCAGCTTCTCCCGTGGCGTTTTACAACGGTCTTGTCTGGCTCCTACGAGACGAGGAGTGTCTAGTTCCTACGTTCATGGATCTCAAGACTCCAGAGAGACTGTTTTATCGAGCAGACAGAATCATCACGGACGTGAAACTGATGGAAAACCGGACTTGTCAGGGCTCGGCAGCTCGACACTGTGCTCAGTTTCTCCTTGGAATGTCAGAGACCGGAGTAAATGTTGTTGATCTGGAAAACGGTACTGTGACGTCAGTTTCTAGACACTACGGAATGCCAGATCAGGCTCTGTGTTTCGTGGGCTTCAACAAGGGTAAATTCCAGGCCTGGATCTTGCATCAGAGAGACGCCCATTTGACCAGACGGAGGATTTTGAGTGAGCATGGTGTTGGGGTGGAGCAGGATAGAGATAGTGATAGTGATTGAGTGGTAAGAAATGGAAATAAATCGAAATCGATTTATTGACAATTGTCATACTTGTACGTAACCTGTGTATCAGTGTATGTGCACTGCCTGTATACCATACTTGTAGGATGATATCTTCACTCATTATTAATTAAGTCAACTGAAATACTCGCTTAATTATATGGAAGGCAAAACGAATATTGAAGAGCAACAAAGCAATCCAGTGAGTGTAGCGCTTAATAGCCCGGACTCGTGCGGTCACAATGATACTTTCAGCTTTCTCATTGGACTTTCCTGTCATATTTCAGATGGTTTGTTCTGGGCTCTTGCGTATCAACCACTGCTAGCAAGAGAGAGTCTACGAATTGTCTAGTCTGATAAGCAAAGAAGTGGAATGACGACGGGATTTTAGCAAAGGGCTGGTCCGGGATTACATAACTGCAATTATGCTTCATATAATTGTCTTCAAAATCGTTCGATTACATCTCGTATTCGGCTACATGCGTTATCCATGCCTTGGCACCGTTGTCTACGTTGAGTTGTTCTCCTTCAGTGAAGACAAAACCTCAAGCTGACCTCTGACATGAAAATAAAGCACTGCGAACATCACAACAGTCACTGACATCTTCAACCAAGTGTAGGAGACCTGACGAGAAATCTCCTGACGGGCAGTGAAGACCCCAGACCTAAGCCATCTTGCTTTTGGCTGTTGAGAAGGAGGAACGTTCGCGAACAAGTAGTCGCTGTCAAACGTGTGGATAGCTACCTTGCCATCCACTAGACCCACCATTGAGACTGGAAGTCGGTCTCTGATGGGAATGACGTAGTGGGTGTTGGTCTTCAAGTCCCAGATCTTCTTGACCAACTCGCAGTCATCGAAAAACACCACATATCTCTGATCTTGAGAAACTAGAGCTCCAGAAACGTCAGCATCAGACATGCCGATCTCCATGTATGAGTATCTTCCTGTTTTGTGATCAAAAAAGTGCACATTTAGCGAGGAAGAATATTTGCCGCACTGTAGAATAAGAAGGAGACCGTCGTACCAGATGATAGTGTCGCTTTCGTTGCATTGAAATTTCAGTTCATGCTCAGGAATCACCAAAGCCCCCACTTTCATGAACTGGATTGAACACGAGCTCTGACTGCTTCCGAAAAAGGCCTGACTAGTATCACGCCAAAACATTGCTGTCACAGCTTTTGTACCGCTAACAAAAGGGAACTCCTTCAGGTGCACGACGCCCTTGTGAGTAAGTTCCCAGCTTGGCCCAGTGCCTTTGCCGTCCGCCCACTTGTAAGCCGTCTGTACGAGTCTCCTTCCATCGCTTCTCTGAACAACAGAGCTGTAGCCGATAGACGTGTCCGTAATGGTGACGATCGTGTCTAAAGGGTCTCCCTCGATCAGAGAATCACGGTCAAGCTCAACTCCAGATGAAGTAATGAGGCGCTTCCGAATCACAGTCTCTTGACCAGACTGTCTTCCACTCACATCTGAGCCAAGATAAACGAGAGTGTCTCCAATCATGATTCCGTTTCCAGACAAGTACTCGAGAGACTTGCTTTCCTTCAAAGCCACCTTGTGACCATCCAGAAACGACTCGAACCCTTTGGGAACAGGCGTGTTCTTCTTAACATGAATAATCTCTGTCGTGCCAGTCTTGTCGAAGAGCTTGGGGTTGTTTTTCCAGTTGCCGTCCCGCAATCGGGCAACATGGACTTGAGCGCACTCTTCCCAAGAGCCCCTGGGTGAGTTGTCTGGCAGAAAATAGGGACAACTATCTATCATCAACTTATGATAGAGCGACTCAGGAATAGACTCCCTCCAACTTCGACAAGTTTGGCCCAGAGCCACAAGATCTTCAAGGGGCAGGTATTTACTCAGAATGATCGCCACATCTTCGTATACTCTGAACGGCTCCTTAGGCCGTTCGAAGATGTTCCATGAAGGTGGTTCTGCTCGTTCAAGTACTCCAGCCAGAGCGTCTTCGAGGTTTTCTGGGTGGGGAGTAGCGGCGCTAGCTAAGAAGGCAGAGTTGAAAGTGGAGACACAGATCTTTCCACGCGAGACTCCAATGACGTTAATTGGTCTCCGTTCATGCACAGGAATGATGTGTTGGACTTTCAGCTTCAGATCCCAAACTCTTGTGACTAGAAAGTTCTTGTCGAGAAGAGATGCGTATCTCATGTCCTGTGAGATCCGACATTCAAAAACATCTTTCATGGCCAGTTGCAAGACTTTATCCAACCGAGCTCGCTCAAGGTCGTAAAAGTAGACAGTGAGTTGGGCTTTTTTTCCCGGTTTGAGAACCAGAATCAGTCCATCATGCCACAAAACGGATTCTGAGTCTAGATCCACCTTCAAGGTCAACTTCGTTTTCAGAGCCATAAAAGTGTTGTTCTGCAATGTCATGAAGGACATCTTGGCTTCGTCGTCACCAGAGGCGTAGAAAAGAGCAGCATGAGCTTGCTTTCCGCTAACAAAAGGGAACATCTGTGAATAAGAGTATTGTTGGTTATCCAAGAAGGTCACATCGGGTTCGGGCTCTGTCCAGGTCGACTTGTAAACCAAACTTCTCTGGTTGTTTCCTCTTGACTCCTTAGTCGTTGCCACCAGAATTGTGTCAGCTGTTTTTGCCACCAAGGAATCTGACATCCCCCACTCGGGAACAAAGTCATCCAGCAATTCAAGCCCAGAGGTGGTTGCAAAAAGAGGCGTGGGTTCTTGATTTTTTTTGCAGTTTCTCAGTAGCACAGGGTGGAGACCCGAACCTCGCCTTTTGGCGAACTTGATGCACCGTTGGTCGACAAAAGTAATGGTCCAGTTATCCACATCGATGGAATGACGGTCCAAAATTGACTCAAAGTCGTCTGGAAGCGGGACGTTTTTGGTGACTTCAACGGAAGCAGTCGTACCCCAGATATCAAAGAGTTGAGGGTCCTGGATCCATTGATAGTTCCTCAAACGACCAACGTGAACTCGAGCACATTCCTCCCAGGTTTGGCGATGGGTGTTGTCTGGTGAAAAACTCGGACATCGACTAATCATCTTGGATTGGTAGAGGTCTTCAGAAATAGCATCGCTCAATTGCTGACTTGATTGGCCTAGAACAACCAGCTCTTCGAGCTCGAGATAGTCGACGATAAGAGCAATAATTTCTGGTGGTAGCATGTGGAGGGTGAGAAGGAGAGCGGACTTGATTAGCCCTTATTAACTGCACTAATTACCGGTACCTGTAGACCGCTAATGCAGGTCTGGAAAGTGTGGGGTAGCCAGACTCAGTAGAATGCTTTGGAAGGCGGCTTCATTTTGTGTAGTGTTGGAACCGTGAATGAAGAGGTCTGAGTAGTGCTCAAGATACAAGATTGTTGAGTAACATTTGTTCCGAGTATGAAGCTCTGTCCCGATATGAGACGGTCTCCGAAAGTAGATTGACAAAGCGATCGAAATCGTGGAGTCCTGAATCTGACTAGATGCCAATTATGACCACTTGAAACAGTTGAATTGATTTTTCTGTAGTACATTCCAGTCTCAGCGGCCCCCTATAATTACAGATGGCACTTCCTCACAGTACAGTACTGGTAGACTTCAAGCATCAATCAGTCTGAAGTGTGCCATATTTGGAGGCACATTGGCAATGGAGTTGGTTGAAGTTCTCTAGCAGAGTCAGAATCCACAATGATAATCAACGACAAGAACACATCTTTGCCGACTTCATGGATCCACTGTAGATTGTAGATCCCTCTGTAGCTCTGCCTAGTTCCAGTCCCTAACACTCCATCGATACCGTCCTATACAGTACAGATGATTGGAACCCGAGCTGATGATTCCGGTTACAATTCCATAATCAAATCAATAACCCAAGCGGCTATATTCCCCTCACCAAGAACCCCACCACCTCCAAACACCACATCCATAAACCACCTCATCTGTCAACTATCTCCCAACTACCACTCCAACTAAATTTGCCACATTTACTTGCCTCCATAAACCTTACTCTCCCACCTTACCCTACCTCATGCAAGTCCCTGCAGGTCTCATTCTCCCACACCGACTCTCCACCACCACTACACAACACCTCCAATGAAAGGCTACAACACCCGATCGTCGTCGCGAAGAGCCCAGGACAAGCCCGTGGGTCTGTATCCCGGGCTCAACGATTTCACCGACGCTCTGGAGGCTCTTCCGCTCGAAACCGTGCGTCATTTCACCCTGCTGAGAGAAATCGACGCCAAATGCACCACCACGACTCCGCTGGTGGCAGACCTCATTGCCAAGTTTCTCGCCATCCCGCCGCCGGCCAAGGACGACCCGGAGAACGCGAAAAAAACCGAGGACCGCGAAAACATGCTGCTGGAGATCCGGGGGCTGATCCGCGAACTCATGCCGTGTCTGGAGGAGAAGATGCACGTGGCCGGAGTGGCGGCCGAGGCCGTGGCGCGCCACATTTCGCGGATCGATGCCGACTACGACCTCATTACGTCACGTGAGATCCCCCAGGTCATTCAGTACGGCGAGCCGGACCACCCGGCGATTATTGTCGACGTCAAGCCTTCTGTGGCCGAGCGGAGCGCCCAGAGCCAGCGAAGCGAGTCGCGCCGAGAGGCCATTGCCGCCAAAAAGGCCGCTGCCGCTGCCGCTGCGGAAAAAAGCGGAAACGGGGGCCGAAGAGGCACTCCGAGCAAGGAGGGAGGCAAAGACAGCGGCAAGGAGACGGGCGGCAAGAAGGTGGCCGTCAGCAACGGCGCCGCGACCGTCGGTGGAGCCGGGGCCAAGAAGAACGGCGAAAAACGAACAGCTGCCGCGTCTTCTGTGGCCGAATCCGTGTCGTCGTCGACTTCGGGATCTGCCGGTTCCGGGGCAAAGAAGCGGAAGACGGCAGCAAAGGCGTCGCCTGCTCCGGGCAACAGAAAGTCGCCTCCGTCGTCAGATGACACGCCGGCAGCGTCAGCCACTCGATCTGCCCGTTTGGTAAACAAGTCGAGAAAGGGACAGGAGGCTGCTGAGTCAGCAAAGGCCGCCGAGGAGGAGGAAGACGATGGGGAGCCCGTCTACTGTTACTGCGAGCAGGTGTCGTACGGCGAAATGGTGGCCTGTGACGGACCTCAGTGTTCCAGAGAGTGGTTCCATTTGCCTTGTTTGGGGCTGAGCTCGCCTCCAAAGGGAAACTGGTACTGTGATGAGTGTAAGCAGGGGAGAAAGAGATAGAGGAAGATGAGCCATGAGCGCAGCGAGTAGCGAGTCTTTCTTTTCTTTGATGAAAGAATTGGTCACCTTTTCTTTCTCAACAAAGAAGAGTGTTTCTTTTCTCTGCTGGAGCAAGTGTTTCCCTAAAGGTGTGGATGAGACTTGCGGGTTGGATCAGAATTGAGAGTAGGATGGCACAATGTTTTTTTGCGAGAACTGCTTTACTGACTAATACTCAGTCGAGCTCGATCCTCAGACAAGACAAGAATCCACCTCTTCATTCTGAGTCACATCAGTTATTTATTGCAGCCATTAATGCTGGGCTGGAGAAGGTGCTGCCAAACAAGTCAGTGGCACATGTCACGTATTTAATGTGTTGTTTATTGTATTTTTATGAGAAAGTGGAGGCGCGAAATGTAGCATGAGCTGATATGGTGTGGGTCTTCTTAAGAAGGGGTGCAACTCGGAGGAGGGGCGCAGTCATACGAGGGTATTGGTCGAAGATCTTTGAACATCATATCAATCAGTTAGGAACTCGAAGCTGATAATGGATGATCCAATATGGTCAGTATGTACCCCAGACATGAATGGGAGGTAGCCTGAAGTTCACAGAGATAGCTTCTACTTGTATCCTTTGACGTTCATTGTCGACATGTTACCGAGTGGTTCTACATGGGGTGTAAATTGTGGCTCATAACATGCGAACAAATAAATAGCTGTAATGTTAGCTAACACTACCAATATTTACCCATATATGCCATCTTCACACATCTAGTATCAAGTATGTACGAGTACAGTATGTATCTTTCAAAGGTGTCGTGCTTCCAGGCTCAAAGCCTTGCCGAACAAGACTACACTCAGAGGCCTCACGATGACGCAGAAGAGTTGAAAAATATGTGGTAATGGTTAAAGAGGGCCGTGAGAAGACTCTTGTAGCCCCAGATAGCTATTTTGGGCAATTTGGCGCGGCTACAATTCGCTTTTTTACATTTTTTCTACCTTCAAAATCTCCCCAATCACGTGCGGAGGCAACCTGGCCGAGTGGTCTAAGGCGCCAGGTTCAGGTGACTGAATCAATATCCTGGTCTCTTCGGAGGCGAGAGTTCGAATCTCTCGGTTGTCAGCAGTGAACGCAAGTTCATTCTTTTTTTCAAGTTCATTTGTTTGTGACATGGTTTTTTTTTTGGTGAGATGCAGTGCATGTTTGTAACTGAGGGATAGGTCAACTAAGAGGACGTCGGTTGTTGGGAGTTTAGCGGAGTCTAGGGGGAGTTATTTGACTGTGTCTGTGAATTGACATTTTGCACAACTACGAAAGATGCATCTTCAGGATGAACGATTGGATTGATTGGTTGTCTTTCAGCGGACGGTAATATTTACTGACCATTTCATTATCAATTTCCAGACACTCTTCCGGTACAAGTTTGAGCGTGATGGTAAAGTGGCTACCGGTACAGTGAGTTCGGTGAATTGGCAATGAAGTTTTCAGGTGTTCAATGGGCCCTGAGCCCACAAATTGCTATGATGACAGCTGAAATAATTTATATACTCCAATTCGGACGACTCTTCTGCTTCCTACGATGATATTGTATCCTCTTCCTGTAATACTAATTTTTGCTGATATGGCTGGTTTTGTTGCCCAAAAGTTCATTGCCAATTCACCTTCCTGACTGTACTGCATTGTAAGAAAGGTCAAGCGATCTCCTCTGAATCAGGAATGACCCAAGAATGATGAGACTTGAAACCCGTGAAACACATCTCAAGTAGTGATCGACAACAATCTCCAACCGCCTCCTCACGAGCTGAAACAGATCTCTTAGATCTGATCCAACGGTTTCATGTTTCAGCTTTATCCATACTGTATTTGGACCATATTCAGACCTTCGAGGCATCACGAGCTCTGGGCGATTGTGTTCTCTATTTTACTGTACGTTTTGATCCATGTCTCCACCGTGTAAGACTCCTGTAAGATTCCTGTTCACGTCAATACCGATCCTCCAATCACAAATGTTGTGTCTATCACCACCAGCCATAGAAAGTCTCTCACATGGACGACGTCTCAATCTCAACCACCCCTTCCCTCTGGCTGCCTTGAAAAAGAACTTACATTCCTCGGTGCCCACCTGAGCCCATCTACTTACATAACCGCGATGCAAAAAGCAACGTCTCCGGAAGATTTGCTTTTAGTTAATTTCGACCAGAAATGGACGGAAAAAGAAACGACGGTAGGAACGTGAGACAGTTTGAAACGGGCCGAAATGAGATGAGAATCAAACCAGGGACAGTGGCCACGTGACCAAATGAATGGACGATTATTTTAGTCGCGTGAGACATTAGAAAATACCGAAAGCCTTGTCTTGATCCAGAACAAGTACATACGTCTATCAAGCACAAGACTGTCGCGGCTAAGATCTGGAGGTGAAGCCAGTCAGGAGAGAAGAAGCGAATACGAGCGTCAAAGTATACGGTTAGCCATAAATAGGGGTTCACCGGGTTTGACAAGGTCTGGATCCGGGTCGAGACAAGGATACATGCACGATAGAGACAGGCGTTGACGTCAGAGACCTCGTTCAACGGTCTCGGGGCTTCTTTCTTTGTGCGACGTTGCAGGGTCAAGCGTTGAGGTGTAGATCATCGCGGCTAATCGGAGATGGCGGTAGACATGGGTGTTGTAAGAGGGGGAGGTTACTGACGGAGTGTGTGACAGGTGCGAGGAGTGGAGATGAGAGGGGTACAAAGAGAGTGGAGAACGGCCTTGTTGTTTTTCGAGAGTACTCGTGGTCGTCAGACTGTTTATTGAATGACTTGCAGTGTCTTGGAACAGGAAAGGTCAAAAGTGTTCGTTTGGAAGAGGGTGATGGGATGAAGGGTTGGTAAAGATTTGGTTATTGTTAGCTGAGACAGTAATGAGACTCCCACAGAGCTCTGAGGTGTTTTGCTCTATGGTATGTACCTACTTACCTAGAGAGAAACTGAGAGTCACTTGTATAGGTTTCAACTTTCTAGAAAGTCATTGAAGAGGTGAGTAATTTGAGACTGAACGCGTGCAATTACACCACCATCGACTTTCTAGTAAAGTGTTCGAGAACTGTGCAGATCTCAAGGTACCGGTATGAGGATCTGTCTCCATCAACATTCTCGTTCAAGATGTGATTACCGGTACTTGTACATATATATACCCCTTTGGTGACATTTTTTTACAAAAGAACTACAGAATTGAAAATTTGACAGTACAGTTTATGATGAATGCACTGATAGCTTTCTCTTGTGTAATTACCGTTACAACCTCTACAATTGTACCGACTCTCAATACTGAAGGACGACATGGTGCTAGCTATCTCAAAGTAGGTCCCTTATGACATTGACAAAATACTATTTGGCCTCTTACAGTAACTACATTGAAGTCGGTGGTAAGTTCCTTGTGTCTGGGCGGCTCAATTACTATTTTCTTCATTCATCAATTTTCAGTCCAACAATCAGATCAACAATCTTGTTGAGGTCAATCTCGTTTTCATATTTAGTTAAATTGATCTGGACTAACTCTACGCTCCACAACTAACTCTAACAAATTCACTCAATCATCTTCCCCCCCGGCTCCATCCAAAACTCCGACTCGGCATCCGATCCGCAAGGAACTCCACCACGATCCTGTCGCACGTTACCTGCGTCTTTGGTGCCAAGCACCACGCTCAGAAATCAATATTACGGCACTTCTGGAAAAGAGAATTTTGCCGAGATAGTTGGTGCCTGGACTCTACTTTAGGGAACTGCTACCGGAGCAACCAACCAGCCGATTTGCTTTCTGAGACAAAAAATCAATTCTATAGTGCATTACCATCATCCCCAACTACGTCACATGACCACAACAACCTCACCCCTGGTCCTGGAGCCGTTACAAGTCTTTCCCCACTCGCACATTTTAGACTTTCAGGCCGTTATACGAAATGAACTCTACAAGTTCAATATACGGATAATAACCCCCAAACGAGATGCATACACTCACATTACAATGAACAAGCACCACAACAATGTTGACCCTTCGGTTCATAACAGCAAGCGTTTCTTGGTATCAATCTGCTCGTATCGATGCGGCAAACATAACGGCGGAGACAGTCTGTGTTCCAGAGCAATGCCGACCGAGATACAGCCGATCAAAGAGATTCCCAGTTGTGGGGATCGCATCTGATTACCTGAAGCGGTAGCTGAGAGAGAATGGGGAGTGGGGAAGGGTCCAGTCACGTGATCAGGTGTAGTGGAAGCATGTTTCATTGGAAAAAGTGGTTATACGGCAGCGTGCAGTGATATGGAGAGGATCTGGTAATTAACAAGTCTGACGAACGTCCTGTATGGTCACGTGACAGAAGGGATTAGATATTTTCTATCTTCCTCCAGGCAGTGATCACGTGACTCGCCCGCTCCCGTGACCTGACGAAATCCGGCTTCCAACGTCGTATCAAACCCAAAGGCAGGTATGCATGTTTATGCATAACGATATGGAAATAGGGGTAATTAGAGAGTGCAGATTGTGGGGTTGATAGTCATGTGATGTCCAAGATATTTATTTTTCTGTGGTCTGCTGACTCTGCTGACAAATTATCTGTATTTTTATTCCAGATCGAGCAATTATTGCGTAACGTGATCTCTATCGTCTCCATTTTCCAAAACCAAAAATGGCGTGAGAATGAGCCGTTTGAAGAGAGAAATGAGACTTGAAAAAAGAACTGTTCGAGACACTCCAACAATTAAACTGAAACTATTCTAGGCAACTGAAGGTGGGGAAAAAAACACATGTCCGTGTTCCTGCTGTTATTACTCTTGTATACAGACACTTCCATTGTTCCCATGTTTACATCATGTAGGCGTGACGTTATTACTTGCGGTATACTTTTTGTGGGGCTTTGTGCCTGTGCGTGTACATCTATTGCCGTTAATACAACCTAGACCTCGTATTGTTTGAGAGCAACGCTCTTGATTGGCTTATCTGGGGGAGATAAGAGATATTTTGGAGGCTCGTGTCGGAGCATGTATGGGCTGTAAGAATGCTTAGTAAGAGAAAGGGGAGCAATAGGAGTTGGTGTGGGTTGTTGGATGGTTGATTGAAAGGGTCAAATGAACTACGTGAGTCGGTGTCATTGTTTCTGGCCATTTTACTGGCTTGGAAATATTCACTCCAGTAGAATCAGGTACTCTCGCATCTCACTCACGTGTCGCAACAAGCCAAGCAAATTATCTTGGCTAGGTAAACAGAGGCGCGCGGATCTCGTATTATATCTGTTTTTGCTTGTTTCAGCTCCTGCGCGCCTGTGAGAGTGTCTTAGGTGCTCTGCAAATCTCGCAGAGTGCGTATATTGGTCTGTAGGGGACCGAGACTGCAGAGATTCAGCAGATGGTCGGAATGAAGGAGGCTGGGGGTGTATTATTACAGCCAAAAAGTGTGGGGAGCGTGGGGGAGCTGTGCAGTATGACATGTGGGGGTCGAAGTTGAATCTGGCGATTTATTTGGATTCTGAGTCGATTTTTGGAATATTGAGTTGATTAATATATTTGTTGGGTGACGAGAAAAGGGCCTGTTCGTCTTCCAGGCTGGTAAACGTCGTGTAGACTGTAGAGGAAGGCGTGTTGTAGATTAGGGGCTGCAGTTAAACTCATGCAGGGTAGTTACAAAGTCCAACCAATATACTCCGCGGAACATCCTCTTGCTAACAATGTGGTAGGCACACTTACACTCTTCCACCACTCATCAACTATTATTCTCAATCAGACAAAGAACCCCAACCTCACGAACCTCAGTTGTAAAACCCCCAATTTTTGCTCAGCCATTCAAATTCGTTCTGAGACTTCCCCTGCGTTACTGTCGCACATCTCTGACCTCTCTACAGCTTGGTACAATGATCTGTGTTTATGCTGTACACACGAACGCACACAAATGTCCACAGATAATGCCAGCCCCTGGTTATTGCACAGGTAGTACCAGACTAGTTTAGCGCAGCAAGGGTTGTACGCTACGCGGCTCCAGGAGTACGAACACAGTGCCTTTCAGAGTTGATGTCAGAATTCATATGGCTGAATTCGAGCAGCCGCAAATCGTATCAACTACGACACGGCTCTACGACGTCGGAAATGTAACGCGCGGCTCGTATTACCGGACCGAATATTTCAGCTGTTTACCTTTGGGTGGAGGCACTAGTGACGAGGTGGATCTAACGGTGGACGAGGTGGATCTACCAATGGACGAGGCTGAATAAGTTGGTTGAGATAGGTGGAGTCCAGTAACAACTGGAGTTCACAGATTAGTTGGCTGCCGAATTTCGCGCCAGTTTTACATCTCATTCTCCTCCCCAGAACGTATCCTCTTAATATCGCACATGCCCGTTAAAAGTCCACGCGCACTAACGCTCAAAGCACGCTAAAATAGGAGTCCGATGGTGCTAGTGGAAGTTTCAAAGAGGTCAACAGACACATTTGAACGGCTGCCAATTTGCGTCTGACGAAACTGGACTTTTGTTTGTGTCACTATATTGCTCTCTCCAGCGTCTTATTGAAGTCTTCTTCCCAGAAATCTCCGTAACGCGGCTGTCATAGTTGTTCGACGGATGGGGCGGTTAATAGAATTGCTCTTATTACTTATCATTTAGCCGCTCTATACGACTGGAGCTTCCTCCTGGCTCCAGATCCTCTCTTATCTTTACTGCCGTTCAGCCACGCCTTGTCCATGTCTTAGAACGCGTCTAGCTGGCACAAAAACACCCGGAACATACGCGGAGAATCCGACGCGTTTCTCGTTCCGCAAAAAGCAAACATCCCATCCTAATCTATCCCAAAGCTAGCTTCCAACATGCTTATTGCACCGTTGAACGATCGTCGCAGAACGTATCAGTCTGGCGATCAAACAGTTGGTTGGTCTGGGTGTTTTGAACGAGTGACTTGAAAGCAATCGGATCTTTCAAGCCAATCTCCCCTGCAGTAGTCCAAAATCCCATCTTTTGTCTCTCAACTCCTTCCGGATCTTCATCGTCAATCAGGAACATTTTCGCCGTTGAACTTTGGTTTTGAAAAAGAGTCTAGGACGCGATATATTGATATTAGAAACACAAAAAGTCTATTAGAGTGACCGGAAGACGACGAGGAGTACAACGGTACCGTTATTCACTCAATCAGACCACCATGAACCCCACTACACCCCTCCTCCTCACCCAATTAACCTCATCTTTAACTCCTGCACGTCCTCCACCCGGAATTTCCATGAATATTGCGCTCCGACACTTTATTGGGCCGGGCATGCACCCTTCGCAGCTCCAGCGTCTCTACAGTCCCATTCTCCGGCTCTCATGTGGTCATGTGCACATTTCGGAGAAACACTCCTCTTCAGGCACGATCTTCGCTTCCAAACCGTATTACCAATTCGAGATGTGTTTGTGAATGTGTAGAAACGGTAGGTGACTTGGGAAGTGAAGAGATGGGGTTTTGAGTAAGCAAAAAACACGTCGTTCTCGTTTTTCACCTCATCTTGGTTACAGGTCGGCTAATATTACGTCTCTCAGTATTCCAGGTCAACCTGGAGACAATATTTGGGCCTACCTCAACTGACAGGCAAAGCTGTTGAGAATGAAAAGCTCGCTGGTTTTGATTTTTCCAAATAGACCTGATTACAGCTCGTCACTTTCGAGTTGCTTATAGATACAGTACGGAGTACCGGTACACCACCCAGTGAGGACAGGTATTTGTAGGCCTTACGACTGAGAAGGGCCGCAGCTGTGAAGACCCCAACCAAAGCCACCAGAGTTGGAGCCAAAAGAGTCGGCATTTCTATTAATTTAAATCAGGTCAATTTGAGTGAATTAAAGGAAATTTCACCTCCTCACTATATCCACTGAATCCGTTAAGCTGAGTAGAACACAACATCCTCAACAGTCCAGCAGCTTCCTCATAAAAACGCTGGCTCGATTATACAGGTCACGTGACTTGGTGAAACTACTGGAAAGAAACACTCAACCACCCTTATCTAAACTCCAACACCTGCCACTCGCTATCCCTGCGTTTTCCGTATCTCTACTAAATGCTTAACACACAGCATGTACCCCTATCTGTGTCCTTCTGCAAGGGTCATTTGTGGGGAGTAAGTAGGTGATATTTAGAAGGTAAGAGAGAGAAGGTGTTTTTTTTATCGTACTAACGAGCCATAGAGCTCTCTGTAACCGATCCAGACTCTTCTAAGGCGTTTTCTAGCATAAAATCTAGACTTCCATCTCTTATCCCCGCTTAACTCCGACATGCTCCAGACCCTCTAAGAACTTACTTAGAAGGCTGCGAAAGTCTCCGAAGTGTTCAATGCGCAGCGAGAATGCAAGGGCAGAAACTTCCTTATAGTTACCAGTTTCGGAAGTGGCTATATTTCACAGCCTCTTCACTACGACAACACTGTACAAAAGAGAAGATATCGTCTCTGTCATCATTGTCGTGAACGCGAAACAGCTGTAAATCGCCTACTTAGTGTTGCACGAGGCTCTGGATGCCAAGAACTGAGCAGCAAAAATATTCAGGGGGTCAGGGGGGGAAGCCTGTTTGTGTGGGCTTTTAGTGCAACTTTAGCGTGAAGGATGTGGACTAAAATAGCGGGTTGGTAGATGTGTTCGATGGGCGGAGTTTGAGGAGTGTTTGAAAGCACTTTTTGTTGTTTTCCAGCGACTGTGAGCTAAGCAGGGACTGGTTCAGTTTCCACGCCTCCAGTTGACTCTCTCCCTTCACCTTAACTGTATCTCGACTGGCACATCTTTGTTTTGATAACTAGCTGGCGACAACCTTAACTATGTTTAACTGCCGCTATTACAACAACACTACGATACATCCAGATACTGTGATACAGCCTTGGTATAGCTCCAGCGGCTATTAGCGGCTTGTCCCCACAAATATCGCGCATATTGGACAGTCTGCAATTTCTCAGCTTGACTAAATGTGGACTAGTCGACGTTTGACAGCGGGCAAACGTCTGTTTTGGCCCGGTATTATGGTCAGACAGGCGAACACAATGGAGAGCCACGTGCTAGGGGTCTGTTACAGAGTGACACAAGTGGATTTTTCCTCTTCGCTATTTTGACACCATTTCTGGACGTGTTTTCTTTTTTGAATAATAAAAATTCAAACAAAGATGTGGATCTATTAGGTTGGGTGGTAAGAAGGAGGAAGACGATAACTTGGTCGAGACTTGAGAAATGCTGACGGAATTTTTGTAGGAGCATAAGTGGGTCGGTGTTACTGTACTACTGAATTTTCATCTCTCTGGAAGTTACACAAAGAGATTTCTGTGCACCACTGTGGGTCCTTCTCTGTTTGTGAAGATCGGCACAGCTAGATCTGTGCGTTTACGTTTCCGGCTGCTGATCCATCTGGTCGGGTTATATATGCGCTTGAGAGAGTCGGAAAGCCGTTTCAGCGCTGATCAGACCATTTGCGGTGTGTTGAAACGTCTTAGATGTGTTTGAGTGAGTGGAGACTGATGAGCTGTGGAAGAAGAGTCTACAATCAGAGTTGGTCAGATCTAAAACTGAGCTGAATCAGATTGATATTGAGTAGTCCATCAATATACGAGCTTGCTATGAGAGCGAGAAGAATCAACTTGGTGCTAACAGCATTGTATGGTACTTTGATAGATTTTAGCTGTCTACAGGTTACATTGAAGACGACTCACTTGGTTCAAACAGCTTTGTTGTCCATCATTCGATCCAGTAATCACTCTCGACTCGACCAGGATAAGAGATTCATATTCAGAAATCCACCAGTGTCACCATAATCACCACAAATACCCACATGTCTATTTTACTCTGCCCATCCTCAGAACTGCACCTCTCAGAGTGACTCCAATAACCTGAACCAAAGAACCTCACCGTCCAGATCGTGTTTTTACAGTATATACGAGTAATACCTATCAGTTTGATTTTCGGCCCTAGATCGGCCCAATCTCCAACCCCAATCAGATTATGACTGCTCTCTCTCTCTACACGTGTCTTAGATCACTCTCACCTATCCTGCACTGTACCCCAGATCCCATGACACCACTTTAGGCCTTTGATTACAAATTCCAAAATAATTCGCGTAATAATTCGAGCCCAATCACCTCATCTTTCCAGGCTTCCAATTACAGCTCTTATCTACCCCACACTGCTCATCTCCCCCAATGTAGGCCGATGTAGGCCCAATACAAGCATGCTGCGTCATAATATGTCGATATTAACCAACAATCCGGTCCCCTCACGTGTTCCCCTCCTCGACGCTAATCTCAAGCGTGTACGAGCAGCTTGCAGTATTATGTCATTCGATTACCAAGCAAGCCAATCAGAACCTCCAGGCCCGTTTTTCCCAAGCAGCTTACTTGACAGCTTAAGTAAACCTAAAGTAAACGTCGTATTTTGGATATAACCTTGCATCCAAAAAATTGCAAAACCTCTCAGTCAGCACACCAATAATACCGGCCAAAACTCCCATGCCGCGCGCCAAAAGACGCGTAATTACAAACGGAGCCACGCGGCGTCACGTGACGCACGTTCTCCAGCCCGTCATACAAAATAACCTCGCGGGCATTCCGGCTCAACTTTCGAGATCGGGCCAACTGGCTCCTTTAGGCGAGTTTGCGAAAAACAAAAGCATGTCCGTATTGTCCCAACCGTTGCGAGTCGATTGAACTCGGAGTGGAGCGGCCTAGTCATCTATGGAAAAAGATAGGGCGGTCTATTCACCTGTTGCTGCGCCCAGAACCGCGGAAAGCGACCCGGAAGAGCCTGCGACCGAATATTATCGACCGGCCACATGGTCTGTTGACTCTGCACGTGACCGCAGGTGTCTGCTGGGCGTGCACGTCGCCCAAATTGGTTTCTCCACCTCCACCCAATTTACCCCTATTCCGAAGCCTAAAATAAAAAAAGAGCGAGTCTAAATAAGCTCTCCTTGTCCTGGCTAACCGAAAAAACACAAAGTGCGGCGTGCAGATTCGGCTTGGCCAACTCAGTAGCCTAACCTTATTTGCGGGGGACTTGATTCACACAAATACTTGCAAATAACCACCTTTGGGGAGCTCCAAACCAAAGAACCAACCTGACTAACGAACGACCAAGATGAACATTTCGCAGCGAGAATACAAGGTGGTGGTTGTTGGTGGTGGAGGCGTCGGAAAAAGCGCCATCACGCTCCAGTTTGTCCAGAGCCATTTCGTGGACGAGTATGATCCCACTATTGAGGGTGAGTGTTAGAGAGGAGGAGTCTGGAAACAGTTCTCAGATGATTCAGAGGTGGAGAAATTGCTGGTGATTGGATTTGGACAACTTTGGATGTGAAGGGCAGTTGTTGGGGGAGTTGTGGTGGGCTATCAGATGGTGGTATGTTGAGAGGTTGAGATTGAGAGATTGATAGTTGTGGGTGTGTGTTTTAAGACTGACCTCTAATCACGTATCTCAGTAGATTTCTTCTTCCCCAGCTGCCTTCTGATACATCATGCTATGCTGCCTGCTCTACACTACACGTTTTGAAAGATGATGTGATTGATAACGAATTGGTGGTTTTACAGACTGGCAATCTGAAAGATTTGACTGCGGTATGATTGAGATTATGACTTCGACTATGACTTCGACTATGCTTCGACTATGACTTCGACTATGGCTGCGATTACTTTCAGTACGATGACGGCTTCAACTACGGTACTTACACGCCTACTTCGACGCGTACACCACAACTGCACAGCACTGCAACACCTCCTGAAGATGACCACCGACCCAGCTCACAAGATCCTGCTTCTGGGGGATACCCGACCAAGTCTTTCTTTTGCACTGCCATTTATTTTATTTCTCTTTATCTTATCTATTTCTATTCTTTTTGCTAGACATTATGTTGTCGTTCTTTTACCTTGCTTGAACCAATGTATGGCTCAATTTGGGTAGTGTTGTGAAAGTCCATCATCAAAATCAGTTACATCTCATCATTCTCACCATTCTCAACTTATGCCTACTGTTCTCAACCAACCAGTTGCCTCCTTTGCCCCATTGCCATACTAACACAGACTCATACAGAAAAGAGATTCTGATCGACTCCAACCTCACAACTCTCGACGTCCTGGACACGGCCGGACAGGAGGAGTACTCGGCGATGCGAGAGCAGTACATGCGCAACGGCGACGGCTTTCTGCTGGTGTACTCCATCACGTCACGGGACTCGTTCGAGGAGGCCCAGCAGTTCTACAACCAGATTTTGCGCGTCAAGGACGTGTCACGTGCACCCGTCGTGCTCGTCAGCAACAAGTGTGATCTGTCGGCAGAGAGACAGGTCTCCACAGTCGAGGGCCAGCGTCTGGCTCGGGAGTGGAACGTGCCCTTCTTTGAGACCTCGGCACGATACAGAGTCAACGTGGACGAGCCGTTCTGCGATCTTGTGCGCGAGATTCGACGGTACCAAATCGAGCGACACAGACAGGGCAGCAGCTCGTCGACCATGCACATGAGCATGGGCAGCAGCATGGGCAGTGTCAAGGGCCGAAGTGTGCGGGAAAAGGTCGAGGAGGAGGATGGAGACAGAAAGGAAAAGAAGGCGTGTTGTGTTATCAGTTAGACTGGAGAGTCACGCGATGGAAAAAGGACGACGAGAAGGATGGTCCCAGATAATGGGATGGGGTGGTCCCGGGTAGGGACTGGGTCGGGGACCCATTAAGTTATTGAATGTCAGGAGTAATGAATTATGTTTGTATAGTTGTGTGGAGCTCTGGTTGGTGAGATGGATGAAGAGTTGTGTGTAGCAGTGGGTACGAGTACTCGTACTGCTGCATCAGGGGTATCTGAACAATACGTCTTACAGGAATGATACTTCTTTTCAACCCACGATTATGAAGATGGCGGCATTCAATTAGAGAGACTGGTCTGATTTGAACTGAGCCACACTCAGATGCGATGCCAGTTTTGGCCGTGGACTTTTGATACTATCGTAGAGCATGCTTGATTCAGACCCGTTGCTGAGCTGAATCCTTCCACCTTCTGCTCTCGTAGAAAAACTATGGCATCACCTCTCTATACCTCTTTTCCAATAATCCCAGACTGTACACTCAACTACATGAAAGAATCTTGTTGATATGGTTACAAACGCCAAAGGGGACGTATCGCCAGGAATCAACATCACTCGTGATTCCGCTATCTATGTCTTTACTCTATTCCCCCCTGAACACCCCTTCTCTCCACGCTTGTGCTCAACGCCTCAAGTACCCCGCTTTTTAGACTCGAAGAGCCCCTGTAGTTCCGCTGTTAGTGTCTCAGAAAAGTCGGATTTTTGGAATACGACGGGTTTATGGTCAATTGCCGTGGGTACCCCTGTTTTAGTCACGAGATCGTTTTCACCCTCACTCTGAGACCCTTCGTGGTGCTTTGACATAGTAACCTGTATCTCTGACCGTCGACTCCTTGTTCATGTCTCACCAACCGACGGACTGATGAGACACTGTGAGGTGAGACAAGATTACAGCCATGGCGGGCCATGTCGAATCACGGACTTGTTTGTGTCTAGCAAATGTTCTTGTTGGTGCGATACAGCCTTGTCTCTAGGCTCTAGGCTTGTACACTCAAGTTTCTTTGTATCTACCATAGGTACATTATCTCGCTACAAGTAGGGCTCAGAAGAAGAACCTCGTATATCTTGTCGTGCTCGAAAACCCTCGTCCAGACATCTCTCCACAGATCGCCACTGTTCTGAAACACGTCCATATTGTTCACCCATAGCTGTCTTCAACAGGGGACATCCCCACACTCTCACAGACCCTACGACGAGCCGTAATATCGCCATTAATACGGACTCCCACCAGTCCACCTCCTAGATACGACCCACACATGTCCGCGAAACAAACAGTCAACACGACATTAGCTCCACACCCTTGTCGATGCGTCTCTCAGGCAATAGAGCAGCCTGCCTTGCGGAATACATGTGGAGCATGTAACGGGATCTGGGGCCGAAGGGGTGTCTAGCATTAGCGGTTTTATGTCATTTCTAGGTCAACCTCTACTTTTATCGTTGGGACGCAGAGCTTCCAGCTTACTTCACTACCTCAACCCCCCCCTTACGATCTCAACAAATAACCCAACACCATCCCAACTAACTTTCGACGTCTCTTCCACCGAACCCTATCTCATTAGCATCGGAAATTGCTCCATCAGCTAGAAAGAGCTACAGATATACAAATGAGATCACAAAAGCTGCGTTACAATACCCTGACTCTTTTTATTCCATCAAAGTCTTCAGAACACCAAAAAGTCTCTTACTTCACCCCACATCCACCATCTCCAAAAGTTAGCCTTTTTGGCTTTGGCAAGGGTGTCTAGGAACGAAGAAACAACTCTCTTCTGACATTACGTAAGCCGTCTCCAGCGACACCATTGGCACGCCTCGCACTCTGTCGCCAAAATCCCTTCTAGCCCAACCTTCCCTCGGCTCTCTGGGACACGTCTAAGCAGCACAGGTCTCATGTACACCCTGTAAACGGCGTGCCACGTGACTCATGCACGAAAGTGAACCGTCTCAGATTGTTCCGCTAGCGCCGCCCAATCTATCCATCAACTTGGCTGCCTTGTAGCTGTCAAGCTGGCACTCTTGTGGCGTTTGTTGTTTTTACCCGATTCTCATTCTCTTCTTTGACGACCCTCGAAACTCCACTTATTGTAGCCAACACTCTCCTCCATCCCAGATCTATGTTAGCAACTGTCGATCCATCTCCAGAGAGGTTTCAGAGAGAAAGAAGACCCAGACAGGGTGCTGCTTGTTCTGGAAGCCCAAAAGCACATGTCAGAAGAACTCGTTTGACGTCACAAAGCCGCCAAGGGTCCCGCCTTGTTGCTTAAATGAATTTCACGTCCGTCTTTTGCTATTCCACGGCTTCTTTTGCGTTCTTCTATCGACTACAACAACCTGCCAATCGCTATTAGGGGAGTTAATCGACGACTAGCTCTAGCTTAGGCAGCCAGGCAGCAGCCATAGATGACAAGAGATGAGTAATTGTGGTGGGAAGGGGAGGGATTCGATGAAGAATATATCATGTGACTTCCGGAAACCATCTCTCGTTCCTTTGACTTGCTGCGCATTTATCTCGATTTATCTCGAATAACCACGAGAAATGCAGATCAATTCATAATAAGCCAGTTATACCTCCGACATCAATAGAAACTAGGTTTGGCAGTCCCTGAAACGAGCGAATACGAAGAGCAAGCATGTGACGATGAGCTTTCAGCTGGTGGCGAGGATGTGAAAGACACGGTGTATATCTGTTTTTGGTCGAGTGCAGAATCTCATTCCGCCAGCCACGTGACCTCCACCCAAACGGTGATCTTCGGACCTGATCTGCCATCCACATCTCTAGATGCACTAAGATCGACAGCTTGGATCGACCCTCGGATCTTCTTCAGATCACCGTTTGCTCCTGATCGACAAACTTACCACATGCATAATAACATGTATGTGGGGTCTATTGATTGAGATGTTCGAGATGTTCTGGAGATCTAAAAAGCTGATGATTGTGATATTTCAAGGGTGGGCAGCTGATCAAAATTGTTTTCAGCTCAATTGGACTATTATTCACTGACTTATTATGCTATAAGAAATGTCGGTGATTATCAACCGAAACTCAAATAGCAAATCCTTCCTGACATCTCCACAGTCCTAGAGAATGCTTGGCAGAGAGTAAATACTACTGTTGTGATCGTCAGGACGAGGGGTTTACGTTTATACTATCTAGATCTCACTGTCCTCTCTCTACCCCCCACAATGAACACGTTTGCGTTTGGAGGAATTGCTTTTTTCAAAAACGGCTGCGACATTTTTCGGGTAGATCGGGAGCATTGAGACAACTCTGTAAGATATGGGAGTTAGCTACGAGCTGCGCTGTAGAGTGTAGCAGAGCTCCAGTCCGTTGGACAGCAACTATTCGGACCGATAGGGTCACGTGAAGTTGGGTGAGAGCTATTCATAGGAAGTGAGTTTGTGGGAGGTGGGAATGAGTTGAAGGGGTGTATTTGGTACTGTTAGATAGCTCTGAGTGTTGTGAGTTCGACGGTGCTCTTCGTTTCTCGGTAACTCTTCGTTGTCCATTTCTACGTTGGAAGTTATGGAAACACTGAACGAGCTATGACTCTGGAAGTGAGACAGTAAGAGTCGCAAATACGCAACTGCAGCCTCGCTTCACAGCGATTGATAAATAAATCAAACTCAGTTAGCATTCTCCGCTGCTCATCGCTAGTCAGGGCTTGTACTGCATTACTCCACCCAACCTAGTCGTAACTCAAGACAACGTTAACCAGCCTTCAGCGGGAGCGGAGGTCGGGCAAAAAATGCGCCCGCTCTTTGTCTGGAGCAGTTTTTTAAGCAGCTTGTGTCTCAGAAACCAACGTGCCATAAAGTGGAGTGAGACAGTTGGTGCTTTGGAGGGGTTAACAGTAGGAGTACAGTACGACTACAAGTAGACGTTAGAGAGGATACAAGAAAGAGAGCAGTTCGATGTGTAAATCTTGAATGAGAGTAAAGAAGCAGTTATTAGCAATGTCCAAGAGTCTCCTTCCACACTTCTACGCGTCTCGTGTCTTTTTCAATGACACTTCTATGAGGAGGTTGTTGCTTCAGGTATACATACCCTGAGAGTTACAAAATGAATGAGCTGCAGGACTCAAGGAGTAATAAATCAAACTTGTGCGTGTATGGAAAGTTTTACAAACTCTCTACTTCTTTACGCCAGGTGAAAAAAGACCTTAACCCTTAGTTCACTCTGTTCAGTGTTCAGAAAAGGGCATTCGCATGGGAAACTTCCACGATGAACGCTTTCTGCTGAAAAGCAAATTGGAGGGTGACCCATGTTTTATGTTCATTAGTCCAATAGATGTCATAACTGCCATGGACTTCATATTGTCATGGCCTGACTTTGTAGTATGCCCTACTGAGAGGGTGATTGTGCTGTTAAGTAACCACCATGCAAGGGAAGATCGGATTGTATTCGCATAGATCGATTGCGTCTGGAACTGTGTATCCGCGACTATTCAATCAAAACTTTAGTATTTCAGGATAGTGAAAATAGAACCGGTTGGTGATGCTGGTGTTTGACTGATATCTGTCCTGTAGATAGGAGCTATCTACTGGTCTGGAATCTCTTTCTTTTTCAAATAGATGGACAGGTACCACCCTCCTGATGGGACTATATTCGTAACGGTCTGTCCTGTAAAGTGGGTTGTAAGTCGTTACATTAAACTAAATATCTAATCGTCATACATATGGTTTTCAACACAGGAACATCTCTTTTCTATTGGACAACCAAGATACACACACCGCTTTCATGAAGATGTGACATGGATTACACCAGTAACTCCTAAGATGAACGAGATTGGTACCGCAATGTTCACAATCCGACATTGAAAGTATTGTACAACACTATTCAACTATAACAAAGGCCCTACACACTCAATCTAACCTACTGTCGTCGCTGAGCGTGTGTGAAATCTATTAAAGAATGGAATTTGATTGAAAACAAATCAGTGCAAAACCAACAGAGACGTAAAGGAATGTTGTTGGAAAGATATTACAGTCCAATCGTCTTCCTATAAGAAAGTTGAAACCATGCCACTGGAGAACATTCACTCTCGTATCTACCCCTTCCACGATCAACGACAAACGCGTCCTCTCTATGAAGGAAAACGCCTCAAGTAACTCAAGTGGCACAATTACACGACTTTAGCTTCATCACTATTCTTCTTGGGCAACTTGTAGCTACTTGTCTACTCGTATAGCTGTTCCCATCGGAGCAGACTCTCACGTTGCAAAGGTTCAAATCTCTGTGTCATATTCAAAATCTGTTTGCAAGGTGTGAGTGGGATTGCCAGCAATAAGGCGAGAAATGGCACGGCAATGATACCTCGCTGCAAGGACCATAATCGACACTCAGGATAAAACCACCAAACATGTTAGCTGAGTAATTGGATCCCTGTATTCCATTACATAGAGTTCAGATAACGCACGATTAGCACCTTATCGCAACTCAAAACCAAGGCAGACGAGTGCTGAAGCCTTCATTGGAGATGGTACTGTCTGTGTCGCCAGTTGTTGTCCAATTCCTCGACCACGACAAGTTCGCACCCTCCTTCAATTCCTTTAAGGATCAAAACAAACATTTACGGATCCTAACAAACCAGACTTTTATTTAATTTGAGGTGGTCTTCAATGACCCAAAGTAACGATTATATAACCCCCCAATCCCCTCCCATCCTCTCTTCTTCTTCTCCAGCCCCCAGGCGACCGGCATTGGCGTTATCCGTGTCGGCGACCTGGGTTCGCGGGGCATTCCATGCCTCGTAGGTTCAACCAAAAAAAAACTCTGCAGCAGATTAAAAACCCAGAGATCCGTCCTCTGACGGCCAGTCCCATTCGATTTTCTTCGCAGGGTTTTGTTAGGAAACAAGAACCCTGCATCTCTGCCTCTCTGGCGCCTCGAACGTCGATTTATCGGCGGCAAAACGGTTCGTCTTTAAATGTTTTCCAACCGTCCCCAAAAGAACAACAGTGGCTTATACAGATAGAATCAAGTCCGAACCCCGAGTGCCTCACACTCACTCACCTTCCTGATGTTCATAGGTGGTTTACACCTGTCTCACGAGAGACGAAGTAAGTCCAACCTGTGGTTTATACAGGGGTCTCTCACGAGACTGAAAAACGTCCACCCAGTGGTTCACACTGGCGTCTCCAGAGAGGCGGAAGTAAATCCACCCCGAATTGCTGTCCTGATGAGACGGGTCTTTGGCTAGCGTCGAAACACATGAGGTGTCGGCAACTACTAGTCAGGCTTTGAGAAAGATTCGTTAACTTGTTCCGAGACTCTTCCATCAAAGTCGTACCCACCACAATTATTAACTTAAGGATTCACTTACCCTAGTCCCTCAAGTATGTATTAACTGCAGGTTCTTTGACCAGCCATGTCCCCTCTAGTTTTTCCCCATGAAGTTTCAACCAATCAATTGAAAATGACATCACAGTATCTAGCTTTTACTTCAAGTCAGCACCCTTCTGCTTCAGTTTTCCAGAAGGGAATCAACAGATTTAAGCTATTCTAAAAACTAAAAGGTGGAGAAAATGTATCCAGTGGAAAGCAAAAAAAATCTTCAGGTTCTTCATGTTGCAGATGATGTAAAGCCATATGGTATCAAAGTGACCAGCAACTTTTCCTCTGTCTGAATTTCGACTTCCGCTGGGTTCATTAAGAGGCCTCAGGCTCCAAATATTCTCAAGTGAAGGGACGAATACTTTCGTACACTTCAGAGCAAAACAATTTGATGCTGTATATATCAGATGAATCGTCATACACTTCCAGACAGTCCAAAGAAATCTAGTCAAACCACCAAACGTGCAAACTATCTTGCCACAGAGAACAATAGGAGATAGCTGAAATCGTACTGTCTTCAGTATCGTCAAGAGAACCGCTTCCCTGCCCTCTTTTTGGTCTTTTCAAAAAAATTGAGCCACTTTTTCACGCTCAAGACCGCCAGCCGCTCCCTCAGCAAACATCTGAGACTGCGTGGCCAAGTTGGTTAAGGCGTACGACTGTTAGAAGCGCTGAGGTTCTGAAATCGTAAGATCGAGAGTTCGACCCTCTCCGCGGTCGTCTTTTTGTTACTCCCGGGTCGTTATATTGGTGTGTATCTGCAGATATCCCTGTGTATCCCTCGTTGTGTTTTTGGTGGGTATTCGTAGTTGACCCGAAGTAAAAAAGCAACAATAGGCTAAGCGTCAAAGTCAATTCTATTAGCTATGACCTCCCGCTTTAGCCTCACGGTTGATCTCCACTTAGACTCCATCCCTCCTCTCCCCCTTAACGTTATTGGGAGTTACAACTTAGCTCTTGTGTAAGTTCAAAGTGTGATCCGACATGTCCCCGCTCCGGGTAACTGGCGATGTCTGGCCTGCACGCGTAATTGTAGTCACGCACGCAGGGGCTATCCAGTGTGGCCAGATTTATTATGTAAAATGGAGTATATAGTCGAGTAGGAGTTCTGGTATTTTGGACTCCACCGTTATTTCACGACTCGACTAACTCCAGGTAAGTATTCAATTCATTCACCGTTATTTCACGACTCGACTAACTCCAGTCTGCTTCAGCTTGAGATCCATCCCCCGAAAGGTCTTATATTTGGTAGCGCTCCTCTTTACGCGATCCAGGGACAACCATTCCGGCGACGACTCACCGCTTCACTTAACTGTCACCAACAACAACCCAAGACGCTTCCACTGCTCACCCATCATTTCCAATGGCTGAAAACGACGACATCATTCTCGACCTGACCGAAGTCGAGGGCTCTGAACCTTTCTTCGAGTTCATCCGAACCGGTCAGCTCGCCAACCTCATCAACCTTCGTCCGGACATCGACCCCGACGGAAACGATGACCCCCCCGACTTCACCAACGAGGACCGAAACGACCTCAAGCGGGTGTTCACCGACTTGCTCAAGCGTAAGCCGGCCCCGATCGTGACCGCCGACCCCCGCTACGCCGGACAACTCGTCCAGTGGCTGTACCACGTCGACATGACCGTCAGTGGTGGGATCCCTGACAACCGTGTCGACGACCTCACGGTCGCGGTCATGTGGGACGAGGTCAAGAGCATGCTGCCTGGGCGACTCAAGTGCCCCAGCCGTGGCCGGTCCTGGATCGAAATCCGTCTGTCCTTGCTTCGAGCTCTGTATGCTCACAAGGTGGACCAGATCATCCTGGACTACACCCCCCAGTCCGTCAATGCTCCTCAGCACTTCGAGGAGGTGGCCGAGTGGCTCTACGTCCGAGCCTGGCTCCTGCTGATCACCAACACCAACCATCGAGGCGCGTCTCTGATCGAACAGCTGGAGGACTTCATCGGCATGACAGAGATCGGCCCCAAACTGAGCAAGGCCATCACCACCGCCGACGACCACTTCGTCGCCATGAACAAGTTCTGTGTCCTGGTCGAAGGGGCCTGGAACAAGGCCAAGAAGGGCAAAAAGGCTCGTGTTGACCCCACCGAGACTTTCTTCGAGACTGGCGAGGGCGTCGTCGACGCCACCTCTTACTTCAACCCGTCCAAGTCCAAGTCCGCCGGGAAGGGCAAAGCCCAGAACGCCTCCGCTGCTCCGTCCGCTGACAGCGGCAACCACGACCGTATCTCCAATGTGATCGAGGCCTGCACCATCGCTGGTGCCTCTCCTGACGAGATTATGCAACGTCTGGGTAACCGACGTTGTGGTGGCTGCGGCGAGGCCCACCGGGTGTTCGAGTGCCCCCTGTACCTCAAGGCCAAGTCGGCTACGAAGTCAAAAAACGAGTAGCGATGATGGACCACGAGTCAGCCATCATCGCACTCATCGACTCACTCACTGCCGAGGAGTCCGATATAGTTGAATCTGCCATCAAACATCAATTTCGCGTAGACTTTTCCACTGTATCCGACCCCGACATCATCCTCAAGACACTCATCGACGATGGTGCCACCCTCAACGCTGTCCGACCCGAGCTGGTCCGACGCATGCAACTCAAGGAGATCCCGATCCGGCCGACCGGCGTCCGATCCTCCGTCTTCCAGAACGTTCCACCCCGTTACTCATCTGCCCGTATTGTCGGTTTGCCTGTTCAGCATGGCGACTGGCGCGGTGTGGTTTGGTGCTTCGAACTGGAGGACATTGGTCCGAACATCGACCTACTCCTGGGCCGCCCCTTTGTGGCCGCCAACCAACAGCACCTCGACTTGGCTAACAACCGTCTGTCCGGCCGCCCCCTTTGGGTCCGCACCGACGAGCTGGATAAAACCGTCCCAGAGCTGTATGCACCCCCCACGCCACCTGCAGTCCCTGCAGCTGACCTGCAGCTGACCCCGCCTGACGCCGACCCTGCAGCTGCGACGCCCAAGGCTGCACGACGCAAACGCCGACGCAAGAAGAAGAAGGCGGGTCGTCCACAGGTCGAGGTCATCAGTGTCGATGCCCTCCACTCTCTTCTGGACAACGACGACTGCGAGTTTGGTGTGGCATGGGCCTACCCCGACGAGATCCGCGGGGCCTGTATCGACACCCTCGCTAACTTGATGGCGTATGTCCGGTCCCCTGACACGGTACTGGATGCCGTTACCGATGGTGACCCAGTGCCCCCGGAGCTGGCGGAGTTCAAGGAGATGTTCAAGCCCATGCAAGGTCTTCCCCCCTCCCGTGGCGAGTTCGACTTCTCCATCAAGCTCATCCGCGACGCGGTCCCGCCAGCCAGACGTGCCTACCGGACGTCCAAGATCGAGGACGACGAGGTGAAGGCTAAGCTCGAGGAACAGCTGGCCAAGGGATTCATCGGCCGTCCAACTCACCCTACGCAGCGCCTGTCATTTTGATCAAGAAGAAGGATGGCAACCTGCGTATGTGCATCGACTACCGGCACCTCAACCTGCAAACCATCAAGGACCGGTTCCCCCTGCCGCTAATCAAGGCCGCTCTAGACAAGCTGTCCGGTGGCCGGTGGTTCACGTCCTTCGACTTCGAGGCGGGCTACAACCAGTTGCGTATGGCCGACGACGGTTCGGGACGCAAGGCTGCGTTCATCACCAACTATGGCACGTTCGAGCCGAAGGTCATGCAGTTTGGTCTCTGCAATGCACCATCCCACTTCCAGCGCATGATGCTTGATGTCCTACGTCCGTTCATTGACGAGGGCATCTGTGTGGTCTACCTGGACGACATTCTCGTGGTGGGTCGTGGTTCGAAGGTCGAACATATCGCCGACGTCAAGCGGGTGCTCAAGCGTCTCCGAGAATTCGACTTCACTCTGAAGCCCAGCAAGTGTCACTTCTTCCAAGAGGAGTTGGACTTCCTGGGCCACCACGTGTCCCGCCAGGGTCGCCGTCCCATTCACGACAAGTTGGAGGCGATCAGACAGTGCAAGCTGCCGTCGGACAAGGCCGGCTTGTCGAGTTTCCTTGGACTGGCGGAGTACTACCACGACAACGTTGCCAAGTTCAGCCACATCGCAGGCCCACTTCACGAGCTGGTGGGCAAGGCAGTGCCTCCGGAGAGGTTCACGGAGAGTGGCTGGGCCGACAACCCCGCGGCAGTCAAGGCGTTCGACGAGCTCAAGGAGGCCCTGTGCACGGCACCGATTCTGGCCTTCATCCGAGAGGAGGGTCTCCTCCGAGTGACCACCGACGCGTCGACACACGCCATTGGTGCAATCTTGGAGCAGGAACAGGCTGATGGGAAGTTCAAACCGCTGGCTTACTTCTCCCGTCGGCTGGCCCCCTCTCAACGCTCATGGCCCGTCCGACAGCTGGAGCTCCACGCCATCGTGGAGGCGCTCAAGAACTGGCGCCACTACGTTCACGGCCGGGAGTTCGAGGTGCTGTCCGACCATCAATCCTTGTCGCGCCTGATGTCTCAAGAGGATCCCTTCACCCCACTGCTCCTCAACCAAGTGGCGCTGGGCATGTTGGCTGTGCTGAAGGACTTCGATCCCAAGATCCGGTACGTCAAGGGAGAGCACAACGTCGCCGCCGACTACTTGAGCCGGGCCGAGGTGTTGGAGGCAGAGGGCCGCATCGATGCCATCCGCCTCGACACCATCACAGAGCCGTTCAATGAGGCGCTGCTCCGAGCCTGGCAGGACCACATCCGCGATCACCCTGAGTCGTCTGATGCCATCATCTACAATCACCTCACGGCCAACCGCCCTCTGCCTGCTCACGTGCGCGAGCGTGCTGCCCGTTTCCGTTTGGAGGAGCGGGGCATTGTCACGTTCGCTGCGGACATCAACAAGCCGGACGAGCGAGTGGCGTACGTCCCCTCGCCCTTCCGTCGGGAGGTGATCGACCACTTCCACCGCCTGGGCCATCACGCCGGCAGGAACCTCGTCGATACCATCCGTCGAGTGTTCTTCTGGAAGGGCATGGTCGTTGACATCAAGGGTTGGACCACGACTTGTGTGGCGTGTCTGCGCACCAAGAAACCGACCCAGCGACCAGTGGGCCTGTTCCAACGCCTCGACACGGAGATTCGGCCTTGGGAGCAGGTGACCATGGACTTCTACGGTGGGTTCCCGTCGGTGGACCGACTGGACTACACCCTCCCGGAGCCTGGGGTCAACGGCGAGTCGCCGTTCAAGTCACTGATCGTGGTCGACCGCCTCACCAAGATGGTTCGGTCCATCCCCATGGCCAACGTCACAGCGGAGGAGGTGTTCCGTCTCATCCGTGTGGAGTTGGTGGAGAAGTGGCTCGGCGGCGTCTGGCCCAAGGTGTTTATCTCCGACCAAGACCCCCTCTTCAAGGGCGACGACTGGCTAGCCCTGATCGAGTCCGTCGGGGCGACTCACCGCAAGAGTGCCGTGGCCCACCCGGCTACTGACGGACAATCCGAGCGTTCCATCCGGGACATGCGTGAGCGCCTCCAGACCTTGGCCCAGGGCCGTCTGTTGAGTGGCGAGCCCTACATGACGTGGTTCGAGCTCCTCCCGGCCGCCGAGCGTGCTCACAATCTCTGTGTCCACCGATCGACCAACCTCCCGCCTTATCAGGCCTGGCGTGGCTACCTGCCGGATACGGACCCCGACTGGCCTCGAGCCCTCGACGAGCGTGACCTGCCGATGGACCGTCGCGCCGCGGCGGCCGAGGAGCGCATCCAGTACCTCCAGCTGTGTCTGCGAGAGGCGCAGGACCTCCAGGAGAGCGCCCACAACCGCCTGCGTCGAGCCGAGGCTCCCCTCAAGGTGGACGATCACGTGTTCGTCTCCAACAAGGTGTTGATGGGCATCCCACGTGTACCGGCCATGGTGGCCAACTACGAGGGCCCTCTCAAGGTGCTGCATGTCAAGAGCAACAGTGTGGTGGTGGAGACTCACGGTCGTCGCGTCAGTTCCAAGATTGTCAACCTCAAGGACCTGAAACGCTGTGGCGACATGGACTTCGACGACCCGCCCATGACCGAGGAGGAGCAGAAGCGTTGGCTGCGCAACAACCGAGCCGCCGCCCTCGTCAAACGCGACAATTTCCGCCCCCATGGTGGTTACTTGGTCAACTGGACTGGCTGCAACCCCGCCATCGTCACGCGCGTCCCCATGGCCCACTTCCGGGTGATGGTGACTGCCCACTACGACCAGCTGCGTGCCCGCACCATGCGGCAGGCCCGAGCGCCGAATTTCCGGCCTCCCCCTGCCTACCAGGAGCTGCCACCACTCGCCGCACTGCCTGCCGCGCCCGACGGGTGATCTGATCTCCTTTCGAACTTGCCTTCGTCATCGACCCCGACGAAGGATTTAATGTAAGTTCAAAGTGTGATCCGACATGTCCCCGCTCCGGGTAACTGGCGATGTCTGGCCTGCACGCGTAATTGTAGTCACGCACGCAGGGGCTATCCAGTGTGGCCAGATTTATTATGTAAAATGGAGTATATAGTCGAGTAGGAGTTCTGGTATTTTGGACTCCACCGTTATTTCACGACTCGACTAACTCCAGGTAAGTATTCAATTCATTCACCGTTATTTCACGACTCGACTAACTCCAGTCTGCTTCAGCTTGAGATCCATCCCCCGAAAGGTCTTATATCTTGTAATCTTCCTTCTGAAAAGTCATTTCCACCTTCTCCAACTTCCACAGCACACCTCAACTTCAGTAACAAGTGCAAAAAAAGATGACCAACAATCGTGATACCTCTGGTGACTCTCCCCCTGAGAAACCCATGAACCCATACCCACCAGGACACCCTCTGAGATACCTCTACGAAGATTCCCCTCTTCGATACCCCAGTCCTGAGAAACCAGCTCAACCGCCTTGCAGTCCGCGATATCGCCAGCAATATCGATCCGAGAAGCCACGAGGCGCTAATTCGCCTCCTGTTCGAACTGGTCTCATCAACTCGCCTCAAAACAGCATTCCTCCACCTCGAGTGAGTGACAATCAGAGCACTATGTATTCACCTCGGGGGTACGACGACAATTCAGTCAATAACAGACTCGACACTCGTCCCCCTTCAAAGAATGAGAACTATCCATCTCTTCCTGGAGGCCGCTTCCTGATTGTCGACAGAAAGACAGGCGACATTTGGTACAGTGATGTAGTACCGGTTCCTTCCTCCCACCTTTACTCCCCTTCTGGTGACCCCATCTCAGGAACCAACAGTGAGTTTGACACGTTTGAAGGATTTCGATGACTTCACAGCTGACACAGAATATGCCAAGACGCCGGTCCAGAAGGATACCCCAGTGCACCGTGATGTTCATGGTGGCTCACTGTATACACCTCTCAAGAGGGGATATCCTTGGCAGTGATCTAAGAATTCCACGATACCGATTTGCGCGATAGCGCTGCTTCTAAGACACCCTTCCGCTAGCTGGACATGATGCTGTCGCTTGACTCAGCCCACTAACCTTCCTCCTGATCAGATCTTGCTTCGTCCTCTGTTCTGCTTCTCACTACAGTGCAGTAGCTATATACAGGACAGTACAACCCATTGCTGTTGCGGTGTCTTTTGGTCGATTCGACGAGCCACGTCGAGGTGTAGCAACTGCATAAACAGCATGGAGCTGTGGCTGTTTGGAAGGCTCCAGTCATGCTGTTGAATATATATTACCATTAGCTCTGTAACTAACTACATTTCCTGTCCATGAATGAGCCTTAACGAAACAATCCCATTGTTGGACCAGGCCTTTCTAACCTGGAATTACATCTCTAAACGTACAACACAGTCACTACACCCAATCAGTCCAATTCACCCAATCTATTCTATAATATTTCCCATTTTCGGCCTAGTTGATGAAGTGGTAGACGCAGAAATGCAGCACCAGCGAGCCGAGCAAGAAGTCGGCGAACGACCGCTCACTGCTGACGCCAGGGAACTCCTTGGCGTTCTGTTTTGCGGTCTGGATTCGCAGAGCCGCGGTCAGCACAAACTGGCCCACGGTGCTGGCAAAGCCGCCGAGAAAGGCGTTGAAGGGCTGGGTTAGTACAAGAAGCGGAAATGAGTGGCCGGGGGTCATGACTGGACGACAGTTGGTTTGTAGGTTTAATCGAGAATCCAACAACCGGTTTGTAAACAAGACGGCGATAATTCAAGCTTGTCATATCGTAGAGGGACGCTTTGAATGGATTGTATGAATGATGAGCCAGGTAGTTCCAGCGGCATCCGATGGTAGAAACATGACATGCTCGCGCACAAAGCTCATTGGACATTCAATTCCACCTTCGAACTCCTGCCCTTCGGATGTTGATACCATGAAGCTCAAAATCCCCACATTGGACGTGCGAGCTATGAAGCTCATGATCAAGTTCTAGCCTGGAGGTCCAGAGCCGTCTCTGGATGTTCCGGTCTGTTCGGAACCAAAGCCTGGGACATGATGCTGTTCAGAATCAGGGCTTTGGATTTCACTCTGTAGACTAGAGATCAGACCATCGACATCAAGTTTGACACTTGTCAGAACGGATCACACGTCCAAATGGTGATCGAGAAGACCATCCAGACCTCTTCAAAAAACCCTCAGTCACATCCACCAATTCCACCTCTTCACAACTTTGAATCCCTTCATTCACACGATCCTTCACGTCACTAATACTCACAAAGTTGCCGACGAGCAGACAGAAAATAAACTGGAAGACGCCGAGCACGACCAGAAAGGCGAGAAACGAGTCGATCAGCTTGAGCTTGGGAGTGCTCTGCTTGGAGTAGTTGTTGAGCACCTTGGCGAAGACGTTTGTGGAGTCGGTATCGGAGGCTTTGGTCACGTGGACAGGGACAACGACCACGGGGGCCTCCTTCTTCTCCACGGTGACGTCCACCGTCTTCTTTACGCTCTTTTTCGGTGCCATTGTGGGTCTTTTTGTGTGTTGGTTGTGGTGTTGCAACTTGTCGAGATGGAGAGCCTCGACATGCATATCGTGACGTGTGTGAAGTTAATTTTATGCGCGGTGGTGGTGGAGGAGGGGATCGAGTTGTGGATATATTGGGAAGTGGTGAGACAATCCAAGCTACACAAATCCACTGCTTGAGTCAAGGGCTACCTTCTGGTCAAATTATGGCTCAATTCGAGTACTATTCACTAATCACCCCTATGACACATTAGTAAGCAAGTCATGTCGGTGTTGATTCGCTCTGGGGAAGATATAGACACTCGGAAATCATTTGAAGCTGTTAAGCGCATTGTCTTTGTCCAATCGCGGCTTTTTCGACAAAAATCGGAGCACAAATGGCGTAATTAGGATGTATATTCATTTCTCCTCAGAATATCCCCTTACTGCACCGCACTACTAGAGGAGACTCAATTGCCTCCGAAAATGCTGATATAAAAATCCCAGATATATTCCTTTCATCTGATAACGGACTTTGGCATTTGTGCCCCTTTGCAAGTCTATATAACCAGTTTTCTGTTCACGTTTCTAGCCAGAATCGAACCCACAACCCCTCTTTCTCCCGTAACTCTAATCTCACTCCTACCATGCAGTGCACCTATCGACATCATAGTGTCGTCGACATTCTCAACCGACATAACAGCACATTATGGTGAGTTCTGCGCTGTATCTACAGCCTCGAATCCGCGCTAACACAGTCAATTGCATTCAACAGCAGCTATCTCGACGATATCCAGACCGCCATTCGGTCCAGACCCATTCCCTGGGACGGCTACGTGCGGGCCAATCTGCTGACTCCAGACGAGGCTGCGCTCATCAAGACGATTGAGAAGCAGAGCCCCGACGCCCGCAAGGAAACGGTCAAGAAGGACCTGACGCACTACGCCACTTCGTTTGTGTCGCTGCTGCGAAAGATCCCCCGTGAAGACGTGGCCAAATACATTCTGTCGTTTGTTGCTAGTCTGGTTCAGGAGCTGCCCGAGTTTGCACAGGCCATGCTGGAGCTCAGCAAGCTAGACGCCGACTCGCCCTTTGGTCCCCTTCTCAAGCTGCTCGAGTCCGAGGACGAGCAGATCCAGCTGCTGGCCGTCAAGTCCATTGTTGTGCTGCTGGCTGACTCCCACTCGGTCGATCTGGCCACAGAAAAGTACGCCGCCCAGTACCTGCAGTTTGTGGGTCTGCTGATTGGCTCGTCGGCGTCCGTCCAGGTCCAGGACGTCGGAGCTGTGTCTCTGGCCGTGCTGTTGTCCAACAGATCCTACCGTCCGCTGTTCTGGAAGTTCAACTCTGAGCTGGTCCCCAAGCTGCTGGACATCATCAAGGCCGATAAGGGAGGCCTGCACCTGCAGTACTACACGCTGCTGGTCATCTGGCTGGAGAGCTTCGACACCAAGGCTGCGCACCAGCTGGTTTCGTCGTTCTCGGAACTCATCCCTACGCTGCTGCAGGCCGCACGAACCTCGGTGAAGGAGAAAATCACCCGGCTGTGCGTCGCCATCATCGTCAACGTGCTCAAGGCCGCCCCCAAGGATACGGTGGCCTCTTTGCTGCTGAACCAGGGCCAAGCAGTGTTCAAAAACTTCAGCGACCGAAAATGGACTGACGAGGAGCTCATCGAGGACATTGAGGTCGTGCACACACAGCTCAACGACGAGGTGGCGCGAATGACCACGTTCGACCGCTACTACGCCGAAATCAAGAGCGGTAAGCTGTCCTGGACCCCCGCCCACAAATCCGAGTTTTTCTGGCAGGAAAACGTTGGCGAGTTCAAGAGCGACGACTGGAAGGTGCTCAAGATGCTCGCGGGCATTATCAAGACCGCCTCCGACCCTGTCGTCCAGGCTGTGGCGTGCTCCGACGTTGCCAACGTGTGCAAGCTGCTGCCTGACGCGATCCAGGTGCTGCAGGACGACGGAGCCAAGCTCAAGGTCATGGAGCTCATGAACAGCGAGAACTCGGAGGTGCGGTTCGAGGCGTTGAAGGCCACCCAGGTGTTCGTCGCCCAGTCGCTCAAGTAAGGGATTGGCACGGCGACTTTGAGATTTTGAGATGAACAGTGCAATATAACCCTGCATTAGGACTTCCAAGAGGATAACATGATATTTAGTTAATGAATAGAGGTATGGATTTTGGTGGAGTCCTGAGATGGGGCGATTATAGGGTGTCATGAGCAGTCTGTAATGATTGCTGGGGAATGTTTTCTTTGCATCTCTCAATGAGCTGGGCTGGCAAGGATTGCTCTATATGTAAAGAGTGAAATAGCTTGAACCAGTAGTTGCACAAATATCAAGAGTACAAGTGCAAATCCATCATTCAAAGAGAGTGGTTTCTTTGCTGGTTAGCTGTCTTATGCTCAGCTCATACTTACTTGTAGACAAGCACTGTGCTAGAACCCAGGTAGTTGTACAATTATGTAGCTACTTGTACAAGTACTGGTACAAACACTGTCTGTTTTCTACAATAGGACACAAGAAAAGAAATTTTTCGATTGTTGGCTGGAAATCGCTCATCGACTTTTTTGTCTCTGACTTGACTCCATTCCTGTTTGAAGAACTTTTGGTTCTTCTTATGACCCCAGAATCACTCATGCATATTGACCTGTTCCGAGTGGGAAGAGAAAAAACCAAAAACACCGATTTTGGTCGATTCAAAAGCAAATACAAGTACAAGTACTTGTACAAGTATTTCTAGTCGACTCGAGAGCAATTTCGAGTAGTCAGAAACAGCCTTCGTTTCTTTTCCGAGTTTTCATTCCCTGCTGCGTCCCCCTCATAAGACACAACAATACAGCGCCTTCAGAAGACCATGGGAACGTCTCAAACGAGGTGAGACAATGTACGGATCGTGTTGAAAGTGCTCCTGATGGTCTTAGTATTGACCAGTGTGAACGATGCAATCAGTCGAGGGAGGTGCTTCCCAAAACCTGATCACATTAGAAGGTGTGTCAGACATGTTCAATATTTGTACGAGTACAACAGCTTCTGAGCATCTACACTGATTCTACGGTTCCAAGAACCAAGATAGGACGTACTACCGGTATGAACTTCCGTCCCGCCTCTTTCCCTCCAACTTCACTCATATCAGTAATTTTATTCACATCATCTGGGTTACTTCCCAGACCGTCTCTCCCCGGCATCTCCTCCGGCTCGTAGCTATATACATTATTCCATATTTTTGAGGGCCTGTCTGATCTCGGCCAGATCCTCGGCCTCTCCCATCTCCTTGCTGGTCTTGGCAGCGGGCTTAGTCTGCTCAGAGGCTCGCAGCTTCTCGGCTCGCTCGAGCACGTTGTCGCCCCGCAGAATCTCGGCGATTCGACCCAGACCAGGCTTGCCGTTGTTGGTAACTCCCGTGAGCTCCAGAGCAATGGCGTCGCCAATCTCGGTGAGCTTGGAGTCCTCGGCCTCGGAGGCACGTGCAACCAGCTCCTCGATGCCGGCAGAGTTTCGGGCCACGCCCATGATCGAGTCCTCCTTGAAGGAGGTGATGGACCAGCCGCCAACGGGGTTTCTGCCGGAAGAAGAGCCGTTGACAAAGGCCTTCTCCACGCCGGCCACCAGCTGCTCCTCGGTGACAATGAAGTCGTCGGCCTGGTCAATGAGCTGCACCGTCACACGGGCCCGCTCCTCCTCCTGCTTGAGCTGCTGCAGCTGGTCGTTGTGCTGTCGCTCCAGTCGCTTCTGCTCGTACTCGTCCTCCGTCTGTCGCTTGAGCTGCGAGTTGGCCAGCAGCCCCGAAATCGTCGGCAGCGTCAGCAGCTCGGCCTCGGTCAGCCCGGCGCCTCGAGCAGCCTCCTTGACCTTCTCGGCAGCAGCCAGGTACCGCTGGTGGTACACGTCCTTGGCCTTGTCGGCCCGCTCAGCAGAAACCAGAGACTCGGCAAGATACTGCTTTCGCAGATCGGCCATCTTCAAATGCCATTTGTGGACCTCGGAACGGGGCACGGCGTGCTTGGCCGACGTTCGAGGAGGGTTTCGAGTGGCCATGAGCTGCTCCTCAGTGGGGACCGTCTTCTTCTTGGGCCATCGATGAGATCCTCGAGGAACCATCTTCTCGTCAGCATATCCCTGGCCGGAGGGAAATCCTCGCCGAGAGGCGTATGGCACGATGATCGACCGCGGCTTGGGCAAAACTCCACTCACTTTGCTGCTCATGATGAAGTGTGGAGTTGTGTAGGGTGTTGAAGGAGTGAACTTGATGCTCCAAATCAGAGTGAAATTTGGGAGCGAAAAATCAAACTTTATTTGAGCAGTGGAAATGGGGTGTTGTGGTTCTGGATGAAGGTGTGCGGGGTGTAGGATGTATGAACAGTTACGTTTGTGTAAGACTGGCTTCCAGATTCCGTGACAAGTCAAATAATTTCGTTTGACCCAATACTGACCTATCTGAACACTCCTCGTGTTTTCCACTAATAGAAGACGTGCTTACATACTCAAGATATGCAACCCTAACCTGCTTGACTGGGAGAAAGAGTTGAGTCGCGAGAGTGCAAGAGGAGGTTTCGACTCAGAGTTTGCGGAGGCTTATGTGGTGTGATCTGCGAGCCTGTGGAATTCGCGTCTTTTTCAAACTAAATATTGATTTTTTTTTTGGAAAAATCCCAATAAACCCCCAAAATGGGGAGAAACTGGTACCATTCTAGTCGGGAGAGCTGGGAGAATAGCCTGACACTACTCCTGTCCGAATCCTGACAATATCTACGGAGATACACCATCTATGGCATCTCCGTCGGGTATGGACAAAATAAGCTTTCCCCGGTTTAGAGACCTACAGCTCTCTGGAAGTGATGACAGGAGATTTGACAAGACACCTGACGAGCGACACCGAGGAGAAGTTGAGGTGGTTGAATGCTTGACACAGTCACAAACACCAGCAGATTCCAGCGGTATATATCAAACCTTATTACGTGTGGTATATTACCAAAAAACACTGCTCTCCTCATCTGGTCCTGAACAACCGAATGGCGTCCTCCACGTGCTCGATAAGTAGAATACGAGACGTGTTTCAAAATACAATGACCGATTGCCCCATTTCCGGTCACGTGCTCGTCCTCCACTGCATCAAAGTCGTTCCAAGTGCAGCCCCAAGTTCACACACATGACTCAACTTTAACGGTGAGGCAGACATTTCGACTTCACCACGGCGGTGTTTCTGAGACGCCGGAAAGTGCTCTGATTGATACCAACGATACTTGATGATATTCCTCATACCAGACATATCCCTCACTCCATTTTCAAGCGTCTGAATCCAACTATTACCAATTTCAACCTGATATCCTCATTTCCGTCATGAAACAGCCCCAGGACACTCATGAGGGCAGCCATATATAACACCATAACAACATGGACTCCCCTCCATCTCTCTCTACTCTCAAACATCCATCAACATGTCCCTACCATCTCGAATAAAGATGTGGTGGAACACTCAAAGCAGTCCCACCGAACACTCTTCCATCCCTCTCCTCAAGGCTCGTCTTAGTCAAACCTGGCTCAACAAATGGACCATTGGCCTGCTGCTGGTCAGCATCAAGCTGTGGATGTTCAAAATGTCTTTGTCGGGGCAACTGGACGGCGCAGAGTCCAACTCTGAACGCTCTTGTCGAACTCTCGAACGCTCAGTCAGCAAAATGATGTCCCTTCCCCACTACACGGCCACGGGGATGAATCACGTGATTTCCACTGCCATCGAGAAGTTCGTCTCCGGGCTGATCAAAATGGTTCTGTTGATCATTACCGGAGTTCAGGAGCTGTTGATTTTCGCAGTCAACATGCTCATTTCCACCTACACTTGTCTCATCACGCTGGTTGTTCAAGGAGCGGTTTCTCTGGCAGTCGATACGTCGAAGCACGTGATTTCCTTTGTCAACGATACTCTCACTGTGGTTGTTCCCGAGATTGAAAAGGGGCTCAACGGGCTTGCTGACGGACTCAATGCTGCCACCAACGCCTTTGTTGATCTGGGCAACCTCATCACGGGCAAACAGGCCGAAGAGTACACTGGCCAGATTGATTTTGTCAAGCTCAAGCTCGACGGGCTCAAAAACGTGTCGATTCCGGACTCGGTCAACGAGAAACTGGACGCTGTGAAAGACAAGGTGCCTGATTTCGACACTGTGAAGAACGAGATCGAGTCTCTGATCCGAAAACCGTTCCAGGCCGTCTCCAAGAGCATGAACGAGTCGCTCTCGACTCCTCTCAACGTCGCCGACTCGCTCAAAGTGCCAGCTCTGAAGACAGCCCAGTTCTGCAAAGACGCTGATATTCCTGGAGTCTACGCCCAGCTCAATTCAGGGCTCAACACCGGTCTCAAAGTCATTATTGCCATTCTAATCATTGTTGCTTTCATCATGATTTTACCTGTGGCTTGGTCTGAATGGAGACTGTGGAGATACCACGACGAGCTGTGGGTTGAACAGAGCACGGTGAGAGTGGAACAAGAAAAAAGACACACATTTCACACCGTCTTGTTTCACGCGCAACACAAGTACGTCACAATGGTCAAGCGGAAACTCGCCTGGGGCAAGAAACTGTACCAACGCAACCTCAGTCAATGGTACTGGGGCTACATTCTGTATCCTTACATGCTCACTCTTCTGCTGGTTGGTTTTTTTGGCATCATTGCGTTTCTGCTCCAGCTCGGACTCTTGTCTATTCTCAAGAGTGGCCTGAAAAGTCTCACTACTCTCACTTCCGAGGTAGGTGCGGATGTCACTGAAACGGTGGTGAGAGAAATGGAGTCCTGGAAAAACGACACAAATCTGTTCCTGAAATCTAGAGAGACAGCCATCAACAAGAATCTTCTCGGATGGGTCGTCGACTCCACTTCGACAGTTAACACTACTCTCTCCACCTTCATCGATACCATGAACAACGGAATCGACTCGGTCTTCAAAGACACTCCACTGCATGGAGCCGTTCAGGGAGTGACAAAGTGCTTAGTCACCATGAAACTGCAAAAGGTGGCCGACGGAATGGGCTGGGTCAGCAGCCATGCTCACGTGACTCTGCCGAGAATCGACAAAGAACTCATGAGCCACCAGGACATTCAACAGGAGGCGGTCGAGAAGGCCGATCACGTGAGCGACGGAATCGACCGTATAATCAGAATGATGGAAAAGCTGCTGTTCACAGAACTCTACATTGCTCTGGCCTGTCTCGGTATCTGGCTCTTCATGTGTCTGGTTGCTCTGGTCTACGTGCTCATCAAGTCCCGGGACCGGAACACGGACTTTGAGACGTCACGTGAGTCCAAGTTTGACATGGTCGACACGTCACGTGACGTCTACGTCCCCCGAGCTCTCCCTCCCCAGATCACTATTCCCAAACCTGCGCTGTTCATGCGCAACAACATCCCCACGCCAGCTAGTGATCCATTTGAGGAGTATCCTGTTCGACAAAACAAGAGGTCGTCATGGTTGTTCAACCTCAAGTCTCCTGTTTTGCGAAAGGCTTAGCTTTGAGCGGCGTTTATTTATGTTGAATTGATTGTATTATATGTTATTGGGAAAAGTAGATCATCAATACGCTTGCCGACTGTAGTTGTAGAAGAGTGTATCATAAAAGATGATAAGAGACATTGTCAGTAACTTCAGATAGTCAGGGTTAGTCAGGGTTGACTCTGAACCTGTGACCTACAGCTGTACTTTTACTATGCTACAACAGCAATATACAACAGGGCACTCAGATTATACACAAATAAAATCAATTACTATATTAGATCACCGACTATCTACGTCCACATCTACTACTAACAGATGTGGACGTTTCGACATGATCTAGGGAGGAGAGTTTTGTCTCATCAGGATAGTCGTTCGAACTTTTGGACGGGTTACTGTTGTAAGGCGCCCCATGCGGCAAGTGGCGACATGTTGGCAATTCCTCTCCAGTGTTTAGGAGACATGCCGTCCCAAGCGGGACATGCCACAGTGGTGGTCTTTTTCCGCCATGTTGTGCGGGTGCCGTGGTGAGCAACGGACTTTTGCCACGTGGAAGGTGGGCTTTGTGCCACGTCAAGGTGGGCTTTGTGCCACGTGAAAGGGTGGGCTTTGTGCCACGTGAAAGGGTGGGCTTTGTGCCACGTGAAAGGTGGACTTGTGCCACGTAAAAGGTGGACTCTGGGCTTTGTGCCATGTGAGAGTGGGCTTCGTGCCATGTAAAAGTGGGCTGCCATAGGAAACATGGGCTTCGTGCCATAGGACTTTGGGCTTCGTGCCATAGGAAAGTGGGCTGCCATAGGAAAGATGGGCTTCGTGCCAATTGTGCCACAAGGTGGACTTTGTGCCACGTCAAGGGTGGACTTTGTGCCACAAGGTGGACTTTGTGCCACGTCAAGGTGGACTTTGTGCCACGTCAAGGGTGGACTTTGCCGCGTCAAGAGAGCGGGTGCCACATCTAGGTGGACTTTTGCCACAGGGTGGACTTCTGCCACACCAATGGTGGACTTCCACTTCGTGAGTGGGGCACTTCAGTGAGTGCTGCGCTTCAATGGGCGCTGCGGTCTTTGCCGCGGTCTCGAGAGGTTCAGTGCCTTCGTACGAGACGGTTGTCACGCTGTTGCTGCGACAACCCTGCCACGCTAGGGTGGTCTGCCATTATGGCGGAGACTTGCCTCTGCCCAATCAGAGGGATTCTTCCGCCTCGGTTTATGGAATACCGGCCAGTGGACTTTGCGTTCGCCATAAGGGAAAAGCCGGGGATGCTGGCCTCAAGGTGGAGAGACTCATCTGCCGGGCTTCTTCGGCTGGATACCTGGAGGTTTGGAGGGCTTCTTCTTGGAGGGCTTCACCTCTACCTCGCTAGGCTCCATGCCAGCGCCTTGAGGACGGCCGCTGGACTTAGCCACCAGGTGTGGTGGGACCGATGTTGGTTGGTTGTGTCGATGAGGAAAGAGAAAGATATGTGCGAAGATGGGGGTTTAAGTAAACATTTTCGAATAACGTTTAGCGTAGTTCATGTTGTGGTGGTTGCTTGGCTCAATTGAGAGATAAGAACAGAGTTAAGATTGTCCAATGATTGTGCATGATTGTGCGGGGTGGGACTGTATTGGATCTACAGGAATTAGTGAATTGGGAGGCTGGGCTAGGTTCTGACGTGTAGAATGTCTCCAGAAAGAGATTGACTGAGTGGATTGAGACGAGAGCTGGACTGTTGGATTCAGAATGTTTCTCTGATTCCAATGATATACTTGAAGAGCAGCTTTGACTCGACAGTGTTTCATTTGCATTTGTATATTCTCCCCTTACTCAATGCAACACTGTACACGGACTATGTACTGTGGTGAGACATTTGGGGTGGGGAAAACGGAACAGGAAAAGATGAGCTGTGACAGTAGGTCATAGAGCTTACAGTGTGTACGAATACGGATTTGACGATACTGTATCGCAGTCCATAAGCATATGACTGTAGCAGATGAAGATTGAACAGGCCAGGGGGTTCACCGTCAGCAAGTTCCTCCACTCAAAGCGTTGTATCGTAGATTACTGCGAATGAAAGGAGTGCGCTTAGCTGCTTCGACTCAGTCTAAGCGAGAAAAGCAGCCATACTCCTCTTCTACAAGTAGCTCATAATTTCCGGCCAATGTTGTGGTTGCTCCAAGCATTTGGTCTGATTGGCTCTGACATGTTTCCCCTTGTTAGGTGCCCACCCCCTGGCGGAATTATCCCTCTCCTCCGCCAGCACTTTTGAAGATCTACCAACACGACTGGTCGATCGCAAATAAAAGAAAAAAGCCATGGCCAGCATCAAATAGTTCGCATGTATTCCCTCATGTCTTTTTTGTTGAGAAAATACTCATAAAAAGTGCTGGCGGACGAGAGGGATAAATCCTTAGGGGGCGGGGTTGACCTACAAGTACGAGTATGTGGTTTGATTGGCTCTGACAGGTTTCCCCTTGATATTATGCCCAGAGACAGCAAATTTCAATCTCTCTGAACGTCTAGGACTCGCCAGCCTGTGCGTGTCAGAGTGAACATGAGATTTGAGAATGTTGAACTACAGTATGTACACCGCCGTAATTGTAGAGCATACAGTACGTATTGGTGCACTCTCGTAGATGTGGAGATAACAGTCCAGTGCCTGTCACAAACATATTCAGTCGACAATGAACTAGTTGACAACTCGAGGGGTCATATTCGTTGTCTGCTTGTGTCAAAATTGGGTCCCTGGGTACGATACATACGATACGGACTACCTATAATAGGGCGGCGATAATGTGTGTATCCGTACTGGAACTACCAGATAATTTCCTGCTGAGGATAAATTTGCATAATGAAACAAATATCACTGCTTTCCGTACTTCCTCAAGAGCCCCTTGACCTACAATTGATACTGGTCGCTCATTCACCTCCAATAGAGTTGCAGTCTCACTCAGGAGACAGAACAGCAATAGATGACAACTGGAGCTATACGAAGTCTGGGAAGCGACAAGAGGGTATCAGAAAGATGGCAGCCAACTCGCCAACGTGACTGAGCTGTCGAATTCGTGAAATACACACTTTCACTCGCCTTGCTGGCATCGCGTCTTTCAAGAAGGTGCAAAAGGTACAATAAAGCCCTCAAGAACGGCTTCTGACCAATGCAAACAATGACTCTCTATCTCCCAGCCTGACAGGCCACCACCATCGACTACCCCTTTCTAGCTTGTAGGCTTATCAACTCCTACTTGTCGACTTATCAAAACCCTATGCGCGTGCCTGCATCCACGACGTACAAGACATGTATCTCTCGCATTTGTATGAACAAATTTTCGACCAAGTTTTCGGCACGGAATTTCAAAGTCACGTGATTGATCCCACCAGTATTTCCTGCTGCTTTCCTACAAGGACGAGTTGTTTCGTTGCGCACCAGTACCTTTCAATCACGTCACTAGCGTCTAATTAGCGCCATTAGAGACGCGTACTAATCGAGATTTTACCCTCTCTCTCTTTCTAATCCTCTACCAACATGTTGAACGCGGACGTTTTTCTGCTTGTTTTCGAGCAATGCGACCTGGAAACGTGTATATCTGTGAGCCAAACGTGCTCCTATTACCGTGAATTCTACGAGCGTCTGGACTCGACTCTGGTGCGTGACAAGGTCCTGGATCGCGTTCCCTGGTTCGAACTAGGCGACTGCAAGACCGAAAACTGGCGACAATGTGCCAACATTGTTGTGACTCGTTCCAGAGTCGGTCTTGATCCCAGTAAGAAGAATCTCTACCTGCTGAAAGACCTACAAGTTGCAGTAGCTCTGGGCGAGAACTATGCCTTGGTATCCCGGTGAGAACTTGGAGGACCAAGAGGAACTGCGCAGAAACATGCAGCCCATGTTTGAGGGCCAGACAGACTCGTTCCATGGCGATTTCGAAGTCGTTCGGGGTGCCAATCTCGTGTTTCCCGGTGTCTCTCTCAACCTCAAGACTATGGAGACTTCTGCCAACGACTATGAGGAGCCAGAGGACTACCAGGATTACTCACGCTGCCCCAACGAAGCCGTCTCTCCTTCCGGACTGGTTGTGAGACACGCAAACAGCGATGGATTTGTACGTGTAATGGCAGAGAACGACAGTCTGCTTCACGTCCGGTTCAAAGCAATGTATGGAAACGCAGACACTCTCATTTACAAGGACAAGCCATACTACAAACACAAAGATGGCGCGTTTCTGGTGGGTTCCCAGTCCTTCCCCCTGTTCATGAACCCCCGTGATGATGATGACGATTGGTACAGCGGAAGACACACGTTTCCTAAAGGAGCACTGGTGAGCCTGCTACCGGGTCGAGGAGGAGCTTTAGCTGTGAATTACCCATCGGAGCAGCCTCATCGACAAATGGTGGTTTATGTGGAACCTGTCTATGAGCTTCACCATGTTCTCATCTGTACGGTCCCTCCTAGCCAGACTTACAGCGGTACGTTCAGTGACTTCTTCAGCCAGGAGTTTTACACTTTCTACAAAGGATATCTGTTCCTGTACTTTGCTGGCCGTTTCTTCCGTCTGTGGGTAGATCTGGGCTACCGCAGTGAGCTCAGTGAGACTTCCTGTGTGGACCAGCTGTTGTCTGAAAAAGTCTCGAGCCGATGTCTGGTTGTATGGGACTGCAAGATTCCTGTCATCGGTACTCTTACCGACGATCGTGAAGGCGACTCCAGAGGTCTCCAGATTGTTCGTGGACCGTCTTCAGGCCCCTACGCGAACCAGTTTGTGTCTGTTGGAGGAGCCTATGGACAAGTGTTTGGACACCTGGAAACTTCCATCACCATGTTCAGCTCCCGAACCAACTCGTCGCAGAGTCTTACGATTCCGGTTCTGTACGAAAACAGCATCGGGTTTGGCGGTCTGGGCAAGCACGTGACCTCGTGTCTGCTTGACGAGATGATTGACCGGAAGGAAGTCGACGAGCTTGACGGCGACATGACGGTGGACTTCCACGAGTTTTGTCGCCAGGCTAGACTTTTGGGCGAAGAGAGAGTAGACAAGGATATGGAGGGCGTCAAGGATGAGGGGAGGGATGTGAGAGATTACCAGAGGTTCCCTGAGAAGGAGTGTTCCTGGGGTGGAAGTAGGGAAAGACAGCAGACGGATGACTCGTCTCTACTGGAAGACGAACAAGTCCAAGACGAGGGGGTTGGCGAGCTCTATGGTGAGAATGAAATTCTGGAAGACCAGAACATCAACGACTTGACACTGGAAGACCACGTCAACGACTCGACACTGAAAGACCACGTCAACGACTCGACAGTGCAAGACCACAACGTCAACACTACACTAGAAAACCAGAACGTCGACAACTCAACACTGCCAGAGAACGAAGTGTCTGATACGGAAATGGAATCAGCTTGGGACTCTTGCTCTGATGCTTCAGAAATCTCTTGTGATGAGTCTGACTCTGAGTCTGATAACTCCTCCTCTCTCAGCCCAGACTCTGACGACTCGTCTTCTCTCTCTTCCACTTCAGACAGAGCCAGAAAGACGGACCACGACGAAGAAGACGACTACTACGAAGTTCCTATTCTCTATGGAGACATTTTCAGACAGATCAAAAAGAAGCTGAACCCTACAACGATGAACAATTCGAAGGCTTTCAGAAGCGTCGATATCCCCCGGAGAAAGAAGCCCATTGTTTTCATGACGCTATAGAGGGTTTTATAGTGTGAAGAAGAGTAATAAATGTAATACAAATTCAAAATAAAAAGCAATGAGAGCCCAGAAACGGTCCAGAATGGTCTCAAAGTAGTCGTTTAAATGCATAACTCCACATTCGCACATCCCTCTTGAGACACTCCGAATACAGCTCTCTAACATTTCACAACCAACTCTATTTTCACTCCCTCCCAAACCGCCTGTTTTGACATCTCCAACATCACCACTACATACTGCTCCTAAGATACCTCAAATATACCCATCACGTGGTTGCATCGTCTGCAAATACATCACGTGACTATGGATCTCCTAGGAACCACGCTTGAAAACGCGGTTCTACCCACTCTCAATGCCACGATACGCAACAAGCAGCCGTTTCCTGCTCTTCTTCCACAGCTCGAAAACACCAACGTCTTAATAAGCCGCTTTTACAACCGCCCACGTGACTCTTCGAGCTCGTCCTGGCTCATATGTTGCGTTGATGACCGTCGAAAGCGGGTTTTATGTGCCATCAGTCCAGAGGTGGCGACACAGTTTCAGCTCAAGTTTCAGACCGAGCTGACGGAGGAAACCGGCTTAGTCATCAAGTTTCAGCATGCTCCGCAGCTCAGTTTGGTATCGGGTTCGTTTGTCGACTCTCTTCCACCTTTCTTACCTGTTCAGTATGATCCTTCCAAGTATATGGGTATTTCTGACGCCCGTATGATCCTTGTGGTGACTCAGCCAGTTCACAAAGTCACCCAGGGCGCGTCGCTACAGCACAGGTTTGTACCCATGTTGTCTGTAGTGATTGACAAGCAGCCTGATCAATCGGACAAGCCCATATATCCTCCAGACAGACGGGCCAAAAGACGAGTGGAGTTCCAGGAGGGATACATGAGTCAGCGAACGGCGTTTACGGATCTACATCGACTTTCTGAGCCGTCTCGAGGGAGTCTTGACGATTCACCAGGGAAAAAGATCAGTGCAGAGTTGTTGAGAATCGGAGGGTTGCGTGCAAGGTCCGAAGCTGAAGCGCGACTGGAGGTTAAGCAGAAGGAGCCAAAGAAGTTCGACCACAGCAGGTATCTCAAGGATTTGATGGGTGGGGAAGAGATGGGGGCTGAAGTCGAGCCATTTGAAGTCGACGGGGAGCAGCTGGAGTACTGGACGGAGGTTTTTGGGCTGCTCAGGGAGGACACTGAAGTGCCTCGTAGGACTCCATTCTTGCATGTGAACAAGGACAGTGCGATGGGCTAGGAGGCAGAGGGTACTGATAAAGGCAAGTGTGATCAATGGCGACCACAGATTCTAGGGAATCGAATGTGGAACTTCCACTGAGTCAGCATGACCACAATAACTGGGTGTCAACTCTTTGGGATCAGCAACACCCGAATCTGCGTGACAACGCTTCCGGACTTTGTTTTGTCGAATGCTACAGATTATGGTCGTCAAAAATACTAGATCAGTTCAAAGAGCTCAAGTCTGGTACAGTATACCAAAACAGTGCCCTCTCTTTATTTAAATAACACTGAAGAAATCACCAGCAACTCATGAATTCACGATTTTTTTTCAATTCTGATGACGCCATGAACTCACGTTTTTTTATCAATTCTGATGCCGCCACTGCGATCACGACTTTGAGGCTGTTAAAGGTCTGGTATCTCGTTGCGAATATCTCACTGCACACCTCCACACCACGTGCTTTGTTATCATCTCCTCAATTGAGGCATGCTGCACCTGTCCACATTCAGATATTATTCCTGAACTCTCTTTCTCCACATTATATTCTGGGCCTCATAAGAATGGGGCTGCCCAGGTACACATTTATACAACGGTGATAAAAACAGAGAAAACTACCATGGCAACTCCTGTGATCTATCAGTGTGCCATTTGCAACACATGGTGCACTAAGGAGACGTACTACTGGCACTTTAAGATCTGCAGAGAGACTTACAGAGATAGATTGCTCGGACCTGAAGGAGAGCTTTTGTGAAGAGGGGGTGCGAGAACCGGTACTCGCATTTGATAATATTTATTGGATTGATTGTGTAATAATAGTAAGAGAGACTCTATGTTTTGCTGGTGAGGTGTATGTTGATGAAGTGGTTTGCAGCTGAGAGGCGATGAGATGTCTCAGTGGCCAGTTGGACAGAGAGGAATTTTTCTACAACTAGTTATACATTTTGTGGGTGCAAGAACGTGCCGTTTTCTTTAGTTTAACAGTTGGGTCTACCAGCACGAATATCACTGTAAATGATGCAGTTCAGGAGAGGGGCACAGCCCAAATGATAGGTCGAGCTCAAAGCTGGCTTGGAGTAAATAAATAGACCAGCAGCCGAAGAAAACCATCCAACCACATTAAAAAGAGCCAGGGAAATCTCAGACTCACTACAGTACAGTATTTCCCTTTATGTACTTTACGTCGCCCACTCCCGAGTTCCCCAAGTGTCCAGTGTGTTCAGTTCTGGTAGCAAAGCATCTGTTTACGAAGCATGTCAAAAAGTGCGACAGGAAGAAGAGGAGAGGCCAGTGTGTGACTGGTTAGTCGGTGGGCAGGGTGAGATGGTAGGATTCAAAGAAAGGGGATATTTCTGATGAATTAGTCAGCGTGTCAGCGGTCAACGAAAGGGGATATTTCAGATGAATTAGTCAGCGTGTCAGTGGTTTCAAGCTGGAGCATTATTGCCTTTCATTACGAATCTCTCACGCGTCCACTCAAGATTGACACATCGTTTTGCAAAGATCGATAGCAATAAATGTACATAATGACTACCCCTTGATTGAGCAATTGCAGCATATATAGTGACTTCTGTTTCTTCTGAATTGAGCAACCAAAAATGCCTTCCATCTTCCCTCCGGTACCAGCAAAGTGTCCTTTGTGTAAAAAACACTTTCCCAGGGAAGAGCGCCAGAAACATCTTGAAGCCTGCATGAAGACTTTCTCCACAGTTTAGGGGTCTGAAAGTGACCTTTTTTGGGGTACAAGTCATGGGATGCCGCTACACTTCTTGAATTCCCACATCTCATGAGTTGATGACTTGTCAACTTGCCGCATTGAATTGATCATGAGATAGATGGGCGACTCAAATCACACCATAACTAATAGATATCTGAACATATATATTCTTCCAAGATGAAGATGGTAATTGCAATACTAATTTCTACTACCGGTGCCACACAATGTCAATGCCTCCTCCGTCAAACTACAAACGATGTCCACGATGCAAGTGGCTGTTCAACCCGATGGGTTATGACGAGCACGTCGACAGCTGCACTTGGAAAATTGATTGAGAGTGGTTGGGGCTGCTAAAATAGCCCGAATATCTATGGCATTGTTTAATATATTGATTCAATTATGGGTTGTGTGTCATTTACCTCACCAAACTACTTAGACTCTAGTGAGCTTTTCCTTGACCATTCCACTTAACCTCGCCAGCTCATGTCCACCTACACATTCATTAAAGGCACCTGACAAATGAGAAGCACCCCACTGTACAGTAACCACAAATGAAAAGTAACCACTGTAACCACATAGACGGTAAGTGTTGGCCCCACATTTTTCGCCTAAAACTCCCCTTCCCAGCGCGATCACCAGCCTCAAAAGCCGTCACATGCGCTCCTGCACTCACCATCCACATCATGGCCCGGAGAGTCACGAACGACATCATTTGATTCCAAACAACATGGGGCAATTGGAGGAGCCAGAAGCGGCCAGATAACTGTCAACCACGCCCGAAATCACACACTCTCTCTATCGAACACATCAACACCACCCTTTCCATGGCAAGATCAGCTCCTCTGTCAGACTACGTCGAATGCCCCTCGTGCAAAATGCTCATCCTCAAGGACATCATCGAGACCCACTACCGCGACTGCTCCTACGTTATTGCCTTCAAAAGTGGCCTGAAACGATGAGTCTACGCGTGTTGGGAAGACTTCTCCTGAGTGACTCATCCGAGTGACAGGGAGATTTGAGGCACACCATGAGGCTGAACCACGCTCCAACCCGAGTCAACTACTTAAGTCGAATGCTCAGCCCTCAAGTTCGCCAAACAAACGAAAATGTCAAAGACTCCGCCCCATACAGATTTCCAGTGCCCCTGGTGCAAGAACTTCTTTCTCAAGGAGCTCTTTGACGACCACTACCGGGATTGCATGAACGAGTTTTTCAACAGAGGTGAAGGGAAGAAAAAGTGATTGGATGAAGCAATGAATTATGTTAAACGGAGTAGCTGTAGTATTGCACTCGTAGGTGTAGCTTAGTGAGTACCGTACAGAATTGTAGCATTGGACACCACACAACGTGGAGCAGCATCCAGAGGGAGAACAATTCCGAAGTTCATCTTAGTCATTCCAGAGCGTCTATCCAATCACTACAAGCGTGTTCTTGTATCGTATGTTTTCGTACTCATCACTGTCGTCTCTCACATGCACAACACCATGGGGCCAACTACTGACAGATGTTAAGGCTGAAAAAAGACGTGACAATAAAGACGACTTTCGGGCAGGCCAAATGTACATAATGGAAGCCCTTACACGTCACTTCTCATCCTACTCACTGCAATGACAACATCATCTACAACATACGTCCAATGTCGAATGTGTCTGAAGTTCATCCTCAAGGACAAGTTTACAGCTCATTATCACGGTTGCCATGACATTATCGGTTATTACACAGGAGAGAAGGAGTGACAACGTACTAGAATGAAATTACTGCCAGATTCTTGCAAAAGGACAAGTCGACAAGTTTCGACGAGCTACAGGTTTGGGCTGGTATCAGACTCTTCTGGATCAGTTATATTATCAACAGCCACTAAACGAGTGCTATATAAGGCACCTTTCCAATCCCTTGGGTACTTATCAATCCCCAACAATGTCTACCACTCCACCAGTCGCAGACATGCAATGTCCCATGTGCAGAAACTACATCAAGAAGGACCTGTTCGACGATCATTACAGAGACTGCATGAATGAGACGATGCGATGAGTGGCCCTATATCATGAATACAAGTGTACTACTGTACCTCAAAGTCTCGTCGTAGAACAGCAGCCAAAGTCATGCCTGGTAGCCTCTCAATTACTCACGACCACATTACCCCCCATCTGCACTCCATACTATACATTTCTATACACTCCACATGAAAGCATTGCAAAGTGACCTTCTCTCTAGACACGAACCTCTAAAAATCCTCCAACTTGATCTCCCCCAGCTCCCTGGCCTGCTTCCAGAACTTGCTCAGATGTCGATGGCCTCCATCACACCAAAGAGTGACAACGGTATGATCCGGACCAAGACTCTTGGCACACTTGTAAGCAGCCACCATGTTGACGGCAGTGGAAGAGCCAACAAACATACCGTCATGATCGACCAGATACTTGGCCATTTTGACGGCCTCCTCGTCAGTCACTCGAATAGCATCGTCAATGAACTCCAGACCCTGAGACAGGTTGTGGGTGACTCGGTTGATGCCAATTCCCTCAACTAGAGTATCCACCTGATGCCGTCGGCGAGTTCCTTCCTTCTCCACAGAGTCGTACATGACACCGTACTTGATCTTCCGATATAGTCCAGACCCCTGGCAGTCTGCAAGCACAATTTTGACATTGTCCAGCTGCTCCTTGAGGTACTTGGCCACTCCAGAAATAGTTCCTCCAGTTCCGGAACCTGTCACAAACAAATCCACCTCTCCGTTGGTCTGGATGAAGATCTCGGGACCCGTGGTGTTGTAGTGAATTCTCCAATTGGCGTCATTCTCAAACTGGTCAGAGAACACAGCTCCAGTTTCGCACTCGACGGCCTTGTCACGTGCACTGTTCACGTAGTGATTCTTGTCGACAATTCCGGCTGGCCGCACCTTGTCAACCACAGCCCCCAGGTTTGTCAAAAGGTCCACCTTCTCACTGGAAGTATCGTCTGGAAGACAAATATGCGAATTGTAGCCCATAGCCTTGGACAGCATGGCAAGAGAGATTCCGGTGGAGCCACTGGTGCCCTCATAGATCACGTGACCCTCATGGGGAGCGATCGCCCCAGAATTCTCGGCTGCTTGGATGATTCCCAGAGCTACTCGGTCCTTGGCGGAACCTCCAGGATTGCATGCCTCGACCTTGGCGTAGACTTTGCAGCCCGTTGCCAGACTCAGAGAAGGCACCAGGACCATTGGAGTGTTTCCAATAAGTCCCTGGAGTCCTATCCGGGCCTTTGGCGGGTCGACAATGGGTTGTGTAGGGGTATTTTTGTGCGATTTCGTCCGTTTTTGGGGCGATTCGGACCGCAAAAAGACGCTATAGAGCACTCCGGAGATGGAGAGTCCAAGGAGCACGCCCGAAGCCGTGTATATCCAGCGATTCATGGTATCTGGGAGATGAGTGGGGAGCAAAAGGTACAGAAGTAAAATGCTGCATAATCAGGATTTTAGAGTTACGCTCTGGGATGAACGAAGGAGAGATCAGGATTCGAACCGGGAACTTTCAAGGCGTAGAGAAATTAATGGCTAGTTGTCATAATAGTCATTGTAGAAGGGGGGAGATTCACGTAATTGATTTTCGGCTCATTTGAGACTGTTTGCTACAATCCAGGGGCTCAATTTGATATTAACACGCAATTTCGTGATTTCGTTGCCTGGCAACAGGGTCAACCTTAATTAGACACGATGGGGCTGGAGCCTGATACACTGGGACGGTACACAGATAGGAACTGGCGAGTAGTGCCACCATATCCCCCCCGTCTCCGCGACCAGAACAAGCCCAATTACCCTCGATCCACCACTCCATGTCGCTCTGTCACAGCCGTGCATCGTGACCCAACTTAAACACCAACATGCAACCCTAAATATTCACCACCTTTACTAACCACCATCACCATGTCCAACTACAACTATTCGCCAGACAATTTCAGCGACGCCAACGACTTCCTGCCGCCGCCCAACCCCTCAGACACGCACATTTCCGTGTCTCCTTTCATCAACATCGAAAAAGACCCCATTTCGTTCAACTTTCTGGTCCAGGCAGCCATTGTCGATGCGAAGAACTACCATATCCTGTCCTACGATGAGCTAGACGACAAGAAGAAGGAGCTGCAGCTGCTGGAGTCGCGCTACGAAACGCTGCTGCACAAAATCGAGCTCGAAAAGAAGGTCGGAGAGGCAGCAAAGTCGCTGGCCCGCCTACACGAAGATGGCAGTAAACGATCCAGCTTTCTCAAAGCCACCAAACGACACAGCCAACAGGCCACCGACGAACACGTCATCAGCGTGCGCAAAATCACTGAAATGAACACAGACGCCATGGAGCTGCATAATCGTATCACTGCCCTGAAGGAGATGGTCCTGCAACACTCGGTGGCAGTGCTGGCATACTCACAACTCAACCCAGCAGCAGCGGCAGCAGCCCAGGCGGAGGATCCCGTCAAGGTCGGAAAGCAACTCGACACGCTCATCAGCCAGCTGGGCGACGATCACGTGATGCAGGAGACGGAGTCTCGTGACCTCCCGGCCAAGGTGCACGCTCTGTCTGGCCTCTGTCAGCAGCTGACCCAGCAGTGCCGCGACCAGATTGACCACAACACCGACATGCTCGGCCGCGTGCTCGAGTCACGTGACCAAACGTTCGACCAGCGGCAGTATCCTCACTTCCACGACATGTTGGCATATCTTCAGGAGGGGGGCAGCGGAGGGCTTGGTAATGGGGAGGTGAGCAAGTCGCGTGAGGTTAAACCCACCGGTGCACGTGAGATGGGCCAGCAGGCACGTGAGGTGGTGTCCAAGTCAGATTCACGTGACTTGCTCGATCTTCAGGATGCTCTGCGGTCGCACAAGTTTGCGTCGTCTGCGCAGATTCAGGATCTCAACTCAGAGCTGACGCTCGCCACTGAGCAGGTTTCAGAGTACCGGGACAAGTGCGACTCTCTGAGCCGCGAGTTGGACTCTGTGGTTCAGTCTCTGGAGGATCTGACTGTTCAGACCGTGGACTACGAGTCTGAGCGGCAGAAGATGGAGGACCAGATTAGTCAGCTGCGACGCAAGCTTCAGGAGGCGGGAACGTCGCGAGCGGTGACGGGATTAGAGGCTTCTGGAGGACCCGAGTCTGAGTCGGTGACCATGTTGGTGCACAAGTTCAGAGACCAGATCCGCACCATGCGAGACGAACATCTGCAGGAATTACAGAAGGAGCAGGATGAAAAGAAGAAGCTGGTCAGTGTGGTCAGAGAGATTAAGCGGTCGAGTTATATTCGAGCCTAGACGGATAGTGAGTTGTATATAGTTAATTAGCATGTTATGAGGGTGTGAGTGTGGAGACGGGTGGTTAGGTGAGTGGATTGGCTGATGCGACGCGATCCGATATGGACAGCGCCTTCTGTGAGATTCAATCACTTGGGCCGGGAAGAACTGTCTGCAGTATATTTAAGAGCACACCTGGATCTCTTTCTTGTAAGATCCTGGCTCTCGGTTAACCCAATCTCACCTTTCTTCTTGCTCTAGACTCAATCTCTCCCCGCGAACCTCTCACATGCAAAATTCCTCCACCCAACAAGTCCCTCCACTTATTTCGCCATCAAGGAAAAAGCAAATGTGCGCCAACTCAGAACCAGTCTACTTGTAGGGCCGTGTCTGCGTCCTCTCGTGCCTCTAAGATGCTCCATGTGCATGTCAGACGTGCCTTTGGGCTCAATCTGAGACGTCTTTAGGGCGCTATGACTGCTTCGGGTCACCCACAAAGCCAAAAGAACGCCAATTAGTCTGCCACACCGCGCACTGTGATGTTGCGCGGTATCATCCCTTGTGGGACCACTCTGGGAAGATCGGCGCTGTCAGACATTGTCTTTTTGTTGATCATCTCTGTTGGGAGAGGATAGGAGGGATTGGTTAGTTGGCGACTTAGTCGAGATACAGGTTAGTGGAATACACCATTGTGGTCAGTAAAGCACACTGATCAAAATGGTATATTCAGCTTCTGCATCCGACGGCTTCTGCCAGACCAGTACTACTCCTCGAGTTCACGATGATGTCAGAATAAAATGTAAAGAAGGGTTGTGTTGGGTCTTCTCTGAACGGCCCGTTTCAAAACAGACTTGGACCTGAAAAGCATGTGAAGCGGCAACTCAACTTGCTAATTTCAGTTGAGTGTTTCAAAAAACTGTCTAGTGTCTACAATGGTGGTGGACCAGGGTCTTATTGAATCGCTGATCACTGAGACATGACTTAGATACCCGCCATGGCAACTGAGACTGGACTTTTAGTCTTGCCGGATGCTGCACCTTCATCTTCAAAATCACCATCCTCAAGCCCAACTCTCCTAGCCTGTTGAAGATCGACAGATCGACGCTTCGTTCTGCGCACAACACAGGAACCAGGGCATCTGCCGCAACAATCACATGGAGTAGGGTATTGCCAAGGGTTGTACCTGCTTAAGAGCAGCCGAAATACAAGACATTGATGTAATGAGTATGACTTGCTGACCCGTTAATGAAAGTTTCTAATTAAGACCTAGTAGATCTGGCAGCAATCTCAGCTGTAATATCAATAAGACTGTTTACTAATTTGGAAGTCTGCGAGAAAAAGCAAGGCGATTTGCAGATCAGCGAGATCCTCACTGTGTGCAGTGGGAAAAGAGAACTTGACCAGGAGCCAATTGCTTGTCTCGTACAGTCTAATAGCAATGACAGCTACTGTTAATGAGACCCGTTAGTGTCGAGTCAACGCAGTCTCTGGCAACAGAAAAGAAGTTTTAATGAAATCTGCCAGCCGTATGTGCTTTAACCCATAGCACGTCGTCTGCTCGTGCTTTTCATGGAATTCCGGGGTGCAGCAGACATGCGTGGGAGAGTCCAGAGAGTCTGTTTTGAGACTTGATGATAGTTAACCATGCCAGGAGTCTACTTTGCCAGTGATATGTTCCTCGCTAAGCGTCGAGATAGCGTTCCAGTAGCTGCCTCACAATGTGCATCGAAGACCTGAAACTAACAGTGTCACTATCGAGCTCATAAACCCACAAGTTGTAAGAGCACAGTTCACTCGTCCCGTGGAGTGCATGCGACCATCAATTAATGCAGTCTACGGTCGCCGCACTGGCTTGTGGGTTGTCGATCTTCGTGTCGATCCAGATGTTCTCGCAACGTGAAATTGACGACGATGGAGTGTTGCGGGTGATACAATAATCATATAGCCATGGGCTGAACACCATTAGAATCTGCTGATTCGGTTCACCCGTAATACCGAGTTTCAGTTCTCCAAGACTCCCTTAACACCTCTCCGCCTCTCTTCAACAATGCAGGCATGCAGAGAAGACACACTCTACAGAGCATGCTAGACGGTATATATACATGTTCGGGGCCCGTTCGGTTCGACATATCGTCAAAATGGCAGGATTCAACTTCACTTTCGGACAGGTGATTGCATACCTGACTTCCATTTTCTATGGACAGGTTGATGCTACTTCGTCGTCCACCCGGATCCAGGCCACCCAGGATCTCTACGACTTCATTTCCAAGTTCTCTCGGCTGTCGAACATTGCTTATTGCATCAACACGCCGTTCGTGCCTCTAAGAACGGACTTTACGTGTGGAGAGAGTTGTCGTTACTTCCCCGACCTACAGCTGGACTCGGTGTTTGGTGGAAACTTCTCCTCGGCCTCGACGACAGGCTACATTGCATACGACCACAAGAAGAAGGAAAAGTACATTGTCTTCCGGGGCACTTTTAGCATTCCCGACATTGTCACTGACATTCAGTTTCAGACTGCTCCCTGGCTGACTTCTCTTCCCGCACATCTGATCCCTGGTAAATCGGACTTTGAACACAAGCAGGCCATTCTGAAGCACTATGCTGCCGAAAACAAGGGTCTCAGCAATCTGGAGGAGCGAGAGGACGTTGTACATGAAGACGCGAGTCTGATCCCCAAGAAAATGGACAAGTGCGAAAACTGCCAGATCCATGACGGATTCGCCAAGGGCTTCAACGAGACCATGGAACACGCCGGACCTCAGATTGAAAAGTTCCTGGGCAACAACACCGACTATAAGATGTTTGTTGTCGGCCACTCTCTGGGAGCAGCCCAGGCCCAGCTGTTTGCGACCCAGTTCAAGCTGCTCGGGTTCGATCCCTACATGGTCAACTTTGGCCAGCCTCGACTGGGCAACCCCGAATTTGCGGCCTACATCAACCAGCTGTGGTTCAATGACACTGGTCTGGTTGTCAACGACGACCGACGATTCTACCGGGTGGCTCACTGGAACGATATCGTCGTGGGAGTGCCAGACTGGCTCAACTACACCCACTCGATCGGAGAGGTGTTCATCGATGAAAGGGAAGTCTATCCCACGCTGGACAAGGTCGTGGTGTGCGAGGGAGGAGAGAACCCCTTGTGCCACCGAGGAACGTTCAACCTGTGGCAGCGAATCAACTTTCTGCAGAACCACCTGGCCTACATCTACTACATTGGCCTGTGTGCATTCAACATTGGCCGACGTGACGTGCTCAACATGCCCCATTACCAGGGCAACTTTTCGTACCAGCACAATATCGATCCCAACTACGACTACAACACAAAGGTGCCCACCCGGATCAAGCACAAACAACAAAACTAATCAACAGCTTCTCCCACTTCCACATAATATTCCCACAACATCCTTCTTCACGACTTGACGCTTTTGAACATAATTAATGAACATACTTAATCTCACCTGTATCAGCAAAGTAATAACATCAGATTCTCCGAGCAGCCTTGAGCTCCATCTCCATAGCGACGACTTTCAGAATCAGCTTGTTTCTCTCATCCAAAGTGTGTTCCAGCAGCTCCAGAACATCTCCGGAAGCGTATGCCAGAGCCTTTGCGGAGAAGCTTTTGCAAATGTTGAGCACGTCGTCTTCCTCCGAGAGCGTTCGGTGCATGTGGTCAACATCCGGCTTTCGCCTCACCAGCACAAGTTGACTGGAAGGAGGCTCGGTGATGGTATCGTCGGTATCTCCAGTGTCGGGAATCTCTTCGGGATCAGAGGTATCAGAGCTGTATTCAGCAGGGGTATCTATGTCGACGGAGATTTGACCATCAACATCTCTGTGGGTTGAGTCTTGGGTATCGGCGTCTCTGTCTCGTCTCTGCAAGTTATGGTCGACAAGAATGTCGACAGGGAATGGTGAGTAATTCACACCTCGACCGCCTGAGCCACAGTCCTCAACACTCGCGGCACTCTCGTGAAGCACCAACACATTATGGACCAGACACTGGGCGACAAACTCCTCCAGTCCATCTTGATACGGCATCACAAGAATCCGACGATTCTCGGTTTGGGTATCCTTCAGAAAGATTTTGAGCCATTCCATCTTAGTGGTCTTGGGCGCCAGGTCAACCATCTTACCATCCAAGTCCCAACAATCATCCATCTGGTACATATCGCCTGGTTCCACCATGGAGGGTAACATGGGCAGGCAGTCGTCTCCCTCAAAAAGATCCTTGTGTCGTGTGTTGAACGATCGGAACCAGTGGCGGGTATCAATCTTGGCGCCGGTGATGTCGCTAACGAAGGAGAGGATTTTCAGGTACATTTCCCTAGACACGGCAGAGGCCAGGGTGGCAGCAAAGAAGACGCCGTAGTACGCCAGCAGCGTTTCGATCGCGGGACTCAGCGGAGGTATCGACGGTGGTTCTGTGTCAACTTCATTTTGGTTCTCCTTTTGATGTGACACGTCGAGAGTGGTATCTTGAGAAGTATCATGAGAGAGACGGGAAGAGAGACGAGTGCCAGGAGTCACATACTCGACCGGGCCTCGTCTGGTGGTTCTCGGTCTCGTTTTTGTTTTCGCCATTGCTGTGGATGTTTGTGAGAAGATGATGAGGTGTCAAAAGAGGTGTCGAAAGAAGGGTTGATTAGAAAGCAATTACCGGCTTGGTGTGGTGGTCAGCAGCGCAGGTGAGATGTGAGATGCACGGTTAAGTAAACTCCCAATTGGGGTTGGAAAGCTTATCTTGAGTAATAGGGCACTTGTTAAGAAGACGGCGGGAAATGAGAAGCAGGTTAGTGGGCCAGTCTTGGGGTGTTTTCAGTGATATGAAGCCAAAGACAGGCCAATTCGCACTCACGTGACCTGAAACAACTCTCAGTAATACTCTACCACAGGTACAGTACCCTCTTTGTCTTCTCGCTCTCCCACCCTCATCTCGCCACTAAACCCAAAAGACTAAAATATAAAAATTTCGTATCGTGCATAAGGCAGTGATTTGGATATCCATCTTGATACACACACCAAAAAACGACAATGGGAAAAACGTGGGTTAAGAAAAAGGACGCTGAGACGTTCTCGCTTGTCTACCGAGCGCAGGACGATCCCCTATATCACGATGAAGACGCCTCCGAGCGAGTCTTTGTCAAAGTCGACAATCTCAACCAGCAACGACGAGACCGAGAGGCTGAAGCTCGATCTGTAGCCGCCTCCGAGGCTGCTAGCCAGGCCAGTGAGGCCGGAGACATTCCCGAGCTTCACGACGACTCCAAGGATCCTCACAGAGCTCTGACTCGAGCCGACCTGGAGGCTGAGCTGGACCAGTTTGCCGAGCAGGGCCGACGAGAGAACGAGGGAGAGGCTGCTCTGTACGGCATTGAGTACGACGACTCCAAGTACGATTACATGCAGCATTTGCGGCCCATGGGAATGTCCGACTCGGTTTACCTCGAGAAACGGGCCAACCGAAACGAGAACTCTCTGGGAGGACGAAAGGGCAAGGGCACGGATCTGATTCTCAAGGCCGACTATGCTGCCAAGAACGGAGTTCAGCTCCCCGCCGAGGCTCTGCCCTCCGAGACCAAGAAGAAGCTGACGTACCAGGACCAGCAGGACATTCCCGACGCCCACAGACAGCTGCTGATGGACCCCGATCTGCGGGAGGTGCTGGAGGCGCTGGAGGACGAGGCGTACGTGGAGGAGGACGCTGAGGACGATGTTTTTGGCGAGCTGATCCAGTCCGGCGAATACGACGAGGAGGCCGAGGCTGCTCTGGACGACCAGTACGAGGACGACGAATACTACGACGACTACAGTGATGCCGGCACCATCCAGGGCGCCTTTGACACCGTGGAGGAGGAACACAACGATGAGGAGATTGAGGCGCTTCGACAGCAGGCCATCAAGCAGGCTCGAGCCATGGGCCGATCCAAGGGCAACAAGGAAGAGGAGGCTGGCCAGGAGGTCGAGGTTTCCAAGCCTCTGGCTGCCGAGCTGGACGCCAAGGCTCCCGAGGAGGAGGGTGAGGAGGAGGAAGACGAGTTTGACCCCCAGTACTCGTGGCAGCAGGACTTTGACAAGTTCAAGAAGGACCAGAAGAAGAAGCGGGGCGAGGAGGTGGAGAGTGAAGTCGACGGAGCAGCCTACACTGCCATGAGCCGACGGTCTCGTCGAAAGCGAGAAAAGGCCGCCAAGAACGGAACTGCCATTTCCGGATACTCCATGACTTCTTCCGCTCTGTTCCGAAACGAGGGTCTGACGTTTTTGGATGATCGGTTCGATAAGGTCGAGGCCGAGTACAACGACGAGGCCAAGGACGAGCCCCAGCCCGAGTTTGACATGAAGAAGGAGCGAAACGACTTTGAGTCCATTATGGACGATTTCATGGACAACTACTCCGTGGTCGGCAAGAAAATGTACAAGAAGAAGGCCTCCACGCTGAACACCTCGACTGGTCTGCAGCAGGTTGACGATCTGCGAAACGCGCTCAAGGGTCTGAGCGTCGACGATAAGCAGAAGAAGTGATGGGTTTGGAACGATTGAAAAATGAAGGAAATAGAGCATATATTTAACAAGTACGAGTAATGAGCGTGGAGGAAAGTAGAAGTAATGTACCAGTGAGATGCCGTTTACTGTGTGTAGTCTGAGCGAGATTGGGAAGTTTCAGTGGACAGTGTGGTGTTCTTTGCGTACTGTAGTCAGCCCTGGTTGAAGCGTTGATTGATAATCGCCTATTAGTCGTACTTGAATCGCTAGAATCAAAAAGAATTCATGGTGCAAAGAGTGTACAGTAGTTTTGTACCTGTATAGCAGCGATGACAAGCACAGGTGTATTGTGAAGTTTTGACAAGTACCAGTAACCGAAAGTAATGCATTGAAACACTGTAAATAATTTCTGGGCAGGTCGTGAGATCTTGATCTTGCTTTTCGCAGGTGCAGTACAGCAATAATTATAGATTCCGATTCGCAAGACTCTTCTGCTTCTTATAACATACTTATATCGACTTCACGTACTGTAGTATTAAATTCTGCAGATATGACAGGTTTTGTTGCTCATAACAACCTTGCCAATTACCCTCCCAGACTGTACTTGACTACCGGTATGGGACATCGATGTGAAAGGTATGAATGAGAGCCCAGAATCTGCCCGCACTCTTATGGACAGTCAGACCAGCCGACTGTAGTCTGGATCCAAACCAGACACCATCCCCAAAACACACGTGCACAACGATCAATCTGTGGATAATTGTACAGTCATAGTCAGCCAGTACAACGGGCAATATCGCTACCTGCAACAAACAGCTTCCGATCTGTGCATTCCACCGCCCAATCACTGAAGCAGCTCAATGTTTGCCCATCTAAACACCACGGCAGCCTCTTCAATGGCTTCTCTCGAGGTATCCAGTTTGAGCTGTCCCAAGTACGTGACAACCGTGCTGATGAATGAAAAAGAACATCTAGGGTGGTGATACCGGTTATACAACTCTTCTTCAGTCATGGTGGTCTTCGAGTGAGCTAGCTCGTCAGCCAGGCAAGCCTCAAGCCAGCGTCTGTAAGGAGCAGCTATATTGCAAACGTTCGCAAGGCCCTTAAGAGCCATATCGAGGTTCTCAGGGGTGTTGAACATAGCCACATACAGTTTTCCACACAGTTCCTGCGTCCAGAATTCCTCAGTGTTGATCTCGTCCATGGTGACCAGGATTGGATAGTCTTTGTTGACTTCTTTGTTGACTTCTTTCTTAACCTCTTTTTCAACTTTGTTGACCTCCTCTGGCTGATCTGGATCAACAGATTGTCCCACCAGCCGCAACTCGACAAACACCTTGTCGAGCTTCTTGTCCACCATTCGACTCACGCGATCGAACATCTGGTCCATTTTCTGGGCCACCAGATCGTCCAGCTCCTGTAGTTGGCTTGAGTTGAGTGTCGTCATTTGGTGTTGCAATCAATGATTTTGGATGTTCAGCTTTGTTCGTGATGCGACCAAAACCTTGAATCTACGAAAAGAAATTAAAATTGTGAAATAACGAGGGATGAGAGGAGTACGACATAGATGTAAATGAGCGGTTGGGTCATAAGGTTGAAGCGTCTTCTGTCCAAGATTTGTTTTGACATCAGTTTCACTTGAAACACTTTCAAAGTCCTAGTTGGCAAAACTCAGAGGGGTATTTCAGCTTAAGAGTAAATATTGTTACGCGGTGTGGAGGATATTTACCAATTTGTTGTATCCCGAAGTCTTTTGATAAGCTCTATAGCCAAAGTGACCTGGTTGAGGTTCACAGAAGTTAAATCTTTCAACTCTCACGGATCTGCTGTGTATAATGCGTCTATTAATATTCAGCGCTACACTGCTGTGGGAATTTTCTGCTCTTGACACAGTCCTTGGTATCTCCACGAGATCTGTACGAGTAGGTGAGTAAGTGGTCGGTTTTGTGTATAAGGGTGAGTCTTGGAGTTGGAAGGTCATGGGTAGTTTGAATCAATTTGTGGGAGAGTACTGTAGCGAGTACAAGTACATTGATATGTTTTTTCGTTCAGACAGTGTTAGTTTATACCAAAAAGTTGTGAACTGCGTTGGATTCATTATTCATCAAAAGTTAACTAAACGTTTAGAAGATTCCAACCAAATATCAGGCTTGCTAGTGGTAGAAGATTGAGGGCCGAATAGAGCCAATCGAACATTGGAGCAGTCCGAATAGGAGAGTTTTTGTGCTCACTTACCAACCGCCACTATGTGAGGTCAGTGCAAACAGAAGTATTGTTATCTTCAAGTAAGCAAACAATGGAACGAGTTCAGGATATACAAAAGCGCGTACAACTGGAACAAGGTCCGTCTTTGGGAGAATGTCATTGAGATGACTGTTTGCGTAATTCCAATCTATTTTCTTTTCATTCATATATTGTCATCCACATAACCGAGACCATTCTCTCTGCCCTCATCAGCTCAGAATCCAACCATATAGTTTTTGGAAGACTGTCTCGTCAGCGTGATTCTATAGACTGTTAAACACCAGCACTCAATGTCGACAAATTCTACTTCCATTGTCATCAGTCTAGTTTGTCTGGCATGCACTCAATGTACAGATTCAATTCATAATCTCTTATATCTACAACACACCGTCGCCATTGGTGTCTACATAAGTACAGTGCTGTACAATTAAATGATTGATTTCATAAATGATTATCGTTGTCCTTGATTGATGACCAAATCCCTCTTCTCCTCTATCTACCCATGCGACGTCGCTTTTCGCCCCGGGAGTCATCCTGAGTAGACGACGAGTGCTTTCGAGACGAAAACCGCCCGTCGCCGTTGGAAGAGCCTCGACGGGGTTCTCGCGGAGGCTCTCGAGTCCATGAACGAGACGACGAGCCGTTATCTCGAGACGCACTTTCTCGTGAAACGGAATCCCGGGAAGCTCCATCTCTTGAAGCTCCATCTCTGGAGGCTCCATCTCGAGAAGCGCCGTCTCTCGAAGCCCCTTCTCTCGAAGCTCCCTCCCTAGAGGCTCCTTCTCTGGAAGCTCCATCTCTGGAAGCTCCATCCCTGGAAGAACCCCCGCTAGTGGCACTTCCAGCGCTTCCACTGGCTCCTCCTCTCGAGTCCCGCAGACGCCCAATCTGGATCCTGTTGGGATCCTCGTTGCGACGTCTGTCTCGGTCACGATCATTCTCGCGCTCCTTGTTGCGCTGATCACGCTCCAGAGCACGTTCCCGATCCCGAGCAGGCCGCGAAGGAATGGCTGCAGGAACAGCATCCCGCTCGCGTTCACGTGCCCGAGCCTCTCGTTCTCGGTCACGTGAGCCCCGAGGCCCACTTGGGGGCGGGGGAGGAGGCGGAACCGACTCGGCCTCGCCTCCACCCGCACGCCGACTCATCCGAGACTCGATGGAGAGATTCTCCGAGTCTCCAAACCGCCGGGGAGCGGGCGCGTCGCGCGAAGACACGTCACGTGAGCCGCCAGAGCCGCCCTCACGTGAACCTCCGTCACGAGAACCTCCATCACGTGAGCTGCCACCGTCGCCTCGAGGACGAACCGGAGGCTTGGCGGGGACAGCCGCGGGCTTGCTGGGGAGCGAAGCGGGCTCTTCTTTGCCCCGACGCCGCTTGCGGTCGGATTCCCGCGAGTCACGTGAGTCTCGGGAGTCTCGCGAATCTCGGGAGTCACGCCCATCACGTGAGTCACGAGAATCACGGCTGTCACGTGAATCCCGTCCATCACGTGAATCCCTTCCATCCCTTCCATCTCTCGGATCCCGCTCACGATCGCGAATGCGCTCCTTGTTGCGCTGCTCCCGCTCTCGTTCCCGCTCCCGCTCCCTCTCTCTTCGCGGAGAAGTGGCACGCGAAGAACGAGCTGACGAAACGCGAGACTCCACATCACGCGCCTTGTCGGCATCACGCCCCACGTCACGGGGCTCCGGCTTGGCCGACTCACGTGACTCCTTCTCACGCCGCTCCACGTCACGTGCGGCCTTCTCCTTGGCGTCCTCCACGGCCTTCTTGCGCGCCAAGACCCGCTTCTCGGCCTTGGCCACCTCCACGGCCCGATCCTCCTCCTTCATGGGCTTGAAGTCGTACAGCTCGATCCACGCGGGCTCGGTGCGCGTCACGTGACCCAGCAGACTGAGCGCCGCCAGCTTGATGTCTTCTCGAGTCTCCGTCTTGGCAATGGTGTCGAGTCTCTTGGACACGTCGACGCCGTGACCTGCCACCAGCGGGAACTCGCCCACAATGGACCGCAGGAAAATAATGGCGTTTCTGCGGCTCATGTAGTCGTCGCGAGACAGACACTCGGCGACAGTCATGTGGATCTTTCGGTGCCACTTTTCCACCACCGTTCGCAGCATGTCGTGGTTCAGCATGCTCTCCTTCTTGTTGTCTCCGATTCCGTAGCCCAGACGGAACCCGGGGAACCGGTAGGTCGCAGCAGCCTCTCCCGAGGTGCCGGAAAGACCTCCCAGACCCTCGGCAATGTACTCCTCCGGCTTGGCTCTCCACGAGTTGAGAATCGCCAGAATCTCGTGGTAGAAAAGCCCAAGGTTTTCCGTTTCCGCTGCCGTGCACGTGTATAGCGTGGGGGTGAGCAGCTGGGAGTTGAAAATCTGGTCCAGCACGGCTAGCGTGGAAAAGTTGAGTGTTCCGAGCTGATGCAGCGTGATGACAAAGTGGGCGGAGTAAAGAGCATCAACAGCCGACAGGATCGCTCGCGGAAGCACACACGACGCCAGCAGCTCCGAAATCTGCATCTTGCGCAGAATCTTGGCCTCATCGGACGCCACGTCCACCGAACAGGGGAAATACGAGTCCTTTTCGGCCGAAAGACGGATCTTGGTCTTCATGTTGTGCAGCGTGTGGGTCTTGTCTTCGTTGGCAAGCTCCCCAGAGACGCTGCTGCTCTTCTTGGACTTGTTGAGACGCGCCAGCTCCGCCTCGTACACTCCGTGATCGTAGTAAATGTCGTAGAGCGAAAGCTGCCAGAAGGTGACATACAACGAAGGAGCGATATGTTCGGGAGCGGGGAGACCGTCGCGCAGGCTCTGGAGCACGCCGGGGTCGCCCTTGATCTGCTGAGTCAGCATGGGCCGCCATAGCGCAAAAGCGTACGCTGGGCTGACGTCAAACTTGGTCACGAGATCCACCACCGACACGAAGGTCGCCTCAAACTTGTCCAGCGGCTTGACGAACCACGTGATGGCCTCGATGTACTGGTTGAGCACGCCCGTGACCTCGTCGTGACGCAGAGCGAGCACCTTTTGGTGCACGGAGCTGTTTGCCGGCAAAAACGCGAGTTTCTGCTGCGTCTGCGCCAGCAGAATAAACAGCTCCAATGCTCGCTGACCGCCCAGAGTGTTGAACAGTCGGTTTGCGGGCTTCTCCTTGTCCAGCCGGCTGTCTCCAATCACTCTGAAAACGGAGTACTTGAGCTGAGGGGAGAATCCCAGGCTCAGAGCCTGCTCGGGAGAAATGTTTTGCTGCTGAGCCACTCCGGTCATAGAAACGAGAATCTCCCGCAACACCACCAACATGGACGAGTCCTGGCAGTGCAGCTGTTTAATGAGCAAATCGAAAATGGGCCAGCAGTCCATCATCACCGAGTACCGACTGCACAAGCGACCCGTAAAGTGTGCCAGAGACTGCAGCCACTTTCGGTCGTTGAGCCCGTCTCGCTGCACCGTATCTCTGCCGCTGGAAGTCAGCTGCAAGATGATAACGTATGGCAAAGCGTCCCATCCGAGATCGGTGAAGTACTTGGCAGCTTCAACTACCAGATCGGACAGATTGTCGTACGACTCGACCTGCGACACAAACGCGGTGAACGTGGGCAGAGGGTTGGCGTAGCTGATTTTCGCCAGCTTGCGCATCATCTCCCGCACGTTCTGCTTACTCAGCCGCTTCAGCACCCGCTTGGTCTCTTTTTCCGTGTTTACCGTCGCAATCCGCAGCTCCGGGCAGCTTTTCAAAATGCCAAAGTTCCACTCGCCGTAGAGTCGGAACCGCACATCTGCCGGGAACTGTTTCACGACCTTGAACACCTCCGCCAGAGCAAGCGGGTTCGTCGAAATGAGCGCCACCGACGGCAGAATGAACAGCCGCACGTAGTCGTACCACCAGGAGGGATCCTGCGACTGGCAGGCGGCGGCAATGCGGCACAATTTGGCGAAAAGACGCAGATTGTAGCACAAATGGGGCCCCGTCAGCCCAATCAGCCGCTTCGACTGCTCCATGAGCTCCTCGTTGTTGGTAACGGGCACCACAGCCTCCTTCCAGCTGTCGGTGGTGTCGAAGAACCGCGTCTCGGCTCCTTCGCTGTCAAAGGGGTAGATGCAGGGCTGCGACATGCCCACGCGGGGCCGGGGAGTGGTCAGAACGGTCTCGTCTTGCTGCGAGGGAAGCAGCTTGACCTGTGCGAGCTCACTGACCTCCTCGAACGGTCTGAACTCGGTGTATAGCGGCGTCAGACCGTCCTCAAACAGCCGGTAGATGAGCCGAGAGACCAGCGGGAAAGCGCCCGGAAGCCAGGGGAACTTGGAGAGAATGAACAACGCAGGCTCCATGATTCCCCGCGTCAGCAGCGCCTGCAGCACGTGCGTGTGGATGGTGGGGTCCAGAGTCACCACCTCCTCCTCCACGGCATCCGCCTCTCCTCCCTCTCCGTCAAACTGCACCATGGCCAGAGCGTTGCCCAGAGACGCCATTCCGGAAACTGACGGCTTGTTGCGCAGCTCCTCGTAGTACAGATCTTTCTGGGCCGAGACCTGCGCTTCCAGGGGCTCCAGAAACGGGTAGACAGCCTCGAACTTGACAAAGCCCCGCTGGAGCAGAAGTGCGACCGCCGCAGACGTGTTTTCGGCCTGCTTGCGGTCCTGGGACGCGTTGGCGCCCACGAGCTTCATGCCCAGAAGTTGGGCCGCCTCGTAGTTGGGGACTCCCTCCTCCCAGAATGGCGTCTGCGCCAGCACCTCGATCATCACTTCGGACGTGTAGGTAATGTCGAGGATGAACACGTTGAGAAACACGTCGAGCGTGCGGATGGGGTCCAGGTGGAAGTAGCCAATGAGCGAGACAATGTTGGCTGCGGTCTGTTTGGCGAGCTTGGTCTGGTCGCTGGTATTTTTCGACGCCGACAGCACGTTGCTCAACTCCACCATGAGCTTGGAGTAGCCCTCGGTCTCCTCGCGCAGCAGATTGTGGCGCCGCTGTCGGTAGAAGATGGTTGTGCGTTCGCGGATGATCTTCTTCTCGAACATTGGCGAGACGACGCCAATCTGGGTCAGCAGGTTGCCGTCGTTGACGTACAGCATCCACGACGCCGCCGGTATCGTGTTGCCGAGCAGCTTGGGCAGCGCCGCAAGCGGCTCGTGGTAGCCGAAGAAGGAGAACATCATCAGCAGCGTCTGTTCGGCGTTGGGGAACGGCAGCGTGAGTAGTTCCTCGAAGACGCTGGCGAGCCGTTCGTCGAGAGTGAGTGAGCCGTCGATGATTTTGCCGAAGAGCTCGATCAGAATTTTGACGAGCGTGACACTGTCGCCGTCGACATTGCGGCGGATCACGTCGAGTCTGTGTTAGTTGGAGGGGGGGAGAATGTCAAGGCAGATGTAGTGGGTGGGTGAGAAAGAGAGACCACCTGGGATGAAAGCAGTTGTGATCAAAGGCCATGTGACGATACTGGAGCACGTCAATAACGAACCTGACCAAAGACATAGCTGCAGACGGTTCACTCTGTAAGAGTCTGACATGGCTCAAGTGGTGTGGTGGGGTGATGTGTAAGAACATGACGAATGAACCCATGAGTTGATGTGAACAAGAACGTCAGACGATCCAGTCGCCCAACTGCCACGTGTCCTGATCACTCAAAGAGACACAGATTGGTACCTGTAAAAGTTCAGATCACTGCTCTAGATCACCACCCATCATACTGGCCTGTCACCTTGCCCTTCTGATACTCACAATTCATCACGACCGGTGGAGTCCCAGTCGTCGATGATTTGCTGGGTCACAAACTGGTGCGTGCTCGCAAGCAGAGACGAAGCCAGGTCCGTCATTGTGAGGGATCCGGTAAGTCTGAGATGCTGAGTGTCGTCTTGCGAGAGGTGCGTGGTGACGGGAATGCAAAATAGCCTTGCAGCAAATTGGCTTTTCCAGTGCAGCTGCAGCACACCTCCCTCCACTATTTTCAACATCACGAGCTAATCGAGGGGGATTAAAACAACCGAGACTTGTCACAACCGAGACTTGTCTGCAACTTTTTTATTCAGTCTCATTCAACAGTCTACACACACACACACACACACACACACACACACACACACACACACACACACACACACACACACACACACACACACACACACACACACACACACACACACACACACACACACACACACACACACACACACACACACACACACACACACACACACACACACACACACACACACACACACACACACACACACACACACACACACACACACACACACACACACACACACACACACACACACACACACACACACACACACACACACACACACACACACACACACACACACACACACACACACACACACACACACACACACACACACACACACACACACACACACACACACACACACACACACACACACACACACACACACACACACACACACACACACACACACACACACACACACACACACACACACACACACACACACACACACACACACACACACACACACACACACACACACACACACACACACACACACACACACACACACACACACACACACACACACACACACACACACACACACACACACACACACACACACACACACACACACACACACACACACACACACACACACACACACACACACACACACACACACACACACACACACACACACACACACACACACACACACACACACACACACACACACACACACACACGCAATGGTGAGTAATGCAAGATTCGGCAAGACACGTCCTGATCAAAGCCAGATCAGCGGTTGGAGAACAGTCCACATAGAGACGTTACTGGTGGCTGGCTGGAGCTTTACTCGTGAGTCGCAAATGCCAGATCTGAGCGAATCTGAACAACGACACATCTCGATCACTGCACTGGCATCAATCGGACTGTTAGACTCTCATCTCGTGGGGTGTACCTGGCTTCATTGAGACAGACACGATGAAACATGGGGCTATCTGCACAGCTCAGAGCTCAAGACAAACGGGCTGGGACTTTATCAGTTCAAACAGCCTGCATGAGCTCATCGAAACTGCTCAGAGCTACATCGGCACATGATGTGTGGGCTTCATCTACACGGGATGCTCTTAATGATGGACTACTAAGTCTACTGGCCGATTCCTTGCTCCCCGGCAGATTGCTTCCCAGCTCATCGCCCCCCAGCTCATCTCCCCCCACTTTATCGCTTCCAACTCGTTCACCCCCCACCCTTCTCCCACTAACTCAGGCTGACAAACTCCGAGAACAACAGCTCTTCCAGCTCTCGCAATCGCGATACCTCGGCGTGGGAAACCCGGACACGACCAAACGAGAATGGCAGACCAACGTGGCTCGAGACTCGTACGCCTCATATATCGGCCATCCCGGTGTTCTGTCCCACATGTCTCTGGCTCTCGGCCAAACCGAAGCCGAGACTCGTCTTCAGTTTCTCGACAAGCTGGCCAAGGCTGGAACTCAGCAGAAGGAGAACGGAGATAAGTGATCCGTTCTAAAAATGTACCATATATTTATTTTGTCCCTTTTGAAGTAATCATCTCCAAGACTGTGCTGTACCATGTTCATTCTATTGTCTATCGAAGTGTAGGGCTGTTGTCTATCGTCATTATTTCTATTGTCTATCAATGTTGGGCGGCTGTACAACGCGAACGTGTCTAATAATAGCACGACCGAGTCCGATGACACTGCACGGAAACACCCTTGTGGTCCTTCTGCTGGTTCTTCTTGGCCGTGTCCCACAGAAAAAAGTCGATGAGAATCGCATTCACCTTTGTAGAGGGATCTTTCTGAACCATTTCCCGCCGAATCAGCTCCACAGCCCAAATACTGCACGCTCGGAGCTCCACCTCCCTGGGATCTCCTGACTCGATCATCTTGAGATCTCCGATATGCTGGTACAGTTTCTCCGAGTACGAGAGACAACCAAGGTCGTGCAGAATCTGGGGAACCCGGTAGTCGGCAAACATGGTGACCCGATCAATGTCCACAAACTCGCCATATCCCTCTCCATCGAAACACGCCCAGATATCTGCCACCAGAATCTGCGCACGCTTGTAGATGTGAATTGTCTTGCCCTTGTATGTAGCTTCGTCCTTGAAGGACGGAAACAACGACGCCACGGTCTCCACCAAGTCCAAAGCCGACTTGCTCTTGTTATGTTCCAGAATCTGCGCAAACGAGCCCAGCTTCTTCTCTTTGAACACCCCTCCAGCCTGTTTCATGATCTGGAACCGAGTCTCCAGCAACGGCACAGACTCCTTGGTGGTCGATCTGAACACGTGGGCGAGTTTCTCCAGGCTGAAGTCGTCGCTGGCCCAGTACGACGGAGTAGTGATAGGAACGCCTTCGTCCAAAGCACGATTGATGGCTGCACACAGACTCCAGTACCCAGTGTACTCTTTATCATTGTAGGAGACGGTAAACCGCTGAGACGAAGCCAGGCCCGAGTCCTGCACGTCCGTGTCCGACCAGAAAGAAAAGTTGAGCAGATCCACGAGGAAAATCCAGTCGACAGTGGCTGCATCTTTGGTTTGCGGGGTCAGTTCCGGCTCGTTCCACGTCTTTGTGGAGTACGATTGGGTCTTCATGTTGGCGAGAATTTCGCCAGCCGCCGATTGGCACGCACTGACGTTCACGGAGACGTCGTCGGCGTTGTTGGCCACATACTCCACCGTTCCCAGCACGTTGATCATCGTCGACGAGGTTTGAAATTTGTCAACTAAGTCGGGGAAGTCTAATTGAAGGAATCAAGTGCGTTGGCGGGGATCGAACAGTGATGGCATTGGTAGGGATCGAACGGGAGGGAGTTGGGGTTAGGATTGGAGTCAGTTGGTGGGCGGGAAAGTTGAGTTTCTGTATGATAAATATGTTCACTGAGCTGGCATCGCTGAGCTGGTCATTATGGTACCACTCTTGGCCAGTTAGGGTGAGTTTTCATTGCTGCTTACGTAAGCCATGCTAAGCGAAACCCCGATAAAAGAGAAGAAACATAGACGGTCATACTACGGAATGCTCGTGCTAGCATTCTCTTCAGCTGTCGCCACCACCACATCAACCTCTCGGATCCGCCTCAGTTCCGAATAAACTCGAGTTCGACTTTGGGTAAGGGCAGTGCTGATTCAGTTTATCGGCCTGCATACAGCAACGAAGACTCTGGATCAACCGCGATAATTAATTGCCATCAACCAACATGTCGCTGCTTCTGGACCAAGCTCTTGTCGAGGATGTGAGTATGGATGGGAGGGGGAGCCTGACTAAGAAAATTGCCACCAGAGATAATGACTAAGTCAGACTGACTGCTTTGTCAGACTGACTATCTTGTCCGACTCTCGTCTAATGCCTCTGACTCGTCTCTAACCCAGGTCGCTCGATACTGCCCCGAGCAGTTTCTCAACTACCACAAATGCCTGGGCGCCGGGGACGTGACCAAGTGCTTCGAGGAGCAGGAAAAGCTGTCGACGTGCGTCAAGACCAGCGTGCCCACGTTCATGAAGATTCTCAAGGACTGCGACACCCATCTCAAGGCGTACGAAAACTGTCTGCGGGCCAACCAGAACGCGCGGTCCGAGTGTTTCGACAAGCTGCAGGAGATGCGCAAGTGTTCTGCCAAGGCCATTGACATTGCCAAGGCCGAGGAGAAGTCCAAGGAGGGCTCCAAGTAGAGAACTAGAGACTTTGTATATAGTAACGAGAGCAATGATGCTGGGTGGGGGGGTTTGGTGTAAGGAGTGAAATGAGAGGTACGGGGTTATATGGTGTGAAAAACAGTCTAGCAGAGACAAGAGACGTGGTGAAAGGACAGTACAGTAACAGAGGTACGAGAACTGACGCAAGAAGAGTGTCTCGTTTGATAGTCGGTGTTGGCAATAGACGATTAGTTGTTTTGCTGACTCTAGAGGCAGACTGATGAGACTGTCCTCGATACTGGTGTCCTTGATGCTGGGTGGTCCTCTTGTTCAGCTCTTGACAGTCTCCAAATGAAGAAGACTGTTCCCCAAACAATGTCATTTGTTCCAGAATATCTTTTGGTGGCTCTGATAAACGGTCTACAGTTGATATTGCTGTATCTGACCAGCTCAACTCCTTGGTCTACATGCTCGGCCAGTACTGGTACTGTAGTGTACTGTACTCAAGTGACTCCCTCATCAGTACAGTCATTGCACTTGGAATGATCCATTGATATATAACGACAGGTGCAAGAACTGATGCTGTATTATGTTGCGGTTTGCTAGATGATTACCGTAGATCACCAACCCTTAGCACGCATCGATGCTCCTCATAAACGTCGCAATAGCTTCACTGCGAGTCTATAACTGTTAAGACAGACTTGTAGCCCCGTTGTAGCTTGTAGCTTGTAGCCTGGCTGTAGCCTGACCACAGCTATACAGCTGTTCCACCACCCGCCTCTCAAAAATTCACAACCCCGTCAGCTGCAGCACGAATATCGTCCTCGCTCATACAATAAGCCCGAAAGCGCCCGTCAACAAAACCAGCAAAAATGCGACCGTCAGGAACACGTCCCTCTGGAGTCTCCACGTTGGTAATCACTCCTGTCACCAGATCAACAATCTGAAAGCCCTCGTCAGGCTCCGCTGCAATCACAAACTGGCTCGACTTTCTCATGGGACTGCACTGCTCAAAGCGGAGCTTGGAGACTCCACTGATGGCTTTCTGCGGACTGTAGTACGTCTTTCCAGGTGTCTGCAAATCAATAAACGTCGGAACTAGACACTTTTTGTCTTTGTGCCACCAGATTGCACCGTTGTAGCACGCAGCAGGAACAGCAGTTGACACTGGTTCGTAATCAACCATTTTTGTTGCCTCAAGATCCCCGAGTCTGACAAATCCGTCTAACGAAGTCAGCAACACTTTTCCAAACATATAGCTGTGTTGCGTAGGTCCTTCCAGATAGATCCCGTTGCCGAAATGAGGACGGTCTTTGGGAATGATGTATTCTCCGGCAAAATTGCGCGCAGCAGCGTAATAGAAGTTCTCGTCGTGGTCCACAAGTAAAGCAGACTCGCCTCCGACTTCCTCCGTGGGATAATCAGCTGGCAGAGTGATTTTGGTGTTTCCGAAGACAAACACTGCTTCGTCATTGTTGTTATAAACGTGTTTGAAGAGATCCAAATCCGCTGATACACCGAGAGTCCAGGGATTCTGCTTCATTCGTCCATAATGGCTGTCCAAGTGCAAATGTTCACAGGCGCTTTCGTTGCACCGAACGTTTCCAGTCATACCTGTGAAGTAAGAGGGGAGCCCTTTACGCTCCAGAGCAACAGAAATTACTCGTTTGATCTGGTTTGGCTCCTTGGAGATGCTGATTTCGTCGATGCTGTTTGAACTGTCCCACGTCTTCAAACGGGCCACAAAAACAAGCACGCAGTCTCTCCAAGAAGACAGATCTGCGTCTCCAGGCATAATCCAGAGGTTTCTCTGCTTCAATTTCGCCCCGAGAAGCTCGTCAAGACCCTGGAAAATCGAGTACCACACTGAGTTGACTTGTCGTAGAGCAACACACGTCTCCAGATCTGCGTGAGAGTAGATCATAGACATAATTTCAGGTGGAATATGTCGACCGGTTGAAATGAGCTGTTTGTAGTCAAGTTGGACGGTTGGTTTCGGACTCGTGAGCTTCTTCACGTGACTGGCAAGCTTGTCCAGCTCCTCGGCGTAGAACCACTCTCGTATATCGTCTTTCTGGTTCTTGACAAGTCTGGGCAGCAAGATTTGCAGCGCGTGCGACGCTTTCTTTGCCGCAACTTCTTCGGCAGAAGTCTCCCACCTGGTGATATCTTCGCTCAGCCCCTCAATCGTCTCCAGATGCGGTTGGAGTCTCTTGTTTTGCTCAACCTTGGATTTCAAGAGGATGCAAAGAACAGAAACCGAGGCAATGCGGCCTTGGAGAAAGTCTTTCATATCTGCGTGGTCCTTTAGATCCTTGGCCTCAAACTTTTTTAGCGACTTTTTCAGCTGCTGGGCGGCCTGATAACACTGTTCTTTCGAGGCTGGAACGGGCAAGTCGGGCATTTGAACGAACTTCTCCACGTCCTCAATCGAATAAAAAGACATGCCGAGAATGGCATTGTTCAAGTCGGGTTCTCTTGCCACAGCTTCACAGGCTGTAATGAGCGCTCTAGTTGTAGAGTCGTCGGAGATTCGGGTATTCATGATTGGGGCGGGTTTTCAAAGACGTGGACTTGTCCTCAGAGATGTGGGCGCGCTCTCGGGGGTTTAGACGCGTTCTCAGAGACGTTTTGGGGTATTTGACGCGTTCTGGAGTATAAGACGCGTTTTGGGGTATTCAAGCCGGGAATTGGTGTCTTTAGTTCGATCGTAAATCGGATCAAGTGTCTTGGTTGTGAGGAAGACGTTAGTGTGAAAAAAGACGTCTATTTGAACTGTTCACTTGCAGGATCGAAAGTTTATTAGTTGGGAGAAATATTTGGTGGTTGGGATTTTACTTGGCATGTGGTGCTTTAGTTGACGAGGTTTGATTATGATAACAAAACGCAAGTAACCTGAACGGCAACCACATTGAAGCTGGAGTGTAAAAAAGTGGCACATTCTGAATCGTGTCGATAATCCCAATTCATCTGGTTCAGAGACAGAGGACGTGATGACTAATTGTCAATGTTGCAACAGGGAATCCCTCAATCTCATTCTTCCCAGTTTAGTCAGTTTAGCAAGAAGTGTCCAACAATTCTGATGTCTCTGATAACCTCAAAGAGAAATCTCCACATTCAGATTGATGACATTTATTTCATTTTATTCATATATAATTCTATCAATCCTGTTTATGAGCAAGAGTGCGGCAATCTGATAGGTGAATATGGTGTCTAAGCTCCCCTGATCTGGTCTTACTCGCACAGTCAGTTCAATGAAGTCTACAGAAATGGATTGTCGCAACAGACTGTGTTAATTGAAATTGCTCCATGAGCTTCAAGTATCGACTCGAATGCTACAATTCATTTCTTCAGTAGGTTGGTAGCGGAGTCGAATGCTGTACCTCTTATCCACATACGGACAACGAGGTGGGTTTTGTTGGCAACGGTTTCATCAGGCTCTTACAAGTACAATGTACAAGTAGAGGTCAAGTTAGAGTCTCACGTCAATGAACGAACCAAATGTGATCACACATATCGACTTCACGTGAGTTTGTATTGTACTTGTAACAGTTCGCAAGTAATCTGTTCAGTTCACTCAGTCACGTGACAAGCATGCTTTCGCTAAAATCTGTCAAAAACCCCATCTCAAAAATCTGTTCGAGGTCGAGTGTATCCATGGTTTGTTATGCATTCCAAACAGACCGAACACTGAACCCAAGGAGACAGTGCGCTTAAAACTGACACTTCTGAGAGGAAGATTATTCTCACTGACTGAAGACGACCTTGCGATCGAATGTTTATAAGATTCTACAGGTAGAGGAATACTTGGCCCCAGTTGGGAGAACCGAGTATGACTAAAGAGAAGTACGGGAATGTCGCTGGTGATTGCTACATAGCAGTTACTCCTTCCCCTCATTCGGACAGAACAGAGGCTATTCAAAACCAATGAAACAAAGATGTCTTTGAGCTCTCTGTAATGTCAATCTCACGCTCCATTCATCCATGTCCATCGTCCATGTGCTCACCATCTCAGATGTTTAGTTTTTCCACAATGTTGAGGTGGAATACTAAGTGGCTTGCTTTCATTGCCAATACGCTGTAATGGATGTACCGGTACTGTACAGTAGCTACACTACTAAGGGACTCTCAACGCCAGTATATAAGTTAATGCATAATGTGATTATAAAAAAAAAAGTACAAGTAATACATGTACAGTGAGTTCACAGAATTGGCAAGGTCGTTTTCAGGTGTTTGAAGGATATTTAGGTCACAACTTAGTATGATGACGGGGTGGAAAAGTCAGAGCATCCGTCTATCACAGATCATGAGCGAAGCGAATGATCTGACTACATCTTGAGATGGGTCCTTCAATCGTTTACGGGTCCTTCAAACACAGACCATAAGCGAACATTCTGAGATGGATCCTTCAATCACAGACCATTCGCTTTGCTCATGGTCTGACTCTTCTGCTTCTCATGACATCATTTTGTCGACTTCTTGTGGTACTAAAATCTGAAGTTATGACATAATTTGTTGCCCAAAACAACCTTGCCAATTTGTTTCCCAGACCGTACCAGTACTGAAGGACCCTCGCTAAATATTAAAAGGGTGACTCTATATGGACTTGAAAAGGGGAGAAACCTACAACGTGAGTCTTAGTTTAACTGCCATTGTCCAGAAGACTCTACAGCTAATTATTCAGACTTGTATCTTGAGTGGGTTTGACTAGGCTATCATCAATGCAAATTGCACTGTTCGTCTTGTTGTTCATGCTGAGACTGTTACTTTATGTTCTCAAGGCTCCACACTCTTGGTTCAACTACCAACTAATCAGCTACTGTACAATCGGCTCATTTTACTATCAATTCATTTACATCATTTACACAAACACAAAAGCGCCTAGATCTTGCATCCTCGGCAGTCCTTGACCTCGACGGATCGGTTGAAGGTCTGGTTGGACTTGGGGACATCCACCGAAGGGTTGGCGGTGAAAAAGTCGTTGGGCGAGAGGTGGACCTTCATAATCTCGCAGGGCATGACGGGGAAGTCCTCGACTCGGGGGTGGTGGGTGAGTCCGAACGAGTGCCAGAGCACAACATCGTCGTTTCGCACGTTCTCGTTTCGAGCCACGGCCTCCTGGACTCCGCCGACCTCGTTGGCAGACTGGTTGGTCCACACGCCGCCGGCAAACAGCTCCTGGTCCTTGTACTTGGTGACCCAGTAGTGGTGGGTGGCAAAGGCGGCTCGGTTTCGGGCCACGGAGCCGGGCTGGGCGTACAGCATGGCCGTGGCGAGACCGCCAATCTTGTAGCCCACGGGGTTGCCAGAGACAGGGTTGATCTTGTTCTCGTTGCAGATCTTGATGTACCGGTTCTTCTGGATGTCCGAGTCCAGGTAGCACGACTTCTCCACGGGGGTCTTGACGTTCTCGAAGGCGATTCCGTGGGGGTTCTTGGCGTCCCAGGGCAGAGTCTCCGTGTCGTTGACCACAATGGTGTTCTGGTGTCCGTCAATGGCGGGGTCGATTCGCACGTTGAAAATGTGCTGGTGAGAGGCAGCGAGCACGCCGGGAGACACAATGTTGCCGAACTTGGTCTTCTTGCCGGCGTCAATGAGCTGGGTGGACAGAATGCCCGTGGCTCGGACCTCCAGCTGGATGCCGGCGGACTGGTCAAAGTGCCAGGCGAAAATGTACTCGTAGTTGCCGACGGTGAGAATGGTCTGGACAACGAGAATTCGACGTCGGATGATGGCCACCACGTCGGTTCGGTAGTTGGTGTGCTTCCAGCCGATACCGTCGTCCTGCTCGTGCATGCAGATGACGTTCTTTCGGGTGAAGACGTTGCCCTCGGGGTCGCACACGTTGCCGTTGAAGTACTTGATGGTGCCGAGACAGTCGCAGCCGAGAGTCAGCTCGTTGGCGCACTTGCCTCCGCCGCAGTCGCCAAAGTCAAAGGCCATCTTTCGGTGGAGAGGAGGACGGGGGTCGGCGTAGGGCACGGCCATCTCGGACAGAGACAGTCGGTAGAAGGTGGATCGGCCGTCGTAGTGCACGTCGTGGAGAACCAGACCCTCTCGGGGAGTGAAGCCGACCTTGAAGTGCCACTTCTGCCAGTTGATGTAGCCGTCGCCGTCAACGTGGTACGAGGGCCCGTCGGGCTGGATCACGTTGTAGGGCTTGAGATCGGTTCGCATCTGGGGCTGCAGCTCGGGCAGGTAGTCGTTGGTGACACAGTGCTCGATGCAGTTCTTGCCCTCGGGCCGGGTGTCGTAGTTGCCGACGCCCTCGACGGCAGCATCGTCGTCGTCGCCTCCAGTGGCGCAGTAGTCGACTCGAACCAGCCGCTTCTCCAGCACGTCGTACACGGGCACAAACGGGACGGGGAAGGCGTACATGTTGGAGTCCTGGTGGTTGTTCTTGGGGTCTCGGCAGTAAACCAGCATCTGCAGGTACCGGGGCATGTCAATCTCGCTGTCGCAGCCGTACATCCAGCCGTCAATGGTGATGTTGTCCTTGAGGTGCTGAAGACCGCACTTGGTGATGGCGTCCTGGACCATGGGGTGGTCGAAGGCAGCCTCAAAGGCCTCGTTGGCCTCCCAGGGATCAATGGGAGGATGGATGCCCTTCTTGAGCACCTCGGACTTGACAACCTTGGCAGCAGGAACGTCAATCCAGCACTGGTTCACCAGCTTGTCCTCCAGAACGTAGTAGATGACATGGGCGAGACGAGGAGGAGGCACGGGGTTCTTGCCGGCTCGCTTGGCGGCCAGGAAGGGAGCCATCAGCGACTTGGGAGGCTCCTCGGTGCCAATGGACTTGAGATGCAGAGCCTTGCCCGAGTGGTTGGACTTAACCACTCGCACTACGCTCTCCATCTCCTGCACGGAGAGCTGATCGAAAGGGTGGGGAGTCATGGTTGTTTGTGTTGTAGAGAAGCTGGGATGCTATGATACTGAATTGTAGGGCCCGTCCAGCATCTTATATATCGCCAAATTCGAGATTGATTATGAAGATGGTTTGCTGGAAAACTCGCCCCACATTGTCATGTCTCCAGATGCAGATATGCGTGTTGATGCATGTGCCGATGCACGTAGTGCGTTAGAGATGCACTCCCAATCAGGCAGGTTTATCCAGGGAGGGGGGAGGGACAGCTACCGACGGGAAAATACCTTCAGTGTGTAGCCGACGTTCAGGCGACTTTATCAATATAATAACCATCCATTTCTGACCACTATACGACAAACTACACAAGTTTGCGTCCCCCCCACACATCCCAACAGCGGATGCATTTACCCCAGAGTGGAGGTTAGGGTTTGGTAATAAACTCCACGGGTACGACTGAAGCGGACTTTAATCGGTGCATCTCAGGTTCTATCGCGATTCCATATTTGCTCGGTTTTTGTTAGCGAGGTGGTAGATTTAGTGCTTTCGTTGGTTTTCCCAGCCCTCAAAGTGCTGGTTCAATACCTCTTTTCCCCCCTCCAGCCCCCGCAATGCTGACTTACCCTCTCCCTCTATTCCTGATTACACTATCATTAAATGGTTCTTGTGGCTGAACTTTAGAGCTTTCCCTTGCATATTTCAAACTTTATTTTTATAGACCCGCCGCATCCTGTTCGGCGAGATTTCCGCGGGATTTGACTGGAGGGTGGTTGGAAGGGGAATCTTGCGATTTGAAGGGCTACATCTACATTAATCGACATTCTGAACACACCCACGCAATCGCTTTTCCTCTATGCCTTTTCTTGGTATCGATATCGCCCTCCTCATTTTTTTTCTCCATTTTAACCCACTGCAGAATCTACCCCGCTCCCGTTTGCCCCACACAGAGGCCTCCGACAGCCAGGGTCCGTAATTCTTCACGCTCATTTGTCAGCCGCTCGACGGTTGAGAGCAAAGCCCGGGTCTCCCAGCCGTGCGCAGCAGAGTTTGAGACCCGTTGAACACTCATCATAATGGAGGTTCATGAATAGTCATCATAATGGGGATTTGTGGGGGGTGGGGGTCACGTGAAAAGTGGGTCCTGTATACGGTGTCTGATTGAGGCGCATAGGTGGGTGGGTGTGTACTTGTACGATACAATTACTGTACTGTACTCGTACAAGTAGACCTGTTGGTGGTGATATTTTTACACCTCTGCGTACAAGTATCTCATGGTGATATGGCTATACTTATAAAAGTACTAGTATATCAAGAATGTCAATGACTGCTCTCAGAAATCAGTTGATCTCTTGTTGGCAAAATCATAAACTCTTGGACGTTATTCGTGTACCCCAATTGACTTGGTTGACACTGCAGGTGCTCTTACATGACAGCTCCTCAGAACGTGTGTAACTGTTCAACTGAATCCAGTTTGAGAAGAGTTACTTACAATGATCTCTACACCTCACCAATATGTCTTGGTCTTCATACTCGTTCCCTCACATTGAATCACAGCTACAAGTACCTCCAGAAGGTTGATATCTGAACTCCTCTATTCAAGCAGCGTGACTACGGACTTAGAGCCACACAAGAATTCTACTTGTAGCTTCAATCCCAGCCAAAGTGGTATCAAAAGAACGAGAAAAGTGTGGGCGTTTTCACTGTGGTTTTCAAATGACTACAGCGCTGGTATTTGTCAAGTTATCGAGACTCACAGACAAGTATTGAATTAAGGTGGACCACGTGACCGGCGTAAAACATAATAGGAAGAAGACAGAGAGAAAAGGAAGGCAGTTCATCTGTACCGATATTTCACCGTAATTGAATCTGACTATGAACAACCGGCCTGACATGTGTCGGCCATGCTGTACAGCACCTCGCCCATGGCATTTATTGGACATTATTGGCGTCGGCTAAAGTTTCCGCATGGACGCTCTGAAATTAAACGGATCTGTGCGAACGAGAAAACGAAAGAAACGTGTTTTGAGAACATCAGATACAAACTAGTTTCATAATTCATAGCCCATTCACATTATGAAACAATTAAACAAATACGACTTGGATCCATACAACAGAGAAAGCGGTATCAGAGATACGGTAAGACACTGAGATGGAATGAAGACGGATCCACAGCTTCACAGTGCTGTAAAACGGGACGATGGAAGCCATCTCTAGAGTGTTCTAGTGCACTTTTCACAAGTCGAAAGTGTGTTTGCCCGTTGGTAGACACGTTCAACTCATGCTGTAGGTCTGGCACTTGTCCGACTCCATTTTTACAGTACTTCTGACTTTGTTGCCAAGTGACGTTCAGAGCAGTTGGATTATGAGTACAAGTATCTCAGAAAGAGGAACAAAACTTGTCATCAGTTGTTGTTGTTGTTATTAATGTTGTAAATCATTTATTGATCACTCTATATACTTTAGAGCGGCTTGTTATCAGAGTGTTAAAGCTCTCTCTTGTTCTATCTTGTGTGAATATACACCGGAGGTCGGGCTGGATGTCCCGTAAGACCTGCGCTTCATAATTCGAAACGCAGCACAAGTGGAGTATTCCTGACATAAATCTCGCATGAATGATACCAAACACAGCTATATTCCATTCTGGTGGAAGGTGTCATAATGACTATCAGAAATTATGGTGAACGCGTACGCTTTAAGAAGTAGCCGAATATCATGTCAATACGGTAACTGGTCCTGTTGATATAAAGTTAACAGCTACGGCAGTAATGAGTAATGAAGCTACAGACACAAAAACATTGATATAAGTATTAGTACTGCTCATTACACTCATGTTCCGACAGTCAACACACCTTTGAGCTCATCTATAAATACACATTAGCTCCAACTCTATGTCAAATAGACTTAGTCACTTCCATATCTCCCCGCCAAATAGGCTTAGTCACTTGCATAACTCGCCTGGTCGAATTTACGCCGTCGGTTCTGAACCGGCCAAATTAATTGCCAAATATGCGGGCCTTAATGCGGTTAGAGTTCGGAGCTTAAGATCTGGCTTGTGTAAGAACGAGTATAACGAACCCAGTATCAACACCAGCGGCAGGGGAGTCGTATTGTTGTGTCTGTGGCGGTCTTGCAATCATTTTGAATATAATCTTGATGTGGATGTCTTTATTACAACCCATTTAGCGAGTTTTGTTTTTGTACGTGACGTGTGATTGTAACACATGATGTCATTGTAACATTGATAGTGTGATCGTAACAAGAGGGCGAAATTATAGACAGCCCTCAAAGGTATCGATCGACGGCTTCTGCTTCCACAAACCATGTGTTTCCTCCAGCACCTCCGTCTTCTCGCTTAGAGAAAAGGTACGCTCGATATGCCACTAGTTTGGCGAAAAAGCAATTCCAGCCAATGTTGTATCGGTGAGTGTCAAGGGAAAGAAAGCCGGTGGTTTATGTTTCTCTTACAAGGTGTTTGGTGATAATGACGTTTTGATACACCGCTGATATGTGTCATTTCCAGTCGGGGCTCATTCTAGCAGTCTACAAGCAGTCACTTCTTCCAAACATCACATGCCGATTCCTCACAGTTCTCCGCAGTCTCGCTCGCTTTGTGATTTCATAAGCTCTACTCACCCAAGACAGTCTCAGCCTCGAAACACTATTTACTCGTGTTTGCTATACGTTGGTAGCGGCAGTGACTAGTAGCAGTTTCCGTACGACGTCCCTCTTTTAATGACATATAGATCCACCACCCACGTGAATTCAAGCTCTCAGTAGTGAGAAATCTGTTCTTCGGTAGATGGCCTTAGTGGCTTTTTTTTATTGTGTTGATGAGAATAACATTGCTGTTGAATCAGCGACAATTCATGGCAGTATTTGTGCTTTGGTTGACACCATACTTCCTGCCAAGTCCACGTTATCTCACTTGACACATGCATTGGCATCAGCGATAAGCATTGGTAAGAATGTTTATTCTGGCCGAGAGAACCTTGTCCTGAATGATCGTCGTGATGCTCTGGACGATGACGATGGGAAAACGTGGTCCGCAACGTGCTAATAAGTGGAACATGTTCTCATCCTACATATAACGCCGTTCTCCTACCTACAACCCCAACAAATGGTCAACATTGTGCAACTCCTTACGTCCGTGCTGGCTGCCTCTGGACTCGCCAAGCGGGCCAACTCGACCTCCAACTCCTCGTCCCACATCAATGTCCCCAACGTCGGCAACGAGGCTCTGCTCGACTGGGGTTTTATCGAGGCCCAGAAGATCTTCAACACCTCGGCCTCCAACTGCACAAAGTGCCAGCAGGGTCTCAATCTGGGCAAGTACATCACTCTGGCCGCCCCCACCGTGACCCCCGACCTCATGGTCAAGCTGTGCAACTTTTACAAGTGGCAGGACGACTGCAACACCTGGCAGGGCTCGGATCTCTCCATGGGCAACCAGGGCAAACATCTGGCCAACGTTTTTACTCTGATGGACGCCTTTGGTCTAGACGGACAAAATCTGTGTTTCTGGCACGCTCCGGGAACTTGCGAGGCTGCTTTTCTTCCGGTTCCCGATCTCTCGTCCTGGTGGCCCGAGAAGCCGAAAAATCCCCCAAAAATCGAGTCCTCATACAACGAGACCTTCAACGTCGTTCATCTGTCCGATTTCCATCTAGATCTGCGGTATCTCCCCGGCCAGGAGGCTTGGTGCGATGTCTACATGTGCTGCACGGTGGAATCCCATAACAAGAAGGCTCTAGCTGCTGGACTCAATGAGACCGTTCTACCGGCCCAGAAACTGGGATCGTACCACTGCGACTCTCCGGACTCGCTGGTTGAAGACTCCATGCGAACAGTCGGAGCTGTGGCTCATGCCCGGGACTTTGAATTCGGCATCTTCACCGGAGACATGGTGTCGCACGATCTCAACGACTGGCTGTCTTTCGCACACACCTACCAGTCGGAAGAAGAGGTGTACTACCTGATGAAAAAGTACCTGGGCGACATCCCCATGTACCCGACGTTTGGCAACCACGACTCGTACCCGTACTCCCAGGTCGCCCAGAACGAGTCTGGCTTTGCAGGCGACTTTTCCTGGAACCCAGAGCTGTCGGCCAAGCTGTGGAAGGACTTTGGCTGGATCAACGAGACCACCGAAGCCCAGGCAGAACACACGTACGGATCCTTCGCCGTGACGACCAAACGGGGGCTCAGAGTCATTTCCCTGGACTCCAATTTCTGGTACGTGGACAACTACTACAACTTTTGGAACATTTCAAACCCGGATCCGTCTGGACTTTTCAAATGGCTTGTAGGACAGCTGCTGGAGTGCGAGAAACTGGGCCAAAAAGCCTGGATCATGGCCCACGTGCCGTCCATGGAGATGGGCTCGACTTCCTGGGGCACAGAAGTGTTCAGACAGGTGATTAGACGGTTCTCGCCTCATGTCATTGCAGCCAACTTCTTTGGACACACTCATGCCGACCAGTTCAACGTCTTCTACGAGGAAAACAACAAGTGGACCGAAGAGTCGGCTATTTCAGTGGGCTGGATCACCCAGTCGGTTACTCCTGTTGACCTCTTCAATCCAGCCTGGAGATACTACGTTGTGGACTCCAAGACGTTTGAGATCATGGACTCCAGGAATTACTACTCGCCCTTGAATGAGACGTACGAGTATGATATCAGCTCGGGTAAGAACGAAACCGTCACTAGCAACTACTCCAAAACAGTCTACGAGTCTCAGACCCCTAAACAAATGACCTGGATCTGGGAGTACTCTGCTCGAGAGTCTTATGATCCGAATGGTACTTGGCCGGAAACCGCTCCTCTCAACGCCACTTTTTGGCACAGAGCAGCCAAGGGAATCATGGAGAGTCCTGCTCAGAACCAGCTTTATTGGGATCACTATTATCGCAAGTCTCCTTATACTCCTCAGCAATGTGACCATGCCTGTCTTCTCGAGGCTTTTTGTTCGTTTGTCTCGGGGTCTCAGGGAGAGAGAGTCCAGTGTCAAAAGCTGAAGACCATTCCTACTTTGTAAAGGACTATGGGGAGCTAGGCAGTCTGTTAGAAATGTAAATAGAAAATCAATGTCAGAGTGTTCAAGTACAGTGGGTTCGGTGAATTGGCAAGGTTGTTATGGACAACAAAACCTATCATAACTTCAGATTTTAGTACTACAAGAGGTCAATAAAATGATTTTGTAAGAAGCAGAAGAGTCTTGCGAATCGGAATCTATAACTTTTTTCACCTATCACCATAATATGTTGTGGCCTAAATGTCCTTCAAACACCTGAAAACTTCATGGCCAATTCACCTTCCAGACTGTACTGTAGAGTAGTGGGAATAGTTGACTGTCATAGATTGCAGCTGTTTCGGTAAGAGATCTAAGTCACTCTTAGCATTGTTAAAAGGTGACACTGTATCAGTAAATGTCGTCGGCCCGGATGGACTTTCTCTTCTGCAATCTCTTTTTGTCTTCAGACCGAGAGTGAACCGAAGGAACCAAGTGGAGCTGTTTAGTTGCAGCTTTCATAATCATGTAGTTTAAGAGGACTTTTCAGTGATTAAAGTTTTACACTTGTTCACTACAAGTACAAGTAAGCGGACAGACCCCCTCAAGGCCGCAACCCCTCGAGTCCACACGTAAACGTTTCCAACTATGTTACTTGAGATGTCAACTATCAGTACTTATCCAGTTAAGTCACAGACCCTTCGCTTCGCTCATGATCTGTCAGTTACTTGAACTTTACTTGAAACAAAAGTTCCGCTGGGGGTGGTGTTTAGGTGTTTAAAGGGTACTATCAATTCACAAAGCACACTATTCTATAGCCAGTCTACGGTTGTGTAACAAGTATTCTTCCAAAAATAACTGCTGCCTTTCAATATTTCGAGCAGTGTAGCGTTGCGTGTTTGTGGTTGATTACGCTTAGACGAGGTGTTTGTCAGGCTTTCTTTAGACGAAAAGTGATACTTTTTTATATTCACGTGATGCATCAACCTATACTGGCGTTACTTGTCCATCTATCAGAAAGAGATTCCAGACAACTGATTACAGCTTTGCTTCCGTGGCCTCAAGGGGGTGCGGTCTCAAGGGGGTGTGTTCGCTTTCAGCATTGTCTTACTACGGTGACTAATGTGACTTGACGCACTACAGTACAAATTTCCACTTCAGTTTTCTACACGTACACTACACACTCGCTTACACAAATAATCAGCTTTTCATTTTCAACTCTTTACTCGACTCTCCACTCTCAACCCCTCAGGTAATTCTTGTAGTACCAATTGAGCTCCCAGATGCTCTCTTCCACGTCGCTGCGGGCCGTGTGTTTGATCTGCTTGTAGGGCATCCGTTTGATCATTCGGGGATTGTGTCGCTTCATCACCTCTTTGATGGAAGACACGTCGATGATGCGATAGTGCAGATAATCATGAACTCGAGGCATGTCTTTGGCGAGAAAGTTGCGATCTTGGTGGATGCAATTACCAGCCAAAATGCCCTTCTGCGGCCCCACGTGACGCTTCAGGTACGCCAGAAGCTCGGATTCCACCTGCTCCATTGTCTTGGTACTCTCGAGACACCGCTTGGTCAGTCCACTGGCTCCGTGGTGCGAAACACACCATGGGTCCATTGAGTCGAGCTTTTCCTTGGAGCAGTGGATGACCGACTCGTAGCCCGTCTTGTCAATCACCGTCAGAGACCCGTTGGTGATGAGACAGCAGATTTCCATGATGACGTCGTTCTTCTGGTCCAGGCCAGTCATTTCGCAGTCGATCCACACTAGAGGGGGTTCCATGGTGAGTTGAAGGTGATTGATATCGATTGGACTGAAAACCAGTGCTTATTGGCTCCTTATATACCGCTTTTTGTGGTCTACCATATCGTATCAGTGATCTACACGTTGTTTCACCTTAGACCAAGATCACGAACTAGCCAAACTTATTCACTGGAAAAAGCAGCTACAAAACCGATTTGAGGACATTAAAAGAGGTCAAGAGAGCATAAAAGAACTCAATTGATTGCGTGTTTGTGCGATCATGAAGACTTACCAATTAAATCACCTATCTGGAGTACCCATATTTCTCTCGCGGAAAACTACAAGTACTTGTACACTCTCCACCACAAACTCTCGTCGGTGGCAAATGAACTGGACCAAAGACAATTCGGTGGCAAAATACAATTCCGCTAGTTTAGCGGGCTTGGTCGAGTTTTGTGTTCGTCTTGATGGGTTTGTGGTTGTGTGAACAGTGTCATTGGCTGCCTATGCACTCTACGTACCGATAGCTGGTGTGGGGACGTTGCTGACTTCTCTGCAAGAACTCCAACCGTTTTTGTACTCATTTCGTGGCTTCTAAAGGTAACGTCTTATCCGACTCAAACATCTGGAACTCTTTCGTAAAGATAAGAAGACAACGGGGTCGTTTTCTGATTATCTTACCAGCGTGAGTGGTCGTACCATTGAAACTCAGAGGAGTTAATTGGGTCAGGACGGATAACGTAGTAATGGTAAATGAGTTCCAGACACATTGCTCGACTCTACGCCCGCTGCTAACTCCATTGATACTGTATATGCCTCTGCTCAAACACCTGTCTCTTGTTCTTGCATGGCAAATTGGCCCAATGACGTACATGTTGGAGAGTTAGACTGGTGTAGTTCTCAGACTAGCCATCTAGTACACTTTGTACTCAAGTATCACGGTCTCTTCATCCAGCGTAGTCCAGATCACCTCCAACCCTCCGTTCACTACCGACACATTTTCTAAGAACTCTTCCGTCAATTGAATGTCTACTAAACCACAAGCAGCTGAGTCAGTCTCATCGAAATGGAAAAAAAGAGTGTCAAAAAGGAACTAAAATGTCTTTCTTGTAATTCTTTAGCGGTTGAATAGGAATGTGGCACTTTGTCTCTTTCTACTCCAATCAACACCGAGTTAACCCGATCGAGCGAATCGCCATGAAGTCGCCAAATCAGGAATACAAGACCGGCAGCATTAGTAAATACGACGATACAACACTGAATCACTATGGACTTCCATGCGCGGCTTTGGACTTTCTGAAAGCCGACTTCAAGCAACTCTTCATCGATTATCGTTAATACAAAAGCTTTCTTTATTCGTTTGAAATTGTTCTGACTTCTTACAGGGCAGACTGAGCAAGACTTTCTGACATTCAATTGATTACAACTTTACTTACTGTACTAGTTCCGGTTTGGTGGATCGCGCCAGGTGCCTTGTTCGAGACGATCTTGGAAGAGACGTATTTGGTCGATAACATTTTGGTCGAGGCGATCTGGGTCGCCACGTAATTGTTTGATTCGATGTTGGTCGAGAAGAACTTGGTTACGACGTATTTGGCCGACGCGAAATTGTTCGCGAAGATCTTGGAGGACAGGATCTTGTTCGAGAAAATTTCGGTTGAGAAGATCTTGTTCAAGACGTAAATCTTCGATAATATCTCGGTAAACACGATCCCGGTCTAGATACGGTTGCTGCCACTCGAAGTTGGGTTGGGGAAAGTTTTTGATGATGGCGGCAATCAACGTGTGCTTGAGATTCAGGGCTTCTGATACTCGCGCCGCATTGAGCTCAGCCTTGTGAAATTTCCGCCAGGGATTCTGGTGTTTGATTTCCCGTGGCCAGTGAACAGGACGCTTGCGCAGAGCGAGACATTCGCGGCCACCTAGCCTGCAAACCACTGCGCGTCCCGTGCGTAGACTCAGAATAATCGGGGCTTGAAATGGCTTCTGGGGGAGAGCCACGTACCCGAGTCTGTCAAAATGGGACACATGTTTTTCGTGTCTCACAAGAGCATCGAAAGCCACGTGTTGATCGTGCTGAAGCCACGGCTCGAGGAAACCCAAGTCGTGTCTGCACTCCAGTCTCTTCTGGCGCTGGTCCAGAGTGGCTTGAGTCACCACAAACTTGCCCCCGTAGGCCTCGTAGAAAAGCCCGTCAAAACACACCACGTTGCAGTTCTCTGGAGCCTCTGCGGCAATAACTCCGTTCCACAAACTCACAAACTTCTTGCTCTTCATGTCCAGGTAGTCGATGTCTCTCATCATATCCTTCTTGACAGGACAGCTGTAAGTGCTGATGAGGAACAGATGAGGTCCCAGGACGTAGGGCTCGCAATAGTGAATGGGACAGGGCACCATCAGAGTCTCAGCCGGCTTCCCTACGAAATGGACTATTATCGCAACCGTAGCGTCCTCGTGAGGGATGTCGACGAGAGCAATCATCGCGTGAGGGTGTGTGACAATCCGGATATTGTAGATACCAGGACTCAGTAACCTGGCAACAGGGTATAAGTAGAGGCTATAAAAGGGATGAGCCCTGTCAATGTGCAAATTGAAATCTCTCGGAGTTCCAGTTACCTTCATCTCCCTCTGCTCTACCTTGACATGTCCATCTACCAAGGCCCAAACAGGAGTTTCGCCCCAGTCTTTGGAAGACCCCATGACAGGAGTGTGGCCGAAAGCGGCTCCCGGTCTCAGTCGCCGACAGTACTCCACCGCACATTCTCTCCAGAATCGACGATGAGAGAACCGAGGCTCGAACCAGGGACAGACTTTTTGGAGTCTGGTCTCGTAGAGATGTTCCGGGATGGTGTCTCGGAAGAAGCGGTTGGTTTGAGATAGGGCGCAGAGAGTTGGCAGGTCGAGAGTTTCGTACAGAGGCTCGTAGATTTCCACAGGCAGGGTTAGATTCATGTTGAGAGGTGATGAGAGGTGAGAGGATGGGTGGGTAGAGGACCTCGATGTCGGAAGGATGTTGCCCTAGCCTTGGTAAGACCGAGTTGCGGTTTCTCGAGGAGAAAGAAGGAAGTCTTGCTTCTATATCTGGTCTTGCTTCCATATCTAGTGCTGGCAAGGGATGACAAGACTGATCAAACAAGGGATGTTGAGGCTGGGAGTTGGAGAAACGAGACAAGCTGTTGACTGCTTTGTCTGAAGAAGAAGACTCCATCTTGGCTCTCTAGCTTTGTCTGGGAACCGGCCATTGTCCTCTCTCGTAGAACCATGGCCAGCTATTGAAGAGTTTGATCTCGTCAGATGTAGCTAAAAGTGGTATCGTTTTGGAGCTGAGATACGGGCGGTTACTCCAGGGTCCCTAAATTGCTTGCAGTGTTGATTCTGAGAGAGTAATTACGACTCTCAACTCTTGCATCGTTTAAGGTCAGCCTCAACATGGGCTCACGAACATGCAGTCACGACTCAGAAAAACTGCAGTTCGGAATCTTGGCGACTTCAAAAGGAGCACAAAGCCATTATATTGAGTCTTTGTGCTCAGATTCTCTCGGTTGCAGCAGTTCTGACGAGTGAAATGATCCTCTAGCCATTGTACTCGTACCAGTAACTACTGTGGGTCGAATGGTGCCAGCAGACATTGTGGACATGTTACAGTACAGTACGAGTACAGTAGATACTTGTAGTCAGTCTCAGCTTACGTCTTTTTTTATCACACCAATATTGAGGCTGAGTCTTGCCCAACAATAAAAATTGAGGCTGAACACCACAGGGCAGCAGTTTGGTCTGCAAGAGTAATATTCACTGCATCAGCTGAGGTGTTGCGGGGGTATAGGAAGCTCTGAGAGCTCCGTTTCTCTTTTCCTCTTACACATCACTCCGAGGAGAGCCGTACAGGCCAGAGTGGGAAGCAATGTGAAACACATCTTCTTTTGTAGCCCTACTTATGGCCAGACTCTGCCGACAAGTACTGCTCAGAATCAACCACTTCAAGTCGTCTTCTGCTCACATACAGTTCATTCATTAAGTATATATGAGCGATGGCTAGTGATTGTAGGTCGTCGTTTTGACGGCAACGGTAACCCTGACTAGTTCTTCGACAGTCCCGGTCAGCCTCAATGGTACAAGTAGGCTAGAGCCAGCCACTCATTCTGTAGGCGGCACAACCTTGGGGGATGAGGTGTATTGTGTGAGCCAAGCATCGTTAGTCGATTGGTGTGTGGACCACCACGATAGTGCACTCCAGAAAGAAGGTGTGTTCTGAGCTGTCCATAAGAAATCAACTTCATGACTTGAGGACTGGATGCACTGAATACCACGTGAATGACTGTATCACGTGATCGTCGGATATCATATTCAGCAGCATATGTTATTGTGTTCGTTGATAGCTCGCAGAACGGCATTGAGAACCTCCTGATCCATGGGGTACCCTCATTTCGATCCATCCCCTTTGTCTTCTGGTCTGTCAGCTATCCACTGATTGTTCAACGGTTCGATTGCAGCACTCATATGGCGACAGAGAGTAAAGCCCCACGTACACAGTACTCCTGGGACTGCGGAGAGCTGATATTATGCCCCCTTCATCACTCCTCCTGCTCCTCCTCCAGAGGCACTCGAATGAGCTGTTCCGGCAGAACGGGCTCCTGGTAGTCCTCCTCGGTGTACCTTGCAAGAGCCGTGGACGCGAGATTAATGGCGCGGATCACGGCCGACCAGTTGCCCATCACCTCGGCAACGACGTCCGTCTCTTCGGCCAAACACGACACGTGTTGAGCGAGTCCCTCCAGCTCGTCGGCCAAGTCTGAGGAGTATTGTCGCAGTTGAACGAGCTGCTGCAGCTCTTTTTTCTTGGCGGCAATCTTGTCTTCCAGCTCGCTACCGGCGTGATTCAGCCGGTTGGGCGCAAGAGAAACCCGAGGTCGTACCATGGTGTGTTGATGATAAGACGGGGTGAATAACGTGTTTTGGAGCTTGACGCGTTTCATTAGAATTAGAGTTACTTGTGAAGAAGTTACCAATACTACTTGACAGTTTACTTAGAGCTCAGCGAACTCCTCAGATATTGCTCTGGATAACACTCAAATTGCATCTGTCTACTCATATCACCACTCTCACCACGAGACTGGTGTTTTCATCCCAATTTCCCCCATTTTCCGGCCCTTTTTTTTTATTCTAAGCCCAGTTTTGCGACACTTTCCACCCCAAAACACTCCTCTCCTCCCTGGAACTCACAAGTCGGGCGGTTGGTGTAGTGGTAACATATCTGCATTCCAAACAGTTGCAAGCAGGTGCCAGGGGTTCAATTCCCCTACCGCTCATTCTTTTTTGCCTCCTCGCTGGTGTATTTTTGCTGCTTAATAATTGCATGAGTCCAACCGTCTTCGTCTCCATGCTGTGCAGTGAAGAACGTGAAGACAGAAATCTGAACAATTGAAATGTGTTAGCAGAATCCTGTTAAACAAGTGAACGAAAACTACAAGTATCAGAAACAGCACATAATATATTCGAGCATTTCCTGAATGCGCCCTTGGCATAAATATATTGAATTGCACGAAAGAGTAACAAACAGGACGAGAGAGACACGGAGAGATGAGACATGGACACAGTATCGGAGCTAGTTACTAGTACTTGACATAAGCAGGAGTTTGGTGTGCTTGCTGTGTACTACACAATTAAATAGTGTCATTGGTAACAGCAGGAAAGAGTCATACTTCAAAATTCACAATCACTGTCAATCTGGTCCTGGAGTCAGTCTACGATGCTGTACTATGTGAAGACGACAGAAATGTAAGCCACCAATCATCACTATACATCATGTTCACACTGTTCGCTACACTCCACTCAAGTTCATATTCATACAAGACATTTATTACATTCAATCATACACAAATTTCCTTCTCTAGTACATGCCGTTGCTCTGGGTGATCATGAGCCGCTGACCGCCACCAATGATGGGGGTCTCGCTCTCGGCAGCAGCAGCGGCAGCCTCCTTGGTCTTGCGCTCCTCGTTGTCCTTCTGGAGCGCATGCAGCAGAGACGAGCTCTCCCGGGTCACGTTGATTCGGTAGGGCATGGTGTAGTCCTCCAGCTTGTGTCTCCAGGCAACCTCCTCCACCACGTCCTGGCGCAGCCAGTCGTAGCACGTGTACAGCGTGGCCACGTAGCACTCCTTGTTGCCGGTGCCGACAAAGTATCGCAGCAGCTCCTCGCACACGTCCTGCTTGCCCGACACGGCAGCAGTGTCGATGGCGTCCTTCCACAGCTTGTCCTGCTTGGACAGCGTGATGGACTTGGCAAACTTCTTGTTCTTCTTGTACAGATGGGCAGCAATCTGTCGGAAGAAGATGAGGTCATGTTTCTCGAGTCGCTGGGCGAGATCGATGGCGTCGTACTTGTCGTACGCGTCCACAGCGTCCCGCAGCGTCACGTGGTCCTCCTCCTCAATGAGAATGTTGTGGTACGCGTTGTTGACGGCAGCCAGGTTCTGGTCCAGCACGGTCACGAGGAACGACTTGATCATAGGCAGGTTGTCGGACTTGTCAAACATTCGCACCACTCGAGACACGTCGATTCGGGCAGCCAGCACGGACAGCAGATCCGTCACCAGCATGGGCACCTCCTTCATGTAGAAGTTGATGGCCTTGTAGTAAATCTCCAGGTTGGCCACCTTGACAATAATGTCCTTGAACGAAGAGTGCTCGAACGCGTCGGTGGACCGCTCCATGATGGCCAGAGCGGCGTTGTCCCACTCGTCGTAGTGGCAGTACAGGAACACCAGCTCGGGCCACAGGTGCGCAGCCTCGCAGGCTCGAATCACCTTGGGAATGTTGACTCGAGACCAGAAGAGCTTGAGGTGCTCCATCATCTGGCCGGGCGCGTACTTGGAGTACAGAATGGCCAGCTCGGTGAACATGCCCATGTGGGCCCGCTCCAGACCCAGACCCTTCTCAAACAGCGAAATGAGCTCCTTGAAGTAGCCGTGGTACTCGTACTGGGTCACGAGATCCTGCAGCTCCTCGGCGTGCACAATCAGGTTGAGACCACAGATCTGGGCCAGTCGGAACTCCTTGTTGTCGATGCAGGCCTGGTTGACCTGCTTCCACACCTTGACAGAGGAGGCCTTTCGAGCAGAGTCGACGGCACCCTGGTAGTCGCCGAGGTAGACCAGCACGGCGGCCAGCTTGGCCCAGTTGGAGATGGACGAGTACAGGATCTTGGAAGCCGCGTAATTCTTGTCGGCAAACAGCTTGTCACCCACAGACTCCACGTTGGCCACGTTGGGCGAGTCCAGCAGCTGCTGCATGGCCCGCAGGTTGTCGGTGGCGGCGTACGAGAAGAGAAGCTGCGAGTCGATGGCGGGCTCCCGCGAAATGTCTCGAGACATTTTCAGGAAGTCGATCAGCTCCTCGTCCTTGCCGGCGTGGCTGGCAATCTCAATCACCTGGGCGAAGTTGGACGGATCCTTGGCCTTGATGTACGACTTGATGGCGTCGCCCACTCGCAGACCGTCAATCTGGGCCTTACCGAGCAGAGAGTACACCTCGGGGGTGTCGACCTTCTCGGCGTAGTCGGAGGCTCGGTCCAGCGACATAATGTGGTCGGTCAGCACGCTCATGACCTGGCCGTGCTTGTCGTGCTTCTTGTGGATCTCGTAGGCCTCCTCGTACAGCTCGTTGTCGATACAGATCTGCGCAATGTCGTCGGCGTCGTAGTGGTCCAGACGCTCAATGTAGTTGCTGACCCGCGACTTGTCGGCCTTGACGGCGGTCAGAATCATCAGGTTCTGCAGGTTGGCGTTCTCGCTGAACGGAGAGGGCTCGAGAATGATCTTCTCCAGCAGCTCGAGCAGCTCGGCGGGGAGATCGGCGGCCATGAACGCCTTGACGGCGATGGACACGGCCTCGGGCGAGTCAGACTCGGGGACAGCGGTGCCGACAACGGCGTCGACAAGCTGCCGCTTGTGCTCGTCGCCAGACAGCACCTTGTTCCACAGCGCCTCGTCCTGCTTGGCCAGCAGGTAGCGGGCCTGCTGCTTGTACATGCTGTTCTCGTTGGTGATCTTGACGAGCTCGTCGTCGAGACCGCCCTTCTCGTAACAGATGAACGCGAGGTAGGGGTCTCGCTTCTCGCAGTACTTGCCGACAACCAGGGGGTTGTACTCGTCGTTCTCCTTGAGGAACTTTTCGGGGTTGTTGTTGCTGTCAATGTAAATCTTGGCCAGCGCGTCAAACAGCGCAGTGTCTCGAGAACCGCCGTTGAGCGTCTTCTCGAGGAAGGGCAGCAGCAGCTTGAGCTTGTTTCGCTTCTCGACCTCCTCCACAAGCTCGGACACGGGCACCTGGCCCACAACGGACATGAGCAGGTCCTTGATGATGGACTCGTCGCAGTCCACGTCCAGCAGCGCGCCAATCACCTGGGGGGTTCGCGCGGGGTTGACCCGCTGCACGTACACCTCGATGAACTTGTACTGCTGGTTCTTGTACAGGTACAGCACCAGGTCGTGCACAAAGTCATATTTGTCGCACACAATGATGAGCGGCAGCTGGTCGGGCAGGTGCGCGTCCTTCATGAGGAAGTTCTTGACCTTTTCGGCGTTGTAGTGGTTGTTCTCCCGCACGATTCGCTCAATCTCGTTGGTCTGGCCAATGGCAGCCGCAGAAGTGATGTACTTGAACACCACGTCGGGGTCCTCGCTCAGGTTGACAATGGACTGCAGGTAGTAGTACAGACCCTCCTGGGAGTTGAACTCCTCAAACACCTTGATGAGGTTGAGCGAGCCCACCAGATCGGAGTACTTGGTGGCAATCTGCACCACAACCTGCAGGTTCTGCCGGATGTTGAACTTGAGCATCTCCTTGAGACACTCGAGCGTCTGGTCCACGGTGAGCTTGCCAAAGTACGCAATCAGCGCGTCGGGAGGGAAGTTCTCCGAGTGCACGACCACCCGCTTGATGTCCTTGAGGTCGTCGTAGTTCTCCAGAGCCCGGTTCATCAGACCGGCCTTCTCACACAGCGACGCGATTCGAGCCCGGTCGTAGTGCGAAAACATGTCCGAACCCAGAATGGCGTCGGCAACCTGGGGCGCGTTGATCAGGTTCACCTCCAGCAGCCGCGTCTGCAGGTTGCCCTGCTCGGGGAGGTTCTGGTTGAGCGCGTCCAGCAGGAACGCGGTGGCGGCCTGAATGTGGTTCTGGGACAGGAAAATGTCTGTCACCTTGTTGAGGTTGAGATCCTCGCCCTTCTTGACCAGCGAGGTCGCAAACTCGGCGCCCTTGTCGGGGTTCACCCGCACAATGTTCTGCAGCAGAACAATGTAGTCGGGCGTGTAGCCAACCTTCTCGCAGTAGGGCACAATGTTGTCAAACTCACCGAGCTCGGCAAACGCAGCCACCACCTTGAGAGGCACGTTGGCCCGCACGTACACCTGCAGCGCGAGCTTGAGGTCAAACTGCCGCACAATGTCGCCGAGCTCCTCGCTGGACTCGAGCTTGTCCTGCTGCAGCCACTTCTCAAACAGCTGCTTTCGGTCCTGCTGCAGCACGGGTCGTGCCAGCTCAATGGACTCGACCTTGTTGAGCGAGCCCTTGTCCAGCAGCGTGGAAAAGTACTGCAGAATGGGCGAGATGCCGCCGGGGGGCGCCTGCACGTTTTTGAGCTTCTGGATCGTCGCGGGGGTTCGCAGCCGGCCGCCGGGCGACGAGGCTGCCACCTTGGCGGCGTTGGCGTAGTCGCCCTGGTTGAGCAGCTGCGAAAACTGCTGCTCGTACAGGTCGTCGGCGCCGGGGAGACCGCCTCGCGACGCCACGGCCAGAGCGACGCCGGCGTTGCCGAGACTGCTCAGAATGTACTGCACCACCTTCTGCTCGTTGAGCTCGACGGACAGCACCTGGCCCTTTCTGTTGATGCACAGAACGCCCTTCTTCTGGTAACTTGCGGCGGTGAAGACGGACTCGCTGGAGATTCGGTTCATGTAGATGCACAGGCCCTGCTCCAGGTCGTAGACGTGCACAAAGCCGTACTTGGTCACGACGTAGACCACGCCGTACTTCTCGGCGGCAAACACGGCCACGGGGAAGTCGTTGGCGGCCTCGGGGGGGAAGAAAATGTCCACCTGCTTCTTCTGGTAGACGGGGTTCTCGTCCTTGTGGTCAATCTCGACGGCGTGCAGCTTGCCGCGGTTGGCAAACACAAACAGATCCGATGGGCTGGCTCCGTCCTGCAGCTGCAGCTTTGTGAAGGTGGCGGCGTGGCCCTCAATGGCCTGCGACACGTTTCGCTCCTTGCTGTAGAGCTGGATCTGGCCCGCAATTCGGCCGTCTCGCTGGGTGATTCCGACCAGAGCGCTCCAGCTGCCGTTGGAGATGTAGTTGATCACCTGGCAGTCGTTGAGCGAGTGGTGTCGGTCGGTCAGCTTCACGGGGTCTGTGGTGCCGACCTTCCAGTGCAGAATCTCCGTCTCGGTGATGATGCCAATGGTTTCGGAGTCGACCCAGGTCCAGAACACCACGGGCACCGACAGCTGGCTGCTGCCCAGCCGCTGCTTGGTCTCGAGGTTGAACGCCTGGAGCGCGCCCTCCTTGGATCGCACCGCAATCACAAAGTCCGTGGGGTGCATGATTGCCGAGTCCGCGGAAATGTTTCGACGCACGACATTGTTGTTGTTGTGGAGATCGATGATGGCCACGGTGTTGCCGGTGTTGGCTGTTTCCCGGACACTGGGTTAGTATGTGAGTCCAGCGGTAGAGGTCGATTCATCCAATCGGGGGATGTAAACAGGTGGGTCTTAGCAGACGTCGTTCAATCAGGGAATGCAAACAGATTGGGTTATCTCTGTGACATGATCGTTGTAACTCGGCGTTGCTGAGCACCCCATCATTAAGTCACCCCCCACACAAACACAAACGTGCATCAATGCATTTCCTTGGTCGCTGATTCTGTCGTTGCGATTGCGTCTGTGTCCTTGTCGATGGCATGTCTGCGGTTCTGTGTGTGTCCCTGATTGTGTTCTCACTGCACCCTCTCGATATCTCCCCTCCGTCAAATCAACCCTCCATCATGTTATACTCACCAAACAAATCGATCACTCTGCAAAGTGCATGTGTTGAAGCCGATGGAGGCCTCAGGAACCCCCAGCGATTGAAGCTGGAGATGCTCCTGAAACGTAATGGGCAAATCCTGTGACATGTTGAGGATGGTGGAAGAGAGAAAGAGTTGGGAGCACCTTGTGTACAGTTAGGCAACCTTGATGATGTGTCCTAAATGACGCACTACACGGGGCCCGCAACGGGGGGGTTGGGGGTCGATAAACAAGGGTAGGGGCTCGAGAGATATAACCTGAGATTTACCGTGTATTGCGAGTACACCTATGGCCAGATTGACACCCCAACCCCGTCACCTAGCCCTACTCCGTTGTGGTTGGCTGGACCGGCGGGCCAAGGTTAGGGTTTGCGAGCCACCACCTGCTGGCAGAGCATACACAGACACGCGCCGGGGTTAGGGTAGCGGGGGGAGCACACGGCCACGATGTGTTCAGAGTATAGGTGGCAATTAAAGTGAGTGAGGAAATACGACTGAAATTAAGGGTGAATTTGGTGACAGAGAATACAGCGAATAATTGGGGGGAAATCAGAATGCGGAGTAAAAGATTGAACAAAAATAAAAGGCGATAGTAAGAAATGTTTCATACGAGTATTTCACCGTTCTTTGAGTATTCGCCCTCACTCGGCAATTATCTAAACAATCTCATGCTGCCACGTTGTGCTTCGAGGCTTGGCACATGTGCTCTTATCTCAAGCGGAAGGTGCAGTGCAGCAAACCCCAAGTTGCAAAACTGGTTAACGAGATACAAAATTGGTAAGACGGAGGAACTGTTGATTTCCACGCGGCTCGTCTTGTCTCTTCTTCTCCCCGAGCGTTGCTAAGCCACACTACGGGTTAGGGTCATTTGATTAGTTCGATTTACAGTCTGAAATTTCAGAGGGGCTGAGTCTTGCATGACAGATGTGCCAGGATTCTTGTTTGAAGGTATGGCGCTTTGAATGTCTCTGGAGTCGAATTGAGTGGGTGGAATCTGGAAAGGACTGTATCAATCGATTCAGAATTCTCGCCTGATTCAAATGGTATGTTTCTTTAGATGGCTAAGTTCTTTCTCTCTGTTGTCGTCTAGGTACAAATACTTGTGTTCTACGATACGAGACTCTGGTTCGATTGGCAGCATTCCGAGAGGCTGGACAGTGAGATTTTTGTACACACACAAGAACTGTGCTCGTACTCGCAATTCAGAAGCCTCGACAGCTTCAATATGTGTATTATCTTCAATTGGCGGCTCTGAAATCAGTTGTCTTTTTTTTGTTATTGCAATCTATTTTTAAATCGGAATTAAGTCCCGGCGGAGTTAACCTCGGGTTTTATTTTCGGGAATTTCGACATTTGACTGGAGACGATAGTGGACGATAGGGGGAGAATTGAGGTGCAAGAATTACACGGTAATAATGAGATAGTTTGGGCGAGAGACATGAGACTCTAGTCGCTATGATTGAACGTCTGCAGAAATTTTGTTCAGTATTTGCGAGAAATGAAAAATGTAATTTAATCCGAAATTAAGAAAATTATAGATTTGAAATGGGTAAAAAAAGACGGAAAAAGACTTGGAAGTTGCAGGTACCTGGTAGCTCTGGTTTCTCAAGAGTCGCTAGAAAAGACATCAAGAAGCAGAATGCTCAATTCCACAGTCTCTAACAACGTTGTCCCAGAGTTTTACAAGTAAAATTGTTCAACTGAGCTCGCACTAAATGAAGAGGGATCAGACAAAACTGAGCAGTTGGAGCTTTGGATGAGAGATGGTTATTTGCCTAGTTTCAATACTCGTGATATTGTTATTTGTGCTTTGGGCGTACTTCACGTCGCTGTGATGATTAATGAGTTGTTCATGTCGACTTGGGGTGATTAAACAGCGATGTTTTGTAACGGATTCCTAGCACGAGGCAACTGCGAGTACCAGGCACTTGTAGAAAAGACATTTTTTGTCGTCTCAAACTTCTGGTCCTAGTGCTCCCTTTTGTGAGACAGCTACTGTTATTTTAATTTCTTTGGATGTACTCACTTTCAACCCCCACCTCGATGCTGAACCACCACCAACAAAGATCCAATGTCATTGTACATCTACTTGAGACTTCAGAGCTGAATCTTTAATGACGAGAAATCACCAATGGACTACTTGTAGAATTGCTGTTGTGCCGTTTTTGATGCGTTCAAAGACTCTATACAATGCCACCTCTCACTCTCCAACCCAGCTTTTTTTTTCAGAGCTGGACTTCGAATAAACACGTGGTCAGAGCGGAAGAAAGGCTCGATCATTTGGATCAATCAATTGAAAAGTCATATATTACGTTCTCAGCTTCTCACTAACCGTCTGTTTACAGTCTGGGCCGGACTCATAGATGGTGGGTCTAGACTCAACCGCACGAGTATTATCTGATTGCTATCTAATCAGAGATGAAGAAGATCTAAAGTTGACAATTAGCCCTTGAACTTGTCATTACCAAACATATCAGTCAGACACCGTTGTTCCCGCTCAATCTGCGTCTTCCGTCACATTTTTGAGTGACCTCCCACCCCGACAAACTCCCCAACCGCCTGCGATCAAATCTATTGATTTTCAGCGTCTTTGTTCAGGAGGGTAGTTCAATCTATAGCTCTAATTGGCACTAAAAGCCCGCTGGTATGGCTGCTGGCGACTAGTGGGGCGCTACGCGTGCGTCTGAGCAAAAGGGCTGATATGGTCTAAATCGGCGCCAAAAAAGCTGCTAGCGTGTTGGGGGTCTTTTGGGACGGCGGTGTTTGAGGAATCAAACAATATGTGTCTTAATTGTCTTAACTTGGGTCATTTTCGTTGTTCAGCTGTCTAGAATGTCCACCTACATGTATCTCAGCAAACTTGTATGTCAACTCACAACGTCCCCTTCACCACTCATATCTCCATGGATTTAATCGTATAGCGTCTTGGCGGTGTTGACTGTGGCGACTCAATGGCTGCTTTGGGCTTCGCCTATAGACACAGGCTCTGGTGGAGATGCCAGAGCTAGCGGACTGCTTGGCCAGATTGTGGAGGCACTAGCAGCTGTGATTGATTAGACAAGACAAGATTACGAGCGGTTGGGGGAAGCGGAATCCGAAGAAGAACCTACATTGGCTGTACCAAGTCTTGAATGGGGGAGAAGAGTGTTGTCTCTCAGTTCTCAGAAGAAGCTGCCTTGTTCTACTGAGTCATTGTGTGCTGGTCGAAATTGATGATAATTAATTGTTTGATCGAGTTTCTACTTCATACTTGTAGAAGTTATGCTGCTCTTATTGACTCTTCATCTGACGAGGATACTTGCACACTCTTTGTTTGTAGCCTTCCGTCTTTGTACCCAGCAGAAGCTACTCATCGAATCATCAGGTCGATTGTATCCTCAGAAAATACCAAGTAAATTGAATGTAGTCTTCATGTCGCCTTACCGTTGTCAAATGTAAGTGCATCCCCTGAAGAAGACACAAGCACACTGGCTGTTTCAAGTACACTGGCTGTTGGTCACTTAAGATACACTGTCGGTAAAGTCATTCTGATAAATGCGATTGTCCGCTGCAAAGCAATGTGGATCGACCTCAGAAGCTACAGTGTTTCAAATTCCTTTTCGTCAATTATCCTCAGATATAGCTACGTAGCGCTTCATTAGTTGAAGCTGCTGCATGATTAAGTCATCCAAAGTAGTTACACTGATTGACAAATGTGAGTCAACTACAAGTACCCCGACTGCGTTTCAAAAGTGAATGTGGAGTGTCAAATGTCAACTTGGATCTTCAAAGCTGCTGCTTAATCAGATCATTATTGAGAACTGGGTCTTCCATGGAAAAGGCTACAGTTTGTAACATGCAAGAAGAAATACTGCTGTCAGATGTGAGAGTGGCTACAACTACACTGCATGACCCTCAGAAGCAACTCCTTCAGTCGAGCAACCTCACTCTTCAAATTACCAACCGTCTTACATTTGATTGAGTCAAGTATTCAGTTCTCAGAGTCTGTATCAAGTCTTCATGTCGTACTGTCACAAACGGAAGCGGAAGCTACCCTGCTGTCATACTGTATACAAATGCCATTATCCTCATACTCCTTCAAGTCATCAATTTGTTCTGGTATCCAAGTTACTACTAAAAGTCAGCTCGTCATATTCTCAATTATATTGGTGATTAAATGTGAATTGGGTCATCTCATGAACGGCTTTAAACGGTTCTCCATCAAGCCATTTCCTGAACGGCCTTTTCGCTCACCTGTTTCTTGTCGTCCGACGAACCAGACGACTTTTCCTCGAAACTGTTGGTGACCACGACTCCATGTTCTCCATCAGTCGACCCCTCGTCCAGCTTGCGATGCTCCGAGGCCTGCTTGATTCGCTGGGCGGTGTTGAGATTCACGTCCGCGTTGGTGAGAGCGAGGAAGAACATGACAGCACAGAGCACAAACGGTCCGAGCAGCAGAGACCGCATGACTGTGTTCAGCGAGGCTCCAATGGCCGCTCGTTCGGGGGTTCCAACGGGGTACCGCAGTCCCGCGTAGATGGATCCGAAAATCGTCTGGATCTCTCGTTCCTCAAACAAACCGGTTTCTCGGAGAATCTTGGGGAAGTGGTTTCGGTAGACAGCAGCCGAAATGACGTTGCCGAGAATGGTTCCGGACGACGTGAAGAAGTAGTAGATGGTGATGGCCGCGGCCGAATCGGACTGCTTGCACACAACCTGGATGTAGACCATGACGGGGATGACGAGCAGACCAGCTCCCACTCCCTCAAACACCTGGGCCAAAATCATGGTCGACAGCGGCTTTTCGGGCCGTCGGAACTCGTACGTGAGTCCCATGCCGATGAAGTACAGAATGGTGCCCCAGGTGAGCACGGACTTGAGCTTGGCTCGCCATCGCATGAGTGGAGAGAAGACGAGAGTGGTTCCCGTGAGAGCCACAAACATGGCCATGTGGATGTTGGTGGCTCGTGCCTGAGGCAGACCCTTGGCCAGAAGCAGCCAGGTTTGGAAGTAGGGATGGTAAATGGCAAAGGCCATGTTGTAGAGCAGGATGATGCATCCGGGGACGGTCACAAACCGGTTCCACATGAGCTTGTACTTGAGAAACGGGTGTTTGGTGAAGTAGAACTCCCACAGCGGGAAGACGACGTAGAGCAGGAAGGTGCCGACGGTGAGCATGGCTATGTTTTCGCCCAGCTTCCAGTTGTCGGTTCCGGTGCAGAAGGAGATGGGCACAAAAAAGAGAATGAGTCCTGCGCAGAGAAAGCACAGTCCGGGCAGATCCATGCGAATGATGCCCGTGACCGTGTTTTGGAACCACGTTCGGTTGGGGTCGCCTCTTCGGATTCTCAAGCCCATTCGATAGGCCTTGATTCGAAAGTACAGAAGCGTGCACAGAAACGGCAGCGAGCAGCCAGGCACAATGATGCACCACATGCCCATTCCCCACTGCCAGGTGGAGTTCTTGAGCACGGCTGCGACCATGGGACCCGAGACCCAGGGAGTGAAGAGATTGGCGCCGAGGGTGATGGTCTGGAAAAATGTACGGTCTCGCAGCGACACGGTGTCGGCCGCAAAAATCTCGTACATCATCTGGATGCCGATATCGCCGATCGAAAAGAAGGCCAGAGCCGCAAAGTAGGTGACAATGTTATGCGTGCCCATGTAGAGTCCCGAGCCGACGGCCAGACAGACGACGGAGATGGCCATGGCCTCGAAACGGCCAAAGTTGTCCGCCAGCTTGCCGCACAGCGCCCGGGCAATGAGAAAAATGCACGACTGCACAATCTGGACCGAGGCAAGAGCGCCCATCTGCGAGAACTCGGACGACGCATAGACAATGTACGACGAGAAGGACGAGGCCATGATAGTCGAGGCCAGAGACATGAAGAGCAGAAAGGCCCAGGCCATAACCAGCTGGTTTCGGCTCCAGACCTTGCGCACGATTTCCGAGTGGGTCAGCTGCAGGTCTTCCACCTCGTCGTTGGGGTCAAACGTCTCAGTCGCAGAGTTGTAGTCGTACTCCGGCGAGAAGAAAAAGGTCATGATGGAGCGAGTCTTGGGCGACATGGACCCGAAAAACTTCTCGGCTTGTCGGTCCTTGAAGTCGAACACGTACTTGGCCTGAGCGTCCAGCTTGTCCAGCCGAGATTGGTGCTTCAGCTTGTACTCTTTGAGGTTCATGGTGAGGGAGGATGATGAGAGATGAGACTATGACGACTTCTACCTGTCTTATATGTTGTCGTCCAGCTTGCCTCAATTGCTCACTCGCCATGTTCCTCACACTACCGTCCTGCATTAGGGTGCCTTTCAAGCGCTGGACTTAGCCCCACAGGGGACTCACAGGCTGCCGCTATAGCGTGGAGCGTAGTTGGAGTTTATCCCCAATGCGGTAGTGTCTTTTGGAAACTGTAGGCGAGTCAGCCGTTTGTCGGTTGTCGTCAGACGTATTTCCACAGACGATGTATCGTCATATCGTAGACGAGATGTCGTCATGAAAAGTCATCTTATCAGATCAATCAGATCCTTGGCAGCAGATCTTTTGACAGCAGATCATCTTGGCAGAGACGATTCTGAGGCAAGGCAAACGCCCCGCCAAGCCTTGGTCCAGGAGACAAGGACAGGCAATACAAGACCTAAGTCCATGGCGTTAACGGACTTGGCGCTCCAAAGTTTGAGCGGCGCAAATAACGGACGATAATCAATCTCCACGAGCCATGCAACCCTGGCTAGACTCTCAGATGGGTTTGAGCTGGTTTAGGCGTCTTTGGTTGACTTTATTTTGTAGTTTCTTTTGCCACGGCTCAGAAAAAATTTATTTATTTTTGATTCTTAGTGATAACATTAAAACCTATTTAAAGAAATATAAATGGGAAAAAATAAATCTACAATAAGAGAAATCAAATCCAGACCAGACTTCCGTCAAAGAGACGGCACCACAACTCACTTTCCTCTCCATCTATGACTCGCTAGCTTGCACTCTTGTCAAACAAAGAAGAGCCCTCAACACAGTGCAGATGCGATTGATTACAGGATCAGATTAAAAAACGGGGCTAGAGCTGCACGTTACCGCCGGGCTCAACCCGGGATGTGGAAGGTAGTGTGCTTCCCATCCGAACAATCAGTTTTTTTTTGTCGACCGGTTTTTATCGTCTTACAATATGCTCGTACTTGTATAGTCACACCATCTCACACCTAGACCATCCTATAAACTCGTTTTCAATTCTAGACGAAGCTGGACTATGCTCTTTCAACGTCTGGGCGCCGGTAGAAGAACGACAGCTTGTACTGGTGCTCGTGAAGCTACTCGACACTACGCTACGACTCTTGGCAGACTAGGCCATACAAGCAGAGTTATGTTGTTACGCTATTGAGAGGTAAAGAAAAGGGAGGGGGATAGGGGGGGCTGTCCGACGAAGAGCGGGATCAAGCGTTGAATACAAAGCTGATTCGGAAATTATCCGAAGTCATTTCAGTCAGGGGTCGAACCGACTGAGGTCATGCCAGAGTTCGACCCGAGAATCGAACCGAGGTCATCTTGTCAGAGTTGAACCAAAGTTCCCAAGTTCAATCCTCGCTTCATTCAGTCAAATCACATTTTAATCCCAGAAGCCTCGCACAAACGCCGGAACATTCCGTCCTCGTCCCGGAACAGCTCCTGGGGACTGCCGTACTGCAGCATCTCTCCATCCTCCAGCACGAGAATCCGATCGTAGTTGACAATCGTCCGCAGCCGGTGGGCGATGCACAGAATCGTGCAGTGGCCAAACTCCTGCGCAATCGTCTGCTGAACCAGCGCGTCCGTCTGGTAGTCCACATTCGACGTGGCTTCGTCGAGAACCAGAATCTGGCTGTTTCGAAGCAGAGCTCGAGCCAAAGTGAGCAGCTGCCGTTCGCCGAGAGAGAAGTTGGTGCCGTCAGAGTCCACCTTGGTGTCCAGAGCAACAGAGAGTCCACTTCTCTGCAAACAGGACCACATTTCGGCGTCGGTGTGCTCGCCCAGAGGATCCAGATTCGATCTCACTGTGCCCGAAAAGAGCACACTTTCCTGGGGGATGATGGAGAGTCCCTTTCGGAGCTGCTCCAGACTCATGGACGCGATATCGACGCCGTCAATCGAGATTGAACCCGTTTCCAGCTCGACGATTCGAAACAAGGACTGCAGAATTGTGCTCTTACCGGCTCCGGTTCGGCCACAAATGCCAATCTTGTGGCCGGGCTCAAACACCACGCTCAGGTTCTTGAGCACGAGGGATAGTTCGGGTCTGTACTTGAGCGAGACGTTATCGAACTCGATTCGGCCCACGGGAGCACTTGGAGCCGCAGAAACCGTCTTGGACGAGCCCTCAGACGTGATGGTATGATAGTGCAAAATTCGCTCGGCCGCATTCATGCAGTTTTCGAGCTCGGAAAAGCCCTGCGCCATCATCGACAGGTTTTCGGGAATGGACGCCGCCTGCGACACAATGAGCCCCATGTTGGAGGGAGTGAGATGGAAGACGCCGGTGGCACACAGAATCGTGCAGATGAGCACTACCAGAGATCCCATGGCGTCCAGACGAAGCGAGAGCCACCGCTGGTTGGCAGCCACAATGAAGTAGGCCGAGTTCATGACGTCGAGAGTCGCGTGAAGTCTCGAAACAACGCCGGATTCAGCTCCATACATGACAATCACAGACATGCCGGAAATGCTCTCGCTGAAGACCGACAACATGCTGGATCTCTCCATGGAGTCGATTCGTTTCACCTCCCGGGCAGTCTGACGGTAGTAGGACAGGCAGACGACAAAAACGACGATGATTGGAGCCAAAACAAGAGCTGTATACGGCACAAACACAATCGTCATGGCAAACGAGCCCACAAACTCGGTGAGCGAGAAAAACAGCATTCGGTACCGCATGCTCACCTCGTTGTCCAGACTGTCCGTGTCTCGCGTGAACCGGTTGAGAATCCGGCCCATGGGCGTAGTATCGAAGAAGGCCACGGGAGCCCGAATAATCGTCTCGATGGCGAGATTGTGCATGTTTTCAATCGACCGAGTTCCCTGGACCTGGGACGCAAGCACGAAAATCGAAATCAGGAGAAGCAGAACAAGACCGATCATGATGTAGATGCCCATGTAGAAGGCCTTGGACCGCAGGAACCGGTCGGCCGTCCAGAACGAGAGCCAGACCGAGGCGAAGATTGTTAGGAAGGCCACAAGAAGCATCAGAAAGGCGCAGAGAACGATCAGAGCAATACTGAGTGCTTTGTTCTTGTTGCTGAAGAGCAGGTACCGTTTGTAGACGCCAAAACCAACCGAGTCGCGCACCCGTTCCTCTTCCGCCATCATGTTGGCCGAGATGGAGGATTCAAGTGATACTCGGGATGTTTGTTTGGTGACGGGAGAAAATGACACTGGTTCAGGTAGCAAAACGGATTCGGAAACGAGCTCGATTTTGGCCTCCTTGACGTCCTCCCCCTCATCAATCTCAGCTCGAACTGCTCCGGCTTCAATCAGAGCTCTGAACTGAGGCAGACGATCAGACAGCTCCTGAACGGTTCCCTGATGAATCTTGGCGTGGTAGTCGTACGATTGGGCGTCGGGTTTTTCCATGAAGATGACGTGATCGGCGCGTTCGACAATGCCCACCTGATGAGTGGCCAGCACCCGTGTGGAGTCCTTCAGGTAGCCGTCGATGCACTGGTCGATCATGGCCTGTCCCACTCTTGCGTCGACAGCCGAGAGAACGTCGTCCATGATGAGAATGTCCGGTTTACCGTAGACTGCCCGTGCGAGGTTGATTCGGGCCTTTTGGCCACCCGAAACGGTGATTCCTCGCTCGCCAATCATGGTTCTGTCGCCGTGTTCCATGTGCTCGAGATCAGAAGCGAGCTGGCACACCTGGAGCACGAGTTTGTACTTGTCGGCGTCGTACTCGCGTCCGAAGACAATGTTGTCGCGGATCGATGAGTTCTGGATCCAGGGCTCGAGACAGCCGATCCAGTTGGGGGACGAGAAAGAGACTGCGCCGTCGGTCTTGAGCATGAGGTTGGTCAGAGCAGAGAGGAGAGACGTTTTGCCGGACCCGATCGCGCCAACGACGACGGTCAGAGATCCGGGCCTCAGCGCGAGATTGACGTTGTTCAGCGTGAGCGAGACGTCGATTTCGGGCTCGTCGTCGGAAGAGAGGACGTCGTTGGACTCGAAGAAGGAGAATTTCGACGAGATTGAGGATTTCCGAGAAGATTTGGCTGATGATTTTGCGGACGACTTTCCAGACAAAACCGACTTTCCAGACAAAACCGACTTTCCAGATCTCAAAGTTCTCATTGACTTGATTGAACGGGTCTCTGCCTTTTCGGACACCTTCGTCATCTCCTTCTCCTCGAAAAACTCCATGGGCTCATCTTGGGGCCACTCGAAGCATCCGTCTTCAACGAGAATACCAAAATCAGCCTGCTCAGGGTCAATATCGACTCCAGAAACACCCTCTTCGGCATGTAGAAACTCGTGGATGCGTCTCAGCGACATTCGGGCGTCTCCCACGTACTGCATGGCCATGGGCAGCTGAATGAGAGCCGGCAAAAGCAGATTGAAGAGCGTGAGAGAAGAGAAAATCTTGGCGGGATCAGTCTCGTTGCCGATACTCGAGTACGTGATGAACGAGAGCGCTCCAGCAATCGTGGGCAGACTCTCAAACATGCCGAAGGTGATGCCTCGGATCGAGCCCATGCGAATGTATCCGTTGGCCTCTTCTCGTCTCGCAGCCTGGATCTTATCGAGAGTGGGCACTTCCCAGCCGTAGTACTTGATGATCCGGATGTTCTGGAGCGCGTCGCGGATCAAAGTCACTCGTTTGTCCGTCCACTTCATGATTCGCCGTCGCATGTTCATCGTGTACTTTGTGATGAACGCCACCGAAACCACAAACAGCAGCATGGTGGCGACTCCAACCAGTGCAGACTCGTGGAGGTTCACGCAGAGGACTGCAATCGAGCACGCCACGGTGATGGGGAAGGCTGTAAGTTGGTGGACAAACTGGCAGGCAAAATCAACTCTGTGGGCGTCCAGAGCCGCGAGATTGGTGATTTTTCCGGGCGGATGGATTTTGCGGGCGGAAATGCTCAGCTTGGTCGATTTCTTGAAAATGGTGCCGATCAGAGCAGCCCGTGACTTGGCCCCAACCATCTGGGCCGCGTAGAACGAGTGGTTGAAGAAAAACGTGACTCCCACGGCAAGAAGAAACATGCCGATGGAAGAGCCGATACCGGTGCCCATGGGGAAGTCTCGGTCGAAAAAACGACGCTCATTGTAGTTGATGAGCTCCTTGGAAACCAGGGCACTGGCTACAGCACACAGTTCTCTCAGAATCGTCATCAAGGCGGAAAACCAAAACTGAACCAGAAACGTGTCGTTGAGAGCCAGGGCAAGAGGCTCAGAAGACCGGTTGAGCGCAGAAACAGCCTGCTGACGAATGTGGTCGTCGTGGTGGTCGGGATCGACACTCTCGTCGTTTTCGTAGTGGATTCCGGGGTAAATTGAGGTTTTGGTGGTGGACGGTTTTTTCGCCTTTTTCAGCTTGGCGACTTTGCGCTCGAGAATCTCGTTGTAGCGGACCTCGAGGCGCTCTTCGAGCTTGGCTTGCAGCTTGGCAGCCTGCTGGTTTTCAGCCACGAGCCACAGATCATTTTTCTCAATGTTTCGAAGGTATCCGGTCTGTGTTAGTGGGGGTGAATTGGAGTTTTTAGAAAAAATCGGAAATATCGGGAAAATCGGATTAAGTTGGAAAATCGGGAAAAAGTGGGGAAAAAACCGAGAAAAAATCGGAAATAAATCAGTTTCATCTGGTGAACAGCTGTACGTGTGCTCCTTCAATTTCTTTCGTTTTGTCTCTCTCTGCACTCTTGTCTTCCTCATTTGTTGTCCTCTCTTCTCACTCCCAATATTGGGCAGATTAGAAAATCGGAAAAAATCGGAACAAATTGGGGAAAATCGGAAAAATTGGAAAAAAGAGGGAAATAATAAAAAGAACTCAATTGAGCCCAGCAGCAACTTCTGCATCTGCCCCTTTTTATTCGTTCCATCTCCCCTCTCTTTTCTTCCCTTTTTGCCTCCTTATCCTCATTGCCTCCCTCTTGTGACTCCCAATTCACTGTACTCACCTTAAGTAAAGGACTCAACCATGTCCAAGTAGCTCTGGAGAACCAATTGGCCTTGTGCTCGGCACTGGGCTGTTTGTCGGAGGGGATTTCGGGGACTTTGCTCAAGGGTGCAAGCCAGCGGAAGTTTTTCATTCGATAGATACGCGTGGCTGATCAAAGGGGAGGTCCCAGGCTATATATACTTGTGTTAGTTTTTCTAGTGTGGCAAGCTATAGCACGGCTCTGCTAAAATAATACCAGTATGCAGCTGACAGCCACATAAGGTGGAGAGAGACAAGAGGGTGGAGACGGTGAAGGGGAAATATCAGGAACACCTGATCTGACTGGAATCTGTGCCTGGTTCACAAACGGACACAGACTCCCGCCAAATTGCCATCTCCCAATTCTCTTATCTCCCCAGAGCCATCTCTAGCTTGCTGTCTCAAGCGTCGGAATCCGACTTGCCCCTTGCGCTAAGCGTCTTGTCCACACAATACGAGGCTTGGACTTGGCGTGGCGAATTTGACGTTACACAAACGGAGCACAAACGGAAACAGCAACACAGACACAAAACACAGACACAAAAGCAGCGGATAATCAGCATCCATTTCCACAACCACATCAACACCTCCAACCACGCTAAATCCACACTATAATAGTAGCCTCACCTTCATTGGTCTGGGGTCTGGAAGTGTAACTTGATAAGTTGGAGTTATGGGAGATACGATCCGAGTCAGTTGACGGGACGATTGGGCTGTCTTCAAGTGCAGTAGTAAAGCACCCCGTCGTTCATCTCACTAGCCCTCTGACACAGATATAGTACGTGCTGTACTCTTACTAACTGTACTACACACAACACTAAGACCAGATCGTGGCTTTATAATGGCTTCCTCTCAGACATGTTTGAAGTCTCCCTCTCAGACATGTTACGGCTCCGTCCCAGACTGGATCAGATAACACATCCAAGACATCAAGACTGCCAAGCACGCACAAACCTGATTCCATGGAAAGCCACCCTCACCAATAAACTACTTATTAAACCCCCGGCTAACGATATGCATAACTCGCTTCATGTCTGCCACCAAGGTGCACGCCGTGCGAGGGCACGTGCTAGGTCTAGACCTTTTCGTCTGGACGAGAAATACACCACTTTTTTCAGTACAAACTCTTCAGTCGTGGCTTGGCAGTTGTGAGAAACTTCATGAAGTCGACCAACCGGAATGGACCACTTTGACTCTACATCTCAAGGGAGTAATGGGAAACACGTACAAATATATAATGTATGAAAACACGTGACACGCGACGCTGGGAACAAGTTGGAGTTCTGTGGCGAGCGTGCTGTCTGAGCTAATGGGCTATTTATTCATCTGCCATAGGACAACGTACGGTCCCATTTTACAGCTACCTAACAGAATTGGCAAGGTCGTTTTCAGATGTTCGAAGGACATTTAAGTCACAACTTTTTATGATGACGGGGTGAAACAATAGAGCATCCTTTTTGGAAGACTCTTCTGCTTCTTATAACAACATTTTATCGACTTCTTGTAGTACTAAAATCTAGAGTTATGACAGATATTCGTTGCCCGAAACAACCTTGCCAATTCGTTTTCCAGACCGTACTTGAATGTACTTGTAGACAGTTTGCAAAGTGGAGATGAAATTTGGCATTTGTGGAAAGTTCCCTGTTCAGAAAAAACCCTCTTCAGAAGCTCTCACTCGTTCAAGAAGGTACAAGTTCCGTAGCTATGACATACGTCAATCTGTCATACAGTCACGAAACGGCACTTGATGAGTTGTCCCCGAATGAACCACCCCATTACCAGGTCCATTTTTTCCAGTGATGTGTGAAGATGTTTGGGAACGAGTGAGAACAAAAACAAGTCTGTGTATTTTACCACGTGACAAACAGGTCGAGATTCGGACGACCCCCATATTCTGGTATACAAGCGCTGTTTGGCATGCATAACCATTGGTCAGCATCACGGCAATGAACTGAGATTAAGTGACGATTCTTGAATATTGTGGCTGTCCGAATGACATTTGAAAGTCTCCCTGATTTCCCAAACCTCCAGTCTGATGGGGTCTATTTGTACAAGTTCCCAAACATTCCCCTTAGAAACACATGTGACAGACTCATCCCGGTGTACTTGTAGTGACCGAAGAATTTGTACATTTAAAAGTACTCCCTTCAGCTGCTAACATAAGGATACAAAATATTTGCAGTGTGTATCACATTTGTTTCTTTAGTGCTTTTTGACTACAGCCTGGGAGGATTATTGGCAAGGTTGTTATGGGTAACAAAACCTGTTGTATTAGCAGAATATAATGCTATAAGAAGTCGATATAAGATCCTAACAAGAAGCAGAAGAGTCTTCCAAAACTGAATCTATGGTTGTTATTCACCTATCACCATTATAAGTTGTGGCCTAAATGTCTTTCAAAACCTGGAAACGACATTCTGTGAACTTTGGGTAAGGGAATTCGAAGTTGGCCTGAGACTGTGAGAAGCAGCCATATCGATGGTAGCTGTCAAAGAGTTGGAGCCTCTCCTACTCTTTCTCATACTGTAGACTTCAGCAGCCCAGCAGCTTTCGTCCTCACTTTCATCCAGCTCTCGATCAAGCTCTAGCATCAGTTCGTTCTTCAGAAACTACTGCACTAATTGACACTGCCGTGAGACACTCAAAGTACTCTTGCCAGATTCTTCATCTTGGACATTGACTGCGGAGTTCAACTCTTTGCTGATATCATAAGGCGATATCATGCACAATCGGTGGTCACCAACAGGTATATTACGTGATAGTCTCAATGGTATTAGTACAAGAACATTACGTACTGCTTGGTCGCTCATAATGCTTCGCCATACTACTACTCCAATCGCCCACAATGCTTCGCCATACTTCGCCAGACTACTACTGTACTCCAATCGCCCACAAACAAAATCTCTCACTGCGTTCGAGATTCCAGTTTGTTGGCTAGTTGAACCCACTCTGGTCAAAGTCCACCATCAAATCCGTGTACTCTTTTCCTCCCTCCACCCAGCCCTTAATACCCCCCTCGAGCACGTACACCTCAATCTCCTTCTCATCATGGGCCGCCAGACTATCGTAGAACCAGCCGGCCACCTTGACGGCTCTCTGTCTCGACGACCAGCAGTGCACCACGATTCTCGTCTTGCCGCCGCTCTTGAGCAGCTTCCAAATATCCTCGATCGAGTCGTGCACGCCGGTGTAATGCAGTCCCAGCGCCCCCTTGATTTTGCCGCCCACAAAATCGTGTTTTCGCAGATCAATGATTTGAGTCTTGTCGTCCTGAAGAAGCCATTCTCGGACCTGCTCTTTGGACGCCTTGGGAGCTGATCCCAGAGGAGCAGGGTGCTTTGCGAGCCACGCGTCGACTTCGGGGTTGCCCATTGTGTTTAGTGAATGATTTGGCGCTTCTAGGAGAAAAACTGAACTACTTATAGTCTGACAGGCTAGCACGAGTTGCAAGCCACATGCATCAGCATGCAGATGAAGAGGTGCAGAGATTGTGAATGAGAATGGCTAAGGAAATAAGTATGCTAGTCACGTGGATGACTGATATTGTCACGTGGTTAAACTGGCTCGGCTGACAAATCCAAAATAATCCCCTCTTTCCCTCCGCTCATATCACTGTAAAACACCATCTCCCTCCGGCTCCTACCCCACATCTAAATCTTCGGGGTCCGATAGCGTGGATTTGACTGCATGTTAATTTCGTTGTTTAAGACCCGTGCACGGCTGTGCGATTGGTAATCTCCAACGGCGGCTCGGGCTCCGAAAATGAGGGTTTGGGGGGGGTTGATGGGGTATGGATTTGTAGTTGGTTGGATTTTGATTAACAAACTTGGCAAACGTACTTGTTACTTGATGAGTTGAGCTTGTTTAGTTGAATAATTGGGAAAACACCCAACTGGGAGGCTGAGTTTAGTGGACTGCAGAAAGCAGCTGTCAAGTGAAGTCCATTATTGCGTAGAAAATAAAAAATAAAACAATAAATCACTAATTGCTAAAAAATATGTAAAAGTACCTCGAGCAGCAAAGAGAAGAAAGAACGCTTCCCGATGCCGGCTCCTCCTGAGTATACCTTTTTGTCTACATGCCTGTCTAGTAAGGACTCCTTTAGAGCGAAACTGGGCCCATTCTATTGGTTGTATGAGAAGCTGCTAATTAATGTGGAACGAAAAGACCTCGGCAAAGGTGAATCTGAAACATGTCAAATTGATGCCATTCTCGACTGCTCTACACGTACTGAGACTCTTTTGACAAGCCTCTCGATCAAGCTAATTGGTTTAGTCCTTCTGGTGTATAAGGTCCTAGTCTTATGCCTTTGAGCGAGTCTCTGAATTCTTTGCTGTATAGTAGTCACCCAGAGAATGTTCAGATCGAGTCGATCAAGTCGACAGTCGACAGTCAACTGATGTTACCAGGTTCAACTGGATGTCTCTACAAGGACCAGCTTGATCAAGATGTTGCTGATACAATTGAAAGCCCTCGATTGAGGAAGTCTCTGACCCAATTGAACAGACTTCAGATAGTTTATTCGTTGGTCAACGCTGACAGTACAATCCACAGTCAAAACTCCCTACTAGGTGCTCACACTGAACCAGTTCAGCACAGCTACATGGCGACGTTTACACATCCATGCTAATAAAATAATTCAGCTAAAATAGAATGTAAATAACCAGGACCAGCCCAGTTACTCCTGAGCCTCCTCACCGTCTCCCTCACCCTCTCCGAGATCTTCCACGAGACATCCAGGACAGAAAACGGGACAGTTCTTGTGGTTGCAGAATCCTCCGCCAGCGGGAGCTCCTCGCTTCTCCAGGCCTCTCACGCTTCGAGTGGCCATATCCATGAGTTCTCTGACGACACTGGCGAGCTTCTCGCCTCGCATTTCAGGTGTGACGGACTCTCGAACCGCTCGGGCACGATACACAGTCTCCTGGTCAAACTCGGGGGTCTCGTGGCTGTTGACAACAATCAGAATTGGCTCGTTTTGGGCCTGAGCTCCGGAAGAAACGTCCAGGTAGTTGGCGAGCGAGTTTCCGCCGGCAACAGCAATCTTCTTGGTCTCGCCGTACAAGTAGTTGACATCGTGGTCAATGTGGTCGACCAGAGACTGGGCCAGGGTTCTGGAGAAGCCCAGTTTCTTGGAGCTCCACTGGTTGCTCTCGGCGTGCTTGGCGAGAGCAGAATGGGTCTGGTCCAGAAGAGCCACGGTGAAGTGCTCGGCTGAGATGAGAGTAGCGAAAAGAGGAAGGAGGTGCATGTCGAGAGAGTACTTTGACGAGGGCGTACTGTAAAGCGAAGACAAGTACTCCATACCCCATTATATACACTTACCCCACTGCCCACTTTTCCAACTCCGATCAGACTCATCTCTGCCGATCACCATCCCCGCTGGACTAAACTCTAAGAGCGTCGATAACCTCGATAACGGGCGATAACGTGGGGGGAGTCTTGGCGAGCTTGGCGGAGATCACAAGTGGTGAAAAAATGTGTTTGAGGGGAAATGATAAAAGAAGACTTGAAACGGGTCTTCAGTCGTTTGTCAAAATTGATGTACCGCTTCATTTGCCCCCCTCACACCCTACATCACCTGCCATAAGGTTTGATATGATCTAAGCCTGGGAGGTGGATAAAGTGTGGATCAGAGCTATAGGTGGGTTATTTCGGAGATGAGGTGCAATGGAAGTGAGGGGTGGAGAAAAGAGGTGGGCCACAGGTCTCGTTCTCAATGGGCTGATTCATCTGATGTACTCCCTCAAACCCGTCTTCTGACTGTTGGGTGTTGGATCACCGATCTCCGTCTCTCACATGCTCCGTAAATCAACGTCTCTGCAGGGTCACAGCCGGTCTGGTTATCAGAGTTTGATCAGCAGCGTCGACTATCGACTTTCTCAGGTGGCCTTTGCTACTCTGTATCAACTGCATCTTCCAGTGACACACATTTCATTTTCTCAGACAACAGCTTTCTTCTAACACACTAGGCTCTTTGAATCAACTGCACCTAAGACATAACTACTTCCTCTTTCCACTCTCTCTGTATATGACTCCTTCTTTCTGCCCACCATATTGCGAAATCTACTTCCTGCTCTCTGTACAAACTATCTTTGTACCCCCTCAGTCTACTTTTGTATCGATGACTTCTTCTTTCTACTCCTGTATCAGTGACATCTCCATTCTGCTCTCATCAACATCGTCTTCTTTTTTCTCTCTCTATCAAAAGCTTTTTCTCTCTATTTGCATCAACATCTCCTTCCCACTCCTCATGTCAGCAGCTTCATCTTCCTACTTTTGTACTATGCACTTGTTTCTACTGTACCCTCTGTATCAATCGATTGTTGGTCACCCAGAAAGCAACTGAAAACAATACTATGGGACTCTCAACGCCCGTATATAGCGAACATACCCCCTTGATGCCGCACCCCCTTGAGGCCACGGGAGTAGAGCTGTAATTACTGGTCTGGACAGACCATGAGCGAAGCGAATGGTCTGTTCTGTGATTGAAGGACCCATCCCAAAATTTAGACAGACCCATCCCAAGATGTAGTCAGACCATGAGCGAAACTGGATATGTACTGAAAGTTGACATATCAAGTAATATAGTTGACAGCCTTTACGTGTCGCCTCAAGGGGGTTTGTCCGCTTAAGTTAATGCATAATGTGATTATAAAAAAACAGGTCCGTTCGCCCTGTCGGGTCACTCAGAAAGCAACTTGGAATAGGTCCGTTCGCCCTGCCGGGCTCACTCAGCTCAGGGCACTCAGCTCAATTATACCTGAAGAAAACCCCCAGCTTGTCCACGGCTTCATCCACAAACTTGTCCTTATCGTACAAATCAAAATGCGAAGCGTCGCGCACCGTAAACAAACTCACCAGACTGTCTCCGACTGTCTCCAGCAACTGCTGACTGTACCACTTTGTCGACGCTTCCGTGCCCACAATGAGCATTGTTGGCTGAGTCAGCAACTCACTTGCAAGATGAAAGGCGTCATAAGTCGCCAACTGGGTCAAACTGCGGCCCGTAAACTTACTGGGAGCGTCCGGATGAGCGCCCCGAAGAGTTCTGTAGTACTCGTAAGCGTCCTGCTGCTCCCGAGTGTCCGATGAGTTCTTGGTCTCCGGAGACCAGTCCAAAATGAGAATGGCTCCGTCGTTGGCCTCCTCGGTTCGAGCCTCGGCTCCTTCGGTCAGAAGGTGATTCGCAATATCCTTGCGGCCTCCTTCCCAGCCCTCTCTGAACATGAGCCCGATATTCACACAGTTGACGGCTGCCACCGCTCGGATCCGTTTGTCGTTGATGGCAGCATTGACAGCATAGCCTCCAGCCGTGCAGATTCCGAGCACGCTGATTTTATCGACGTATTCGACGGTCGTCAACAAGTCAACTACCGCAGAAACGTCCTCCACTCGAACATACGGGTTCTCCAGATGTCGAGGAGACCCCGAACTTGCTCCATTGTACGACGAATCAAATACAACGGTCACAAACCCCTTTGCTCGGGCCAATTTGCGCGCGTAAATACTCGCACACTGCTCCTTGACTCCTCCGGCCGGATGAGCGACAATGATGGCCGTGTACTTTTTCTGCTTGTCGAAATCCGAGGGAAAGAACAAAATGGCGGCGTTGGTGATTCCGGCTCCATTGCGATTTTGTATGCTCACTTTTTCCTGCGAGACTTTGCTGTCTTCGCCGCCGGAAGTCGAGGGCGGCGGAAGAGCAATTATCGCCATTTTCTGCTGCGCTTGGTTGTACCAGTTGTTGGACATGTCAAGGCATCATCTTATGCCGCAACCGTGCATGATGTGTCTTATCCAAACTTAAAGGGGGAGGTTCGCAGGCACCTTTAGGTGCCGTAGGACCGACCCAGAATCATCTTTTGGAGATTCGCAGGCACCTTCAGGTGCCGTAGAACCGACCCAGAATGATAAAATCATTTATATCATATTTATATAAATGATCTGGAATCAGCCCTTGGATCGGGAACTTTGGACCTGGAACCAGTAAGCGGACTGAACCCCTTGAGGCCACACCCCCTTGAGGCCACACGTAAACGTTTCCAACTATATTACTGTCAGATCATGAGCGAAGCGAATGATCTGTCTACATTTTGAGATGGGTCCTTTAATGATCTGTCTACATTTTGAGATGGGTCCTTTAATGATCTGTATACATTGGAGATGGGTCTTTTAATGATCTGTCTACATTTTGAGATGGGTCCTTTAATGATCTGTATACATTGGAGATGGGTCTTTTAATGATCTGTCTACATTTTGAGATGGGTCCTTTAATGACATGTATACATTGGAGATGGGTCTTTTAATGATCTGTCTACATTTTGAGATGGGTCCTTTAATTACAGACCATTCGCTTCGCTCATGGTCTGTCCGCTGGGGGTGGTGTTTACGTGTTTCAAGGGTGCTGTCAATTTACGAAGCACACCATTCTATTGCCAGTCTACAACTGTGTAACAAATATTCCTCCAAATTTAGACGTTGCCGTGCCTTATTTCGAGCAGTGTAGCGTTGTGTGTCTGTGGTTGATTACGCTTAGACGAGGTGTTTGTTGAACAGATCATGAGCGAAGCGAATGGTCTGCGATTGAAAATGCTCATGGTCTGTGATTGAAGGACCCATCCCAAAATATAGACAGACCATTCGCTTCGCTCATGGTCTGTCCAGACCGGCTATTACAGCTCTGCTTCCGTGGCCTCAAGGGGGTGCGGCCTCAAGGAGGTGTGTTCGCTTATCCACCTTTTTGAGGTTTGCAGGCACTACCGTCACTCTGACGTCTCAGTTCTCCAGGGCCAGCACTCCAGCAGTCTCGACAATGACGTCCAACCTTCGAACTTTAGCCAGAACTCGGCCAAGCCCTACGTCCAGCGACTAGACACTCACAAAATGGGTTTCTGACTGATTGTGAGCTTCGAGGAGTACTTGTATTGAGTATACGTCTGTGGCTGACTGCGGCGGGTACTGACTATAGATATATGGGCACTACGGGTGTACTGGTAGATCGTAGATGGTAGCTATGGGGTGGTCTGGTTGTTCTATACAGCCCATAGCAAGTCAGCGCGTTTCTAGTACAAATGTGGGTTTTTACTGTATGGTTAGAGTCAGCGAAAGACTCCGAGTAGACTGATATAGTTTTGGCGTGATCAGTGTGGTATGTGAGAATCTATCATGTTATAGGATGTACTGTTCTAAGTCCAATACTCGATGCAAGTATCAACGTTGGAAAAGACACCATGGAATACAATGACACTTTTGCGCTGAGTTCATATGCTGAACAAATTCGGTCATTCATCCTGGAATTTGCTTCATCGGTCTGATTCTATCCACACTCCAGAGTACTGAGACGACTCAGTCGGTTCTGATCCTTTTTTTTGGCCTTTAAGTACATCGTCAAATTGATGAGATGCTTCTGATTCTAATGATACCATGTGGATGCGTACACCTGTATGACCAAGTGTTTTTTCCCCTGGTTCAGTTCTCACTGTAAAACTGCAGTCGTCCAACGATCAGTATCCGTGACTGTCTCCAAAATCAGATTGAGCAGGTCCTTCAGTAACTACACAGTCTGATTTGGATTTTTCTGCTTATTCCAGTGATACCCCTTCTATACAGCTGCCTCTTTGATATCACTCTCAAGTTGACTTTACATCATGCGCTCATAGTCTCAGACCTCAGAACCAGATGTACCCAGTACTTTCGGCTACAAATTACATGGATCAACTCCTGATCCGCAGCTGATTCTAACCAGTGCATTTATATCTTGCTACCTAAGCTACAGCTCTCTCAATCATGAACTCGTTGGCCTGACAGCCTCTGACCTCTGAGCGTCTCCAGAACCATAACCACTCATCACTTTCAGCTGCTGGTTACATACATCCACTCAGAGTTCTCCGCTGATTCCAATGAGCCCAATTATATCCACCTTTCTCAGCTCCAGCACGTTTCTCAGATGACCTTGTAGATTCAACATCATTGTCCGACCACACCTTTGGACGTCTCCAGAGCCAGATCCCGTACGTCGACTCTGCTACAGATAACATACATACATCGATCTGGAATCTGCTGCTGACTCGAATGATACCACTTATACCCAACTACCAAGATTGAAGCCCAAATTCTCAACCATGACCTCGTTGGCTCTGAATTTCCATCCGATCAAGTTCTCAGACTCATGACAACCCCAGAACCAAATCCACGCAATCCTTCTGGCTAAAAAATACATACACCGACTCAAAATCCGCTGCAGATTCCAACCATCCCATTTATAATCATCTACCTCAACTACACAAACCTACGTCCTGTCCTCGTTTCTTCTCACCCCATCCCAACTACCGTACCCCCCTCACCTCTAAAAATACATTCTATGCTCTGGTCAATAAATACTACTTGCTGTAATGCCCCGATCGGGTGGGCTGCGGCATGTCCATGCGGTTGCGGCTGAACATGTCCGAGTGGTCATGGTTCTGTTTCAGCTTGGGCCGGAATCCATAGTCATCATTAGCCACAGGCCCATACTGCGACTTGGGCGGAATGTATCCCGACGACTGTGGTCGCGGCAGCCCTCCGCCGGCTCCTCCGCCCCGTTTTTCGGCCTTGCGTCGAGTTTTGCTCTCTTTGCGTTCCCGCTCCCGTTTTTCTCGTCGAGCGTCTCGTCCTCCTCCGTGGTTGCTGTCACCTCGGTTACCGTCATAGCGATTGCCGTCGTTTCTGTTGCCATCATTCCTGCTGCCATCGCCCCCTCTGTACCCATGACTCCTACTCTTATCCCTCTCCAAATCGTCAAAGTACCGCTTCTGGATATCATAGCGTCCCTTTCGGGGCAAATTGCCGCCCGAAAACGCCGACGGCTCCTTGAACCGCAACGTCATGTTCCGCGTGTCGGTACACTCATCGCCATAATGGCCCTGGCCGCCACAATGGTAGCAGAAGACGCAACTCGTGCCATGGGGGCCTCGGCGGTCTTTCACGTAGTCTCGCCAGATCAAATGGCACTTGTCCTCTGTATGGATACGCGAGTCGCAGCGCCAGCAGAAAATGGTCCGCTTGCTCTGCGTGCACTCGGCCCGCAAATGGCCGGACTCGCCACAGTTACTGCACTTGCGCAACATGGTGCAATCCGCAGTATCGTGGTCTTCCAAGGCTCCACACGTGAAACACCGTAGCACCTTGCAATCTGCCGAAATGTGGCCGCGCTTGTGACACGTGCGACACGTGGGGCCCTGCTCCTCCTCCTTGCCGAAATACCGCCCGTCGCCTCGCATCTCAATCAACTGGTCCTCTCCATCATCAACGTCGTCCACGCCCACAGACTGGTACTCAACCGTTGGTCTGGCGGGCTTTTCAGCGTCCGAATCGTCCAGCACAGTGAACGCCGGCGCGCTGGCCTCCGTGTCCATGAAAAACAGATCGCTCACGTCTTCGTCCGAGCTCATGGTGTTATGGGTATTCTGTCGGTTTAGATGGAGCTGAGACTTCAAAAATTTATTGTGCATATCTTGATGACCTGAACTTTATTGCAGCACGGAAATGTGCTTGTTCGCGCCACTAATTGCAAGTAGACGTGATCGTGTTCTGAATGGGCGGATTTGGGCGTTACTGGGTTTGAAGTAAGTGTGAGTTGATTTTTCTGGATTTCTGGCCCTAACTTGGTTTTTTTCCTGATTTTGTCCGGTTTTAATCGATTTCTTCCGGTTTTATCATTTTTCCCAATTTCATCTGATTTAGAACCAATAAATTTCAGAAACACAAACAAACCCAAACAAATCCAAAAAAGCTCATGGTTTCTTTGGCGACTCCACTGACCCCCAGAATATCTTCCTACCACCAATTAAGTCCAGAGTCACTTGTCTACACTTTTGCAGACTACCAGTACATGCCGTAAGAACATCTCTCATACTACTCGGTGCACACATGCCACTCCTACGAGTGCTCGTATGAAATACTTGTAGTACAGTTTCGTGTTGCTGTCGTTGTAGTTTTTGGTTTTCATCAATTGAACAAGTCCCTTACAACCTCCTCTACTGCCATTCGAGTCTCTGCAACTACAAGAGCACCACAGTCAATCGAGAGAGTCGGGTCTGATCTGTTACAAGTAGGTCGACTGGACGTGTATGAACATTCATATCACTACTGCTTCATCCCCCTGCTTCACCCCACCACCATCCACTGCACTAGCATTCTTACATCAATATATAGGTCCGTATGTATCCTTCCTTTTTCCTCCCCTTTGGCCCCTCATCCGAAAAACTTTGCGTACTGCGCCTTCTGCTTCTTCTCCTTCTTTTCGCTCTCCAGCTTGAGCGCCGCCAGACTCTTGGCGATCTGCGGGTCGCTGGGCAGCAGCTCGTGGGCCTCCTCCAGATCGCTGAGAGCCCGCTCCTGCTTCTTGAGCCCCTGGTATGCTGATGACCGTCGCGACAGCGCCTTGGCTTTGTCCCGGGCAGTGGCACTTTCCATTTCCAGCGCCGACGTGGTCGAGTTGATGGCCTGGTCGTACTGCTTGAGCTGCACCGCCACGAGCCCCATGTTCTGGTGCAGCGCGAGCTTGACCTTCTGGAACTCGTCGTAGGCCTGTTTGCTGGAGTCGGGGTCCGGCGACAGCTCAAAAACATATCGCAGCGCCTTTTTGTACTTTTGCAGCGCCACGCGCAGCACCACGGCCTTCTCCTCGGCGTCCTCCGCGTCCCCAGCCATCTTGTACACCTCCGTGGCGTACGCCTTGATCTCCTGGGCCACTCTGAGCGCCTGGGCCGGGTCGTCAAAGTTGAGTTCTCCCTCCTCCTTGCCCAGATTGAAGTTATCGTCCGGGTGCTCTTCGTATTTGTCCGCTGTGAGCCCGTCCTGCGAGCCAATGAACGGCATGAGCAGCTTGGCGTCTCTCTTGAGCTCGCCGCAATTTGTAATCGTCACGGGCAACACTGGAGCGTCTCCTGGCCGTGTCTCCAGATCCTCCAACAGCCGAAGCACACTTTTGCCGGCAACCACCTTGCCAAACGCCACGTGCTTGCCGTCGAGATGAGGTGAGCCCTTGAGCGTCACAAAGAACTGGCTCTTGTTGGAGTTGGGCCCCGCGTTGGCCATGCTCAGCACAAACGGCTCCGAGTGGTTGTGCTCAAAGTTCTCGTCGTCAAACATGTCGCCGTAGATGGACGTGCCGCCGGTCCCATCGCCGTAGACAATGTCGCCGCCCTGAATGGCAAAGTTGCGCACAATGCGGTGGACGCTGCTGTCCTTGTAGGTGAGCGGAACCGAGCCCTCCGGAGTGGGCTTGTCTCCTTTGCAGAGCGCTCTGAAGTTGGCGGAAGTTTTGGGAGTGTCGTCAAAGAGCTCGAAGACGACCCGCCCCACGGGCTCGCCGGCCACGGCAAAGTCCATGTACACGAAAGCCGACATTTTCTTGGTCTCGGAGATGCAGAGTTGAGGTCTGGGTTCAAAGCCTGCTTTTCCTCTTTCTTTGATCTCCACTATGCAGCTTTTGTAATTTAAGTGAGTACCACGCACCAGCTCGTGCAGCTTCCGCAAACCCTAATCTTTTGAAGGCCCGTTCGGTTTCGCTTAGAACAGGGTCTGCAGCTGTGCATGCGAAAATGGGCCCAAAATAACGGCCAAAAAGACCCAAAGAAGAAAAATACGCCCCATAACCCGCATGTACACAAAGATATGTACCATCCACTTGACTGGTCGTCCAACTACCCATCATATGAGCTGCACGGCTGCGCCCATGCTGTACATGCCGAGACGCATGCTGATGTCATCAAAGGTGAGCGTAAGATAGAATCTCAAGGGGAGTCAGAAGTGAACTGCTCTGCGCGGAAAAACTACGCAATCACTCATCCTGACTCGCACCACATCGGAGATAAGCCGGCACGCGTCCAGGAGCTTATGCTGGCGAAACGGGGTCAAATTAGTCGCTCCGACAAAGCTTTAGAATTGCTGCTAAAATCGAGTCTGATTGAGACCCTCAGCACTGGAGCTAAAATCGAGTCTGATTGAGACCCTCAGCACTGGAGCTATAACAGAGCATTTATGGAACGTGTGCGATACGCCAGAAACACAAGATCAGTACGAATCGTGCCTCTACTCAATCGCATGCCCGATCTCTTGAACTTGCGGTGTCTGTCAACCTTCAGTCCGCCACATCCAACTCACACTTGCGCTCTCAGAGTTCGCAATTGTAGTTTGAGCCTGACTTCGGATTGTGTGCCCACCCTGTCTTGAGTATGAGGGTTTCACAATCGCGACTGCGCCTTCGTAAAGGCCTCAATGTGAGATTTCTGGGTGTGCGAGCGTGTCGAAGAGCAGGCCTTTGTGTTCTAGGTCCTCTACGATGTCTAACTGAGCAATCAGTTTCAAGGCGGACTGCCAAAGTCTAGCAATTGCAAGAGTGGAAAGAAATGAACGTCAGTGATAAGCATAGCCAGTTATAACGAGTGTCTCACATCGAGGCGTCGAATGTACCTTAACTGATTTGCTTAGACAGAGGGGGTACTGAAACCACCGTGACACCAACACTTGTAAAACAGGCCAGCACTGTCACTACAAATCCCGTAGAAGCTCGTTGTCGATTACTCCGCTTTACAGCACAGCCACCACCTCTACAAATAGACACACCGCAAGTCCAAACAGTAAACGTCGCACTCTTATCTCGAAACTCAGAGAATACAACTCACCCCGAACGAACATATGCGGCCCCATTGTACTCAAGTCGTTATTTGCAATTAGCTATAAGTAGGGTATGCGCCCGGCTTCGGCCCGTTTGGCTCTAACGGTTCTTGTGGCTAGAATGACCCAGCCTGTTTGCTGGACTGTCAGGTCGCCAGCTTCAACCGGCAACGTCCCATCCAGTCTTGCAAACACTGATCTACAGAGCCGATTGAACGATACCTGCCTCAGAGAGAGCAACCTGATATCGCTCGCTGCTACTACAAGCAGAGCCATCCCCCAGACCTAGCCCTCGCCGTGACGAGAAGGCATCGGCGGGCTCCCCCTTGCACCCCACACATATGTACAGGACTGGATTTCTATATCGATGCTTTACAAAAACATGCCCTGGGCCTCGAGCGAGTCGATCAGAGGCTGCAGAGGCTCGCGCTCCTTCTCGTCAATGAGATCAAAGTTGATGACAAAGCCGATGAAGTGAGTGAAGAGCGAGTTGTAGTGGCTCTGAATCCCCAGATGGCAGAACTTGTCAAAGTGGTTGTGGTAAATGTGCGCAAAGACACGGAACATTTGGCGGAAAATGTTTTTGAGAATGCTGGTGAAGTGCGGCGGGAACGGCACGCCGACCTTGGTGGGGAAAATGGTCTTGTCTTCGAGCTTGGACGTGATCCACGAAAACGTGTAGTCAATGTAGGTGGCTGCGGGCAGCCGCACGGCCTTCTTGGACGCATCTATCCACAGATAATCGACTCCGGGACCGGCGTTCATGGTGGGGCAGGCCTGTGGGGTCACAAACTCGGAGATGGCGTCGTAGAAGGAGTTGAGCAGCGCGAAAAACTCGTGGGCGTAGAGCGCCAGCCACTCGTTGGTGTCGACGTAGTTGGGCTGCTGCACAATGGTTTTGAAGTTGCCGGTGACCAGCGATTGGCGCACAAACGGCTGGCACATGAACAGCGGCTTCTGCTGCACCTTGCCGCCGTTGTTGGAGCTCGCCACGGTGTTCTGGTTGGAGTTGTTTGTGTAGCTGGTGGCCCGGCTTATGCTAGAGAGAGATGACGACGACGACACCGACAGCGTCGACGCCGACGCCTGCAGCTGGTTGGGTTGTGTCTGCTGTGGTTTGGACTTCTTGGAGCTTCGTCCAAATCCTCGGCTGGGTTAGAGGGGCTATGTGGTGGGTTCTGCGCAAATACTCACCTGAAAGTGTTGAAGAAGGACATTGTGTGGGGTGGGAAGGGTGGTGTGTTGTGTTTGTGTTTGTGTTTGTGGTGTTTGTGTTTGTGTCGTATCTGTCTGACTCTGTGTGTGTCTGTGTCGTATCTGTGTCGTATCTGTGTCTGTGTCTGAGTCTGTGTCTGTGTTGGACTCGCGACCTTTCTGTGTAACTTGTCTGAATGCGTGTAATGTGTCGAATTTGCTTCTGTGTCGCTTCTGTGTCTTGTCGCTGCCGTGTCCACTTGGTGTCGCTCTAGGTCTTCTTCCGCGTCTTTCGTGTCTGTGTTTGGATCAACTGGTGATAGTGAGGTGGTGATCTAAAAGTTGGTGCACACAGCTTGGGTGTAACGTGTGTGGATATTAAGGTTGCACTTTGTGTGTGTGGTGGTCAATCCAGGGGTAAGGGGCAAAACGAAACTCGCAGAGAAGAGACGTCCCGTGAGAGGCCGAGACCTTGTGTTATATGGAGGGGTCGGCTGTTTGTGTCACTTATGCATTCTCGGAGATGGCCCCAAATCTCCCGCTCTCACCTGACCCGTCACACGCAAAAAAAATACCCCTACCGTTACACCTTGCACTGCTGTAGATCGCTTGACGTGTCTCTCTTGCTTGAACCAAGCCTAAGAGATCTGTCTTGAAAAGTGGTGCGCGTGCTTGAACCTAATCGGCCGTGTCAATGGCGGGGAGGAGAGCGGTTTGCGTGTGAGCTGGGCCATGGGAGTCTGCAGAGAGCTGTTTGTGGCGTTTCCAGGGTCCGGGGACGTTATTTTGGGGGCTGCTTTTGTGGCCTCAAAAGTTCGGCAAGCTCACGAGGTGCTTTTAATGTGCTTGCTTTTGCCGCAGCTGCAGGCCTAAAACGTGGGACGGGTTTTACGCGAAAAATGGGAATAAAAATGAGACAAATCGAGGGGAATTTGCTGGCAATTCAACAGAAACATCTGCTTTTGTTAGATGCGTAGCTGACGAATTTCTCGAGGCATCCGCCGAATTCTGAGTAGCTAACCGCGTGGAGCTGTATTTATGGTTGAAGTGGGAAAAAGAAATGACGGCAAAATTGATAAATACGAAGAAAATCGAATCACCCCGGGCAAAGAACAAGCAACGACGTAGCAAGTCCCAGTGCGGTGTGTGAGTGGCAGTTTTTTTTTTGCCGTCTTCGGGCAGCGATTTAGACGAACGCATTATTTAAATCACGTAATTCTCACGTATCGATCACAATAATTTTATATTTATCACACTTCGTATATCTGGCAAGTAAACGTCAAGTATCTGAGATGTTTCACTCCCAACATTACTCTCCAAATTACTCTCCAAATTACAGCACCACAAACCCCGATTCGACTCAAAAAAAAGCACTGAAATTTCAGGAAAATCAGATTCGCTACTTTCCGTCCGTTCCAGCAGCATGTAATTATCTCCCACATCTTCCCAATACTCCCCCATCACCTGAAACACAACCCCTTTTAACACTCCACATTCACCCACCTGCAGCATGCATCGTCATATCATCATGATCAACCAACGGCTTTCGATAGACGGGAACATTTGCACGGTGCGATACGTCGGATCGGACGTGCCCGTATGGCCCGGCGAAGACGCGATAGGCGTGGAATGGGACGATCCGGCTCGAGGCAAAAACGATGGAGCTGTCAAGGGTACACAACTGTTTGAATGCTCTCAACCGGGCGCGGGATCATTCCTGAAAAGCGTGTCGTTGGCCAAGAAACAGGTCCGATATGGCACGTCGTTTGTGCACGCTGTTGTCGAGCGATACGCGTCGGAATCGCGTGTGGAGGAGATCAAAATCGGCTCGAAAATGGGCCAGGTGCTGGGGTTCGACAACAAGGGTCTGGAGAACCTGACAAGCATCAATCTGGCCAACAAGGGCGTTTCGGAGGCTTCTAAGATAGAGACCTTGCCACTGAATCACGTGGTTCATCTTGATCTGTCTTTCAATCTCTTTACCTCATTTGATACGGTTCTTCAGTGTCTCCAAACGACTCCTAATGTCGAATGGATGTCTTTGAACGGCAACAGATTCAGAGTGAATTCGGAAGACATCCCGTCGTCGGTTTTTCCGTCCCTCACATCTCTCTCTCTGACCAACACTCTGTTGTCCGAAAAGGAGGTTCTTCAAGTCATCAAACACTTCCCCAACCTCACCCATCTCGTATTGGCACACAATGAGACCATCCAGTCGATCGATCTGCGAGCCACCCAGTTGCAGTTTCTCGATCTGTCTTTCAACCACCTGCATCTCCTCTCAGACTTCCAATTCCCTTCTTCGTTGACGTCCCTGAATCTGTCTCAAAACAGGCTGGAGAACGTGACTGTCAAGACTCTGCCAGCTTCAGAGTCGCTCAGAGAGCTCGATGTGTCCTACAACAGTCTCCAGTGGTCGGACTTTGACCAGCTGTGCATCATTTACCCCTTTTTAACGTCTCTACGAATCAACGACAACCCATTTACAAAGGAAGACTTTTCCACCAACAATCTGTCTGTTTCGCCAATTGATTCACAAATCATTGCTCGATGGCACAAGAAGCTGACCACGCTCAACGGCCGGTTTGTGGCTGATCAGGAACGTTCAGACAGTCTCATTTACTTTGCAAACTCCGTTCTGCAAGGCAAGATTGACTACCCGAGAGACCAGGGGGCAAATAAGACGCATTTCGACTCTCTAGTCTCATCTCTAGGTATCACACGGACCCAGACTGCTCCCCGGGCGGCCGACGACTTTCCCACCGCTCGTCAGGCGTTTGTAAAGGTCACATATACCACTTGTGTGGACCGGGAAGAGAGCACTACGACGCAGAGACTCAACAAACAGAGCTCCGTGCAGAAGATGAAGTTTGGCGTGCTCAGAAAGAGGGGCTATTCGCCTCTACATGGCTGTATCATTGTCATTGACGATATTGAGGTCTACGATGAGCTCAAGACGTTGGATTTCTACGGGGTGACGGATTCCACCAAGGTCCAAGTTTGTATAGCCTAGGCGAGACCTGAGGATCAACTATATAACTAATTATTGCATACATTAACTGAGACGAGGTCATTGTTGAATGCTGGAGTGGGTAAAGACGACAAACGTATCTAAGCTACATTGATAGACAATACAATACTACTTGTAGTCAACAATACTATGTTACCAGCTTCCGACATTGTGATACAGCGTGAGTCGAAGAACCTCTACACATGGCTACCACCCATCTGTGTAATAATGTAATAAGTATTTTGTTGTGCCAGTTTCCTACCAGCAACTTTTGCCACTGGTCCCCCTCAAACCACTCTCCTACGTCTGCTGACCATCTACTCATGATAAGACCACAGACCGTCGCCCAGATAATGCAAAAGTTCGACTCCAATGCCGTTGTTGACCTCCTCGATCTCCTTGGTCGACATGGTCAGTTTTCCCACGGCCAGCGCGTGCTCCTTGCCCTCGGCGGTGACTATCACAATCTGGTCCTTCTCCATGGGCTCGTCGGGCAGTTCTGCGCCCTTGGACGTGAGCCCTCGACACATGATGTTGGCTCCAGACAGCACAAACTTGATGGCGCCGCGATCGGTCTTTATCGAGGGGAAGTACTGGGGAAACTGGTGGACCAGATGTAGCGACGGCACAAGCTCGTCGTCAAAGTGCTGGAAAAACATGACCTTGCCGTCAATGGTGTACAGCGAAATGCGCTCCTGGCACTTGACGTGGACCAGCTGGGCCTTTTTGGGGATAATCTGGTCCACGACGGGCTCCATGGCGGGGAATTGGGCCACGAGCTTGGCCTTGAGAGCGCGCTGCGACGACGACTTGACGTTGGCCTTGGAGTTGATGTTTTCGTGCGTGAACTTCTTGAACATGGCGTGTAGTTGACGATCCAGACAAGGGCTTGATGGATGCCGGTTAAGACGATGGCTCTTGCAGATTTGGTGCACAAGGTTTGTCTTTTTTGAAAAGAAAAAGAAAATGAATAAATCGCTAATATATTACATATAAATACGTAGCAATCATGAGTTGGCTTTCAATGCACTTTATTCGTTCAATACAGTCTCAATAATTGTCTCTATTCCCTCTGAAAGCTCCAATTACTACTTCTCGCCGACGCGCGCTGAGTCAGCAGAGCTCTGCGGCGCCACTCCAGATTTTCAAAAATTGTCATATTTCCGATATAGTGTAGGGGTTATCACTTCCGCCTTTCACGCGGAGAACCCGGGTTCGATTCCCGGTATCGGAGTGTTTGAATTTTTTTTGCGAAACGAGAGTGAGAAGAGTATTTTTTACGTCCCAGAGAGGTTGTGGTATTTAAAAGAGAAAGTGGCGACTTTGAGCTATTTCTGGTTTCTGTCAGCTCTTCCAGTGGACTTGTCTTATTTATATGTCATCTCATGTGTATGCAGATTAGGGTGTGCAAGAGGGAAAAGTAGGAGTATGAGTGTGAGATGAGGGTGTCTGTTAGTCAGCACGTTCAGAAGGAAGCAAATCACATAATCGAAGGTTTGAAAAGCAATTCATTACACCCGCTTCATCGCTTCATCGCCTCAACTTCTGCCTTAGTTCTTTGCCGTTTTCTTCTTTTTCCCCCCCTCATGCACTCCATGCACCAACTTTGTCTGTCATTATCACGATCACCATGTACAGCACCTATCAGCGACCAGCAGGGTACCAGCCGCGGCAGCAGCAGCAGGGCGAAGAGGATCGGCGTCCCGCGCACCGACGGACCGTGGATCACGGCTCGGCGTTTGGAAAATGGCATTTGGACCGTCTGAGCGGCCGCACGATCCAGCCCGCCAACATGCGATCCGAGCAGTCCTACATTGTCGATCTGCTTCCTCCGTCGGCGTACACAAACATGAACGGCTCGCTGCGCTCGACCAACCCCCACATTACGTCTGTGGCGGCCACTCCGGCCAAGTTCATCCAGGTGGCTCTCAACAAGGTGCGGCATCCGGTGTACTCGGCTACTTGGACTCCGGACGGCAGAAGACTGCTGACGGGCTCCATGTCCGGCGAGTTCACGCTGTGGAACGGCATGACGTTCAACTTCGAGTCGATTATGCAGGCCCACGAAAGCGGAGTCCGTTCGCTCAAGTACTCGCATTCTGGAGAGTGGCTGCTTTCTGGAGATCACGAGGGCAACGTCAAGTTCTGGCAGCCGTCGCTCAACTGCGTCAACGTCATTGACAAGGCCCATCGCGAGTCGATTCGCGAGCTGGCCTTCGCTCCAAGTGATCACAAGTTTGTCACCGGCTCAGATGACGGTCTGCTCAAGATCTGGGACTTCCACGAAAGCAGCACGGCCGAATCGGTGCTCAAGGGCCACGGCTGGGACGTCAAGTCCGTGGACTGGCACTCGGAGCTGGGGCTCATTGTGTCTGGCTCCAAAGATAACCTCATCAAGCTGTGGGACCCCCGAAGCGCCAAAAACGTCAACACCTTCCACGGCTTCAAAAACACCGTCATGAAAACCACCTTCCAGCCCACGGGCACAAAAAGGCTGCTGGCCGCGGGCTGCCGGGACCGAACGTGCCGAATTCTCGACCTGAGAATGCTCAACTCGGGTTCTTCGGAAGCTGGACCTGCTGCAGGAGGAGCTACAGACATGCCGACTCGAGGAGACCGGTCTATGGCCGTGCTGCGAGGCCACGACTCGGACGTCTTCTCGCTCACGTGGCACCCCACCCACGCCAACGTGGTCACTTCGGGCACCAAAACAGGCTCCATTTACACGTTCAACGTCGATACAACCCCCGCCGGAGGAGCGTACGGACCCGACTCGGGGATTCTGCCCGTCAACACCATCCCCTCGGCCCACGACTACTGCGTGTCGACGCTGGACTACCATCCCGAGGGTCACGTGCTCTGTTCCGGCGGTCTGGACCGAATGACCCGTTTCTGGGCCAGACCTCGGCCCGGAGACCCCACCTCCTTCAGAGACAAGTACTACGAGCCCAAGGAGGAGGGCGTGTCTGTGAAGACGCTGCCGGGCGTGAACAACGCCACCAGTCGGGCTGGTATGGCTCGTGTGGAGCACGTGTCCACGCAGCACTTTAACACTGCCCAGCCGGAGGTGACGGAAGATGAGCCGGTGTCGATTCCGGGTTTCGCGAGGTAGGAGAGTGGAGCACGTGACCGGTAGGAGAGTGGAGAAACTATCGGTCACGTGTTCAAGGGGGCATGTGACCAAGTGGCACGGTGACACGTGATGCGACTTGATAGTCACGTGACTCAACCAGTGGTGGCGTATTACTATCGCACACAGCGAGACACGAAAGTACTCCAGATTGTTCAGACCATGGACGACTTATAGCATAGGAAAGGCGTCGAGACTTGGATAGTGTCTGAGTGGGTTTTGTTCGAACTCGCTTTGTAGACTCGGTTTTGGTAAGGCTCGATTTCGGCAGAAGACGGTCCTCGTCCACTCTTTTTGCCTCTCTTTCAGTTCAACTGAACTTGTATTTTAATTAATGAATTGTATGTTACTAGTACAATGTTGGCTCTATGATGAGTACAGCTCGTCGAAGTGGGCCAATGTACTGAGAGGGACACTGTTCCACATTCTCTCATCTGGAAGAGGGCAGAGCCAAGAAGTTCGGGCCGTCTTCGATAGAGAAATCGGAGACGGTCATGGAGTTGAAAATCGACTTCTCTTAGTCATTGAATGTAGGAATAGTATACATATACAATTCATTTATCAGTATTGTGTAGGATTAGGAATCGTCGTATACTCCTTGATGGTCAGAGTATGTAGTGTAAGCAATACTGGTGTGTAGTCCGTCGAGCGTGCCAGCCAAGAATCGAATCAGCCGCGGACCCGGAGACTGACACACGCCGTAACTGTTCTCGTTACAATCAACCGGTAGAGCCAGAAAATGATCCGTGTCGAGGGATTGAGATGCAATTGGTGTTGTTTTTATTTAATCAAAACTGTTGCGGAACGAGACCTCACTGTGCGAGCACTTTGTTCCGATTTACTGTCTGCAAGTACCATGTGTAACAACAAAATGTACGGTACGAAGAGACAAGCCATAGGGAACTTCTCTTAATGCTACATCGAACACCCCCATTTCAACATTCGAGGTCTCGAGCCATATCTAAGACGTGGGTCTGGCATGAGTGGGTTGTATATGGCAAGCATTTTTTTGGCTTGATCTCAGTGTCTGTACCGTCACTCTTGACAAGAAAAATATAATAAAAATAATTCAAATAAAAAAGAAATCTTAAATAAATTAAATAAATACTTTGAGCATTTCAGAGTAACGTTGGAGTGAAATCGTTCGACGTGTTTGATCCATTCAAGAGGAGCTAATGAACTCGACTCTAATTAGCTAGTGGCTTTGCTCACTTCTGGAGCGACACGCAGAAAGCGGTATTCAATCTGAATCATTCTACAATTGCCGATGTGCTGACAGCCAGTTACAGACAAGCAGTTTCTGACCGCGTGCTCGAATATACTGAATAAATGTACTAAGCGTCTGTATGTGTGGCCAGCCAATATCAGTGGTGCCATCTTATCTTTCCTATGAAAGACATTGGCCCTTAGTGAGCAGACTTGTTTGGGCCCCTCTTTGATAGCCTGATCTAACATGATTGCTAACGTGCTCGATCGAGTCGTCCAAAGACACGCACACTGAAACAAGTCAGCTCCAGTGATACAAACGCTCCAGACACCAATTGTATCCACTTCTTTGGGTGCGTTCTGACGATTCTTCAGCAAGTCAAGAAATGCTCACTGCGTTCGCAAATCTTTGCTTCCGTCTGTCTGGATTTGAGACTGAGTGTCATGAAGGTGAGCACTTTTGTTTACATTGACTTGACTTCTTCTGTTCTTGGCTCCAGCAGCTTCTCTCATCAGCACAGTGGCATTGTTAGCCCTCATCTGTCTATATCATTAATTGCATTATATCTAATACTGGCTGTAGTTTGGCTCATCCGAGATGATCATTGGCTTTATGCCAAATAGTTCCGAAATCCAAGTAGAATGAAGACACCCTTTATAACAATTGGAGCCGATACTTGAGGTTGCTTTACTGAGGGGCCACCAGTATTTATACCCCAGCAAACTTCCCAAGTCACCCAAACAAGCCAGTCTTCTGCAAACTACAAGTAACAAGTAACAGCCTACGTTTCACCAGTCTCACTCTCGAGCCTACAGGTGCGTACCTGATACATCTCGCGCTCGAGCTCGTCGTCAAACATCTACTCTCGAGCCACCCACCTCAAAGTGCATCACATCTTTCTTGGTTTCCCCATCGAGAGCCTCCTCACTCCACAGTCGGTGAGCTCGATTGAGTGCGACACTTGTCATAACAGAGCAGTTACATGAGTGCCAGTGAAGCACACTTCGAGCCACTTCTCACGTGAGCTGGCAAACCGATGGAGTCGTTTTGTCAATGATACACCAGCAAACAGCTCTTGTAGTTATCTTGACACGGAGTCTTTGCTAGGTATGACTAACGTAATAAAGATGATGTAGTCATTAGCAACAAAACCTGTGATGTCAGAATTCAACAGTCGACCCGATCATGTTGTAGCTGTTGCGGAAGAGTCTTTGAATCAATGTCCACCAATCACCTGGAAACGTCCTTGCCAATCCACCGTCCTGAAGTCGGTAGTAAGCCCTTGAATCAACTAAACATCAAATCACCATTCTCATTGGTTGAGGCTATTGTTGGGAATAGTGAGACGCAGAGTTCTGCTGGGGGTACCTATTTCGGTGTTCCAAATGAATCAGAGGTGTGAGTAGTGGTTCAATCGGTAAAGAAAACCCATGTTCCAAACAAAAATCTACAAATTGAGACTCCGCGTCACACGATTTTTTGAGATATTCTGCTTTTTACTGTCAATGCTCTAAGATTTTCGGTCAAGCTTTACTTGCCATTTAGTTATAGTGCCCAAGAAACGAGTTTCACTGAACGCCTTGAGATGGCGCTTGAGCATGGTACACTCGACCAATAAACCGACTGACTAAGCACTTTATGGGCCTTCATTGAGCTACTACGTGTGCTCTGTACGAGCTATAGCGGATCCATTGACTCTGGCTACCTCTTTGGCCTACTTGACAAAGCTGCGGACCTGGCGCATCTGCTACTTTTCGTACCAGTTCTACCCACCCAACCGACTGCTGCCTTTCGTTCTCTCCACATTCATCATGGAGATGTTCACATCCATCTGGAGATGTTCACATCCATCTGGAGATGTTCACATCCATCTGGAGATGTTCACATCCATCTGGAGATGTTCACATTCATGCTGGAGGTGCTCTTCTCACTTTGTCACTTTGAATACCTTTCGTTTCTGACTGTCTACGCTCAGATTCTGACATTTGCTGTGGCTATAAAAGTACGAGTACAGTACAGTAGTACAGGTACAAGTACAGCTGTTAGTAATACAGTCATGAGACTAATGATTCTGTGACTTACTGTGGTTATACTAGACGTCAGAAACTAGCTACTTGTATGACTCTCGAGTATACGTCTCGCTCTACAGCCTACATCTCAATCTCGAGTCGTCGTGAGCCTACACAGTTCACTCGAGCCTACAACACTCTCCAGACTACAATACCCTCCAGCCTTGCAACAGCTCTCGAGCCTCCAGGCCCCAAGTCTAGACTTGCTCTCGAGAACCTACATGTACAGATTTCTCGCTCGCCTCGCCTGGAGATCACGGAAGCAAAAGTCTCAGGACCACTCTCAAGCCCACGGCTTCTGGTACTGTCGACTTCTCACTCGGCCTACTGCTTTCGAGTAGTCTGTTTCTCTCGAGATCTCTTTCAAGCCTACGATTCCATGCCTCTTGCCTGAAGCCCACTTGAAACCGTACGGCTTGCTACAAATAGGCTCCTCTTGCTTTGCCTGGAGACCACTTTAAAGCCTACGGATTTCTCCAGGCTCTCGCCCGAAGACCACTCACCACTCTCAAACCTACAGTTTCTCGTGGCTTTCTTGTGGCCTTCAAGGCTCTCACCGGAAGCACACGAAAGCCGTAGGTTTACGAGTGGCTTCCAAATGCTTCCAACTTCTCACGGAAGCACACGAAAGCCTTCGGCTTCCGAATACTTCCGACTTTCAAGGCTCTTACCGGAAGCACACGAAAGCCTTCGGCTTCCAAATGCTTCCGGCTTCTTTCAATCGTTTTAGTTCATTAACTATGCATCTAGTTCTTGGGGGGGTTGTAGATAAACTTTCGGTTCTTGATGGGAGACCACTTGAACTTCTTGAGGTAGACCGACAGACCCAGCATGGCGGAAATGACAATGATGGCCTTGAGACCCAGCTTCTTTCGCTCGTCATGCTCGGGCTCGGCGGCCCAGGTCAGGAAGGCAGACACGTCCTTGGCCATCTGCGAGGTGGTGGCGGGAGTGCCGTCCTCGTACTCCACAACGCCGTCAAACAGAGTTCGGGCCATTCCGATGCCTCCGCCGGGGAAGTAGGGGTTGTAGTTCATGCCGGGGGCCAGCACGACGCCGGCGGGGGGCTCGTCGGGGTAGCCGGTCAGCAGCGCGAAAATGTAGTCCGCGCCTCCGTGTCGGGCCTTGGCAATGAGCGACAGATCCGGGGGAAGAGCTCCCTGGTTGGCGGCTCGGGCAGCCTGCTCGTTGGGGTAGGGGCCGGGAATGTAGTCGGCGAGCTTGCCGGGCCGCTTTCGGGGGTTGCCCTCATCATCGGGCTCGTCGTCGTACTCGAGCTCCTCGGCAAAGGCCTTGGCCTCGTCGGTGGTGTGGGTGACGCCCACCAGGTTTCGCCAGGCGATTCGGTCCAGCGAGTGGCACGCGGCGCACACCTCCTTGTAGACCTGGTAGCCTCGTCGCAGCGACGCGTGGTCAAAGGTGGAGAGCATGCCGTTCTGGGGCCAGGGGTACTCTGCCGGGTGGAGACCGTGCTCGGCGGCGGTCATGGCCTCGGCCTTGGTTGTGTAGTAGTACGTGGTGGTGGCACCGGCACACACGGCGGACGAGATTCCGAGCAGGGCCTGTCGAAGGGGGATTGCTTTGAACATCTGTGTTAGTGGTGATTGTGTAAGTGGTGATGTGGTCATGCAAGTCTTGATTGGTTGAGAGGAGTGGATGTGAACACAGAAAAATGAGGAGGTTGGATATCGAAGTCGTAAATCGCTCTAACACAGTCTTATGGCACAGTCAATGTTGTTTCTCGGTCGCAATGTTGTTGACGTTGTTACTGTCGTCGTTGTCGTGTAGTTGCTGTGTTGTGTGTTGTGTCGTGTGTTGCGTGTTGTCTGCGTAGCATATCGCAAGTCGTGTATCTGACAAGTCACTCTGGATCGATCTATCTCTCGAGAGCCGCAATGTCTCCATATCGCAACGTCTTCATATCGCAACGTCTTCATATCGCAACCATCGACGTGTCCACATCTCAACATCCTCCTCCATCTGTGTCTCTCCACTCCTTGCGGTAATACTCCAAACACCATGTCGCCAACTTCCGCCAAAGCAACAGGCAATTGACCGAAGCCACGGCTCCAGCCAACGCCCACCATGGCCTCCAACAACCATTGCCAAATACTCACCCTGGATATCGGTTACAAAAGTGGTGACAAACCTTTTGATGGAAGAGTGTAGCAGGCCGAGTTAACGCACTTGGGTGGTAAAAAATGCGGGAGCAGGATTAAGCACCGCTGTGATTGGCTGATTTCTAAATGTGGTTTGGGACCACTGTTGTCGTGCAAAGAGACTGCTGCCATTGGTCTTTGGAGTTTAATAAGAGGACCGACGTCTGACACGGGCGTTTGTGTCCCTTGCAATTGTCTATATAAAGCCCCTTTCGCCCACATAACCGACAAATAATCATTCTACACCACTGCTCTTTCTTCCATCCCAGCCATCCCCAACTCCACGCCAGATTGCCAATTGTTCACACCTCTTCTCCCAACCAATGACAATTAGCGTATATTATAGAACCCTAACCCACGCCTGCCAAAAATGAAATTAGCCTCGAAACCATAATATGGTATGATCTGGGGGGTGCGAGTACATACATACTAGTTATAATGCCAGCTCGTAACCTGAAATACAGGTTTCCATAGCTCATATCCTGTAGCCCGAGTCCTTCGTCATAACCTGTAGCCGGAGTCAGTAGTCATAACCTGTCTGCACCGCTCAATGTCATAACCTGTCAGCTCTCTCGGAGGTCATAACCTGTAGCGAAGTTTATGGCGCGACCTCCCACCACATAAAGTTTACAGCTCATAACCTGAATAGGGTTCAGACCAGCTCATGCCACCTACGAGTACGATACATACGGAGCACGGAATACTCCCTTTAGCAGTTAGTGTGGTTCGGAGGGTATTAGTAAGCCAGACAGAGAAACTCAATATTTGATTCTTACGCGAGCCCAAAAAATCAAATTTTCTAAATTTGCCCTAAAAATGGAAAAATGGGTACCATTCTAGTCGCGCGTTTTCCACAAACACCACCCTACCATCCATATACTCTTTGCTCCACTCCCTTACCCACCCCCTTCTCTCACCATCCAGACAACCCTAATTCTGGGAAAAGTTTATCCAGCTGTCATAATATCCCAGGACGGCGGAACTTCCCCAAAACCAGCACCACACGGTATCTGCGGCAAATGAACAACAGTGCGCCGGCCATTGTGCGGTCGCTGGCTCTTCTCAACTCGCTGCGCGACCGCACCGATCTTTTATCGCGCCAGCTGGAAGATTTGACGTCCAAGTGTTCCTCCGACCCCGACGCGTATCCTCTGTCTTCTGTTTCGGTGCGACGAGAGATATCGAGCATCTACAACCAGCTGACCATGCTGCAGCACAATAGCGCCGTCAAGGCTGCTGACGTGGCTCGTTTGGTCGAGAGCGAGCTGGCAAAAGGACACCTGGCTTTACGCGTTTTGGCCAGTGGAGAGGCTGGTGAGCAGGTGAGAGAGGTGGAGGTGGGGGATACAACAGAGGTGTTAGGAGCACAGACGGAGACACAGACACAAACGCAGACAGAAACACAAACACGAGATACGCCAACCATACACCAGGTTGCCTTTGAGCTTCCACCGAGGGAGGTGGGTGGAGACGTGAATGGAGACGTTAACGGAGACACGAACGGGGACACGAACGGAGACACGAACGGAGACACGAACGGAGACACGAACGGAGTTACAAACGGAGTGTTGGAGGAGAACCAGCTGGAGGAGGCCGAAGAAACGGCGACAGCTCAGGCGATACACGCTAGCGGGGGATTGAATGGGGTGGATACTGTGGAAAAGATTAGTCAGGAGTCAGCTCTGGTTCAGGAGTCAGCTCCGGTTCAGGAGACAGCTCTGAGTCAGGGCGATTCGGCGGCCCAATCACCCGCTCAATCACCCGCTCGATCGCCAAAAAAGAAATCCGGCAAGTCGCCAAAGAAAAAGGCCGAGGCACTGCCGGAGTCGCCTCCAGACAGCATTCCCGCGTCTCTGTCGGTGCATTCGCCTCCTCCGGCCGCTGCGACGTCCGAAGAAGCCATTCCGCTGATTCCCTCGACGCCTCCGGACGACGAGGACAAGAAGCAGAGCAGGTCGGTGCGGCGCAAGCGAGACAATCGCATTTTGCATGAGCTCAACTCGCTGGAGATTGCCAATGCCGACGAGGAGGCGTCCAGGACTAGGACCAGGAAGAGGCGGCGTTCTGGGGGGGATCTAAAGGAGGCTACCAGCAAGGAGGAGAAGGAGGGCAGAGATGAAGAAATGACCGAGGAGGTTGAGGAGGGGGAGGGAGAAGGAGAGGTTGTTGGAGATGTCGAAGCCGAGGTTGATGAGGTCGAAGCTGAGACTACTCCAGTTGAAGCTCCTCCAGTTGAAGCTCCTCCAGTTGAAACCCAGTCAACCCCCGCAAAACGAAGAAGAACCCGATCTCAAAGCTCGTCCAAGGAGAAGCCTGAGGAGGTGGTCAAAGAGCAAATCGTCGCCAAGGAGGACGCAAAGGAAGAAGACGGAGAACAGACGTCTGTGGACTCGGAAGACGGAGAACAAACGTCCGTGGACTCAGAAGCAGCAGACCAAACGACCCAGGATTCTGAAGCAGCTCCAGTTGACTCGCCAGCTACCCCGCCCACTCCGCCGCTGGAAGAGGTGTTTTGCACGTGCCGCAAGGGCTCGCAGGGCCGCATGATTGCGTGCGACTCGCCAAAGTGCAAGACCGAGTGGTTCCACATGAAGTGCGTGGGTCTCAAGCATCCTCCAAGGGGCGACTGGTTCTGCGACGTGTGTGCCAAGCTGCAGGCTCGCAAGAAGGAGCCAAAGGCGAAGACGGCGAAACCGGTGGAGCAAACCGAACCATCTCGACCTCGGAGGACGAGGAAGAGGTAGTGGGGGGTGTTGAGAGCTGATGCTGGGCACTTCGAGTAGAGTGAAAGCTCTGTAGTTGGCTGATTACGGATATGGACTACATTTCTACTTTGTTAAGTGATCTGGAGGTGGTACAGTTCAGTCTGAAGCTGAGCATTGTCCAGTTTAAGGCTGAGTACGTCCAGTCTGAAGCCAAGTACAGTACCGTTCAGCGAAGCTGTCGAGTTCTGCTGCTCAGTCTAGAACACTCCACTGTCCAGTGATACAGTGCTGTTTAGTCAGAGTGGTGTCTGTTGCTGCTGTTCTGTTCAGTGACTGTTCAGTGATGCACTGTTCAGTGACTTACAGCCCAGTCTGACCTACAACAATTCAGTCTGACACAGCCCAGTGATGAACTGCCCAGGATCCAGTAATCTGTCTGTATGAAGCCATCAGCTCTTCAGGCTAGAGACCTGTCAGAATCTTTGACGCTGCTCAGTGATGCTGTTGAACTTCTGAAGCTGTTCAGTGACAGCCCACGTTTGCACCCCGCCCCATATTTATTACCATCACTATAAGTTATATTAGTCTAGTTAATTTTGATTGAATCATCTAAGTTATGACACCCCTAATGGATAGCACCCCAGTCACCCAGCACTTGACTTACTTACCCTCAGAGTACATACTTAGCCATTCTCGTTCATCTGAAATAATTCATATAAAATGAAAATAAATTTATTTAAGACCGAGGTTTTTTGCAGATAATAGCGACAGCATGGAATAATGCTATAGATGTATTTACAAGCTATGCATTAGCCCATGGCTGTAAATATACACACATCGCTGTTTGATGGATTCGGGCCTGCTGTCTGACTTATCCAATTTATCACCACCACTATAAGTTATATTAGTCTAAGCGGACCCCTTGAGGCCAGACCCCATTGAGGCCAGCCCCCCCTTTCAAACTATATTACTTGAGATGTCACAGACCACGAGCGAAGCGAATGGTCTGTCTATATTTTGGGATGAGTCCTTCAAATACAGATCATTCGCTTCGCTCATGATCTGACTCAATCACAGACCATTCGCTTCGCTCATGATCTGTCAGTTACTTGAACTTTACTTGAAACAAAAGTTGCGCTGGGGGTTGTCTTTCGGTGTTCCAGAGGTGCTGACAGCAAATGAAGCACACCAATATGTAGCCATTTTACGGTTGTGTAACAAATATCAGCCCAAGTGGAGCTGCTGCCTTTCAATATTTCGAGCAGTGTAACGTTTTGTGTTTGTCGTTGATCACGCTCAGACGGGGTATTTGTTGGCTTTCTTTGAGCGATGCCGTATAAGGTGATGTGATTATGAAAAAGCATCAACCTATTCGGGCGTTACCTGTCCGTCTATCAGAAAGAGATTCCACCAGCTGACATTCGCTTCGCTCATGTCAGCAGATAGCTCCTATCTACATCAGTCAAACACCAGCATTCCCTAAATCGCCCATGTAACGGTAAGTGCAGAAATGTAACCTGTCGGTTCTATTTTCACTAATAAGCGAACAGACCCCCTTGAGGCCACAGACCATGAGCGAAGCGAATGGTCTGTCTACAATTTCGCTCATGATCTGACTCAATCACAGACCATTCGCTTCGCTCATGGTCTGTGATTGAAGGACCCGTCTCAAAATGTAATCAGATCATGAGCGAAATTGTAGACAGACCATTCGCTTCGCTCATGGTCTGTGAATCATCTATCCAATATATTAGAGTGTATATAATCAGAGCCTGAGCTCGGCCCGGGTGTAGCAATACTACAGTATCGTACAGTATCGTACAGTGGGGCTATTAGTGCGATTGAGGGCGGTCACGTGTATGGGTGCATTTTTGTTCCGCCCCCCGTTACTGCCACATACCAGGCTCACACATGTAGAGCCACGAGTAGGCGACAAAACTGCCACACACCCCGAGAGCCGAATAAACGGACATGATCATGAGACCCAGAAACTCCATGTTGGGGCGGCCGTCCAAAATCACCGACAGAGCGACCACGGGAACGAAACCCATCTGGTAGAAGAAGGAGGCGCGGTCGAGCAGAAACTCGCGGGTGGTGATGCTGTTGCGGTGGTCCGACACCAGCCGGTGGTTGAACCACAGAAAGTACATGCAGAACCACGCAAACGTGTACAGAATCTTGACCATGAACTCTGCCGACGTGTAGATGAGCGGGAACAGCGAAATGTAGCCGGAGATGGTCAGCGGGATGAACACCAGCAGCAGCCGTTTGTCGCGCAGCACCACAAACGTGAACGGAATGATGATCATCAGAATCGCCTTTTCGTGCACGTGCCACCCAAACAGAAACGACGCGTACGCGCAGTACGTGATGGCGCCCACAAACCGCGCGTACGTGGGTTTCATCAGCAGCGGACCCAGCCCCAGCAGCTGGTAGAAGAGCGTGAGGAAGAAGGTCGTGGAAGGAGACACGTTGGGCAGCACTCCAAACGCCACGTCTCCCACAATGCCCCGGGTTCCTCCCGAGACGGCTCCGCGGCCCTTCATCACCGTCACGGCCACCTTGTCGGCAAACGAGTACAGGGCCCAGAAGTTGGGGGCCCAGTAGGCGTGGGTGAGGCCTCTGGAGAACGGGAAGAGGCGCGATTTGAGGTTTTCGAGCTGGCCAAACGCCACAAAGGGGCCGAAGCAGACCGTGAAGGTGCCGACGACAATGAGCCCCAGCAGCAGCGTGTCTCTGAAGTTGATCCGGAGACTTTTGAACGAGTTTCCGGGGATCACCACCACTCGCAGAAGATAGACAAAGTAGGCCGGAGCAAGGTAGAGATAAATGTGTTTGAAGCACAGCAGAATGGCAAAGAGCGCGCCGCAGAGCAGCGGCTGGCCGTTTCGGGCGGCCACCATGCTGGCGATCATGATGCCGTACATGAAGCCGTTGTACTGGAAGTGGATGTGGTCGATGATGAGTAATCCGGGCGACAGCACCACCGAGGAGGCGACGGCAAACGCCCTCAGCTTGGCGGTGGGCTTGGTTTTTGTGGCCGCCAGCTCGGGGTGTTCTGCCAGCAGCGAGTCCGGGTCTTCGGTCTCTTCCTTGGACTCCTTGATGGTGGACAGCTTACGAGTCACTCCCGCGTGGCTGCCCTTGACGTTGAGGTTCTGGCGGTCCTCCACCGACGAGTTGACGTACCACTGGCACGCCACAAACAGCAGAATCTCCGACACAATGACGGTGGTGCGCTGGTAGGCGATTGTGGGCATTCCGTAGGAGCCCTTGGACACCAGATCCAGAGCTCCGTCGGCAATGACGCTGGCAGGACACAGATGCGACAGCAGCCACTCAAAGTATGCAAAGAACGGCGGGTAGTCGAGCGTCCACTCGCTCACGGCGTTTGTGTACCATTCGCGCACCGGAAGGTGGTAGGTGATGGCCATCCAGTTGCGATGGACCTCAAAGTCGGTGGAATGGTAGGCCGAGAAGAGCAGCAGCTTCAGACAGCAGCCTGCCACAAAGACCGACGTGAGAGAGAGCGGCATGGTCCTGGAGAAGCGTTGGAGACGTGTTCAAAGGTGCTGAGTAGTGTGACGTTGGGCTGACGCGTCAACAAACTCAAACTGGGTGCAGATCGGCAGGTCGAGTAAGGTGTTAACTGGGAGTAGTTGGGGAGGGGGGTGGGAGCATGATTTTGGGCAGATATTTGTATGGCGATGAGAGTATTTGACTACTGATTATTTGGAAAGTTATGTATGATCTTTCTACCTAAGCTCTTAGATTCTCAATCCCGTTTGTCCAACCCCCAATCAGCACCCCCAGCGGACTTTTCAGTTTAACAAACCCCCAACCATATTCCAAGTAATCTCGCTCACCCTCTCTCTACCATCCTCCAATACCCCTCGGCGCTCGCCTGTCGCATCTTTCTGCCCCACCGAATGAACACAAACATGGTCGCACAGCATCCGAAAGCCAGGCCAGCCGCCTCGGCAAAACACCGCGTCAGACCCTCGTTCATGAACCACGGCGTGATGCCATACGAGATGCAGAACGACATGGTGTTGCGAATGAGCATCACCAGCACCATGGAGTCCGAAGTAATGTCCCGGTACGAGTCCACCGCGTAATTGAGAGCTGAAATCGAAGTCAGAGTCCCCAGACCTTTCACCAGACCCATTCCAAAGACTATGGGAAACCAGTGGATGCCCTTGGAGGCCCCCACACCCCATAGAATGAGAGCCGGAGGACACAGAATGAGATAGGCTGCGAGAACCCAGAGTCGATGTTCCGGTTCAGACACGCCACCGTTTCTTCGAGCCAGAAAAATCCTCAGCTTGTCGGAAATGTAGCCTCCGTAGAATGAGAAGATGAATACCATGACGCAGGGAGACAGATAACAGAGTCCTACCATGGAAGCAGGGAAGTCGTAGGGAGGATTGGAAAGCACGTATGAGGTTGTGGCGTTGCAAATGTTGAAGCAAATGAGACCTGTTCCACACATGAAGCCCGAGAAGAGGATTACCGGGTACTTTACCAGCGTAAAGGGACGTACCAGCATGGGAAGAATAGAGAGGTCGTTGGAGACGGTTAAGAGGGAGAGTTTGGACATGAATGATTTCTTTTCAAACATTTCGCCGACTTCTACGTCCTCGGAGAATTGGACTTGTTTTCGGTCCTCTCGAACATGTTTCTTGTCGTCCTCTCGAATGCGTAGTTTTCCGTCCTCTTGAGAAACGTCTTTCTTGTCCTCTGGCACGGTTTCAGTAATCAGAACTTTCTGACTGTTTCTCCTAAAACTCGTCTCTTCAAAAAAGAGAAACAAAAAGACGAAACAAACGGCGTCGAAAATGGAGCCCAAGTAAAGCACCCATCTCCATCCCAGTCTCTGGGTGATGAACCCTGCAAAGACAGGAGCAATGTTGGACGCAAACATCAGAGCAAACCCATAGACACCTATCCATCGTCCTCGCTCGTGCTCAAACCAAATGTCGGACACGGAGACTTCACAGAGAGACTCCACGGAGGCTCCCAGCATTCCTTGGATGATCTTTGAGCCGATCCATGCCCCCGAAGAGTTGATTTTCGGGCCCCAGAGCTGGATCAGAGCTGTTCCAAGCACAGAGAGAAGATACACGGGCCGTTTTCCGTACTTGACGCTCACTGGATGCACAATGATACACCCCAGTCCAAAGAACAGAAACATGTAGCCTGTTCCTTGGTTCATGGTAGCGAGAGGAAGACCGGTGTTTTGAGAGATGGGAATGAAGACCGAGAAGATGGAGGCTGAGGGAACACAGATGGCCACCACATAGAGAACCATACAGAACATGGACAGCAGTTTTCGTCTGCGAGACCAGTTCAGGGGATCGTCTGGGTGGCAGGAAGGGATAGGAGAGAGAATGATCTCTGTCGATTCAACCAGCGGGATTGTTCCGGGGATTTTCATGTTGTTGGATCGATTGTTGATGACCAGATTGTGGGTGTTCAAACATGGGTGTTATATACCGTCTACATATCTATGGGCTCGGCTTCTAGTGCCATGTGTCAGAAAGGGGAAGGGAGAATGACGACGATATAGAGACGATACAGTGAGTGGAATTGAGCGAGAATCTGTATTTCGACAGCAACATGACCAATTATCTAATCCTGCTCCTTATCAGACCTTATCCCATCTCGCTTCGTTCTTCTTCGTATGTTCCCTGCACGATAAGATAAGATAAGAGAAGGCTATTTCGCACCATGTTATTTAGTCATGATGAGGTCATGACAGTAATATTGGTAATCAGAGGATAGCTCCCATGAAGACTTGGCTGATGGATGCATCTCGAAATCGCTCCATAAATAAAACTGAGCACTTGCAGTGTGGGCGGTAGGTGTATTCGTGTGATCGCTGTAACTGACTGAGTGGAATGATAGTCTCGGTACTTACAAAAGTACAAGTAGTCAATTGTTATCCATTGTTCATTACATCAGATTGCAAATACAGTAGCTCAATCCACACATTGCTTAGTGCCATTGACATCTCTTGGTTCAAGCCCATGATAACGCAGACGTGAACAGAAGCTCGAAATCTGACGGAAAACGGAAATAAACCTGCCCGCTATCTCCTCCGGATTACTGCCACCAAATCGGTACCAAGAATCATCTATATCAGACGTCCCTCACTTTGTACTCCCTCTCACCTCCACTTTAAACTTGAAGTGTTTGTGTAACCTGTTTGTGTCCCATACCCCCCCACACTTTATAACTATACTTTGTCTTCTTCCAGGAGACTCTTCTTAACAACAAACATGTACTCAAGATACCACCCCGGATACCTCTCTGACTTCAATACCCCCACAAAGATACCCGCCGTCGTGGCGCCCACCCAGCACCCGATTCCCTCGAAATTTCACACAATGCACGAAAACGGCGAAGAGTACTTTGAGACGTCGACTTCTCCGGTCGTTTTGGAGCTCGAAAAGTCGCGACGAGATTTCGAAAAGAGTGTCGTGAGCGCAGAGACTCACCTCACCACGGCCCTCACGCTTTTCTCAGAGCTCAACGTGCCGTTCCACAGAAAGGCGAGTGCTCTGCTGAGATACCTGCCGCTGGAGGTGCTGGAGAACCTCACCCACATCAGCGACGCCTCGAGTGTCTTCAGCAAGTTCTCGTGCTACTACCAGGCGCACGACTGGTCGACGCTGCTCAGAGTACTCCATGGCGAAAAGGAGGCTCTGCTGTCGCCATCCAACAGATGGGATCATGTTAAGATTGAGGAGCAGTACTACACCGACCCGCAGTTTGTGCCGACCCCCGATTCCAGCCGGAAGCTCTCCTCGGGGTCTTCTACTACCCAGACTCCGGTTGTCAGACGCAAGCGTGTCCGTCAGCCCAGTCCAGAGGTGCACGTTTGTCCTTCCTTGGTTAATTTGTAGGGGGCTGGAGGAGGCTCATGGCTTGAACAGGTAGATAGAGTAATAGATGATATGTGAAGTCTGGGCCGGGCCGAGTTGTTCGAAATGGTGATGAACAGATTGGCATGTTTCATCCATTCAGCTCTCGGAGTTGTGGAAGTACAAGTCCGTGCACTTAAAGCTGTCATTGAACAACCACGTGAACAATAAAACCAAGGCCACAAGTTCAGGGCCACTCATATAGCTCAAGTGTGTCCACTTGTACTCACAACTCCTTTGATGCTCACATTTCAATCGCCATTAATCTCCCTTACTCTCCTCTCAAGGCTCCGTATTGCGCACCCTGCATACGCCTAAACGCTCGTATTCAACGCATTTCAACAGTGACAGCCAAGAACACGTGACAGATATTAATGCGGGCTGGATGCGAGAAGAAGAAGTATTATGCCACGCGAACCTGGAGCGGGCCGTTTATTTCCGATTTCCACGCGCTTTTGCGTTATTTTAATTTCCATGTGATTTTTCACTGTCGCTCTTCACTGAGCTGCATCAAAAAGGCAAGTCCAGAAGACGGTCTGTGATATTGCTTAAAGCAGGCAGCAGCTCATATTCGAGCCGGGCTAAAGCCGAGATTTGGCGTGTCCGTCGATCAGCACGAGCCAGATTGTTTTCGGTGGCAAATCTCGCCTCCAGAGGTTAACGTGTTAAAAATAGCCCGCTGGTGGACCGAGCGTGTTGCATTAACGTTGGTTGTGCTTGAAAGTCCAGATCGGGATTTGAGACCGGAGGGACAGACAACAGCTAAGGGTTGGAGTGGTGATATGAAGGGTGAGGGATGGATTTTGCAGCAGAAATTGGACTAAAGGAGGCCAAATTACGTGAAAATGATTTCTCCCTATTTTTACCTGTTTTCCCCGAATTAATGCGAATTTCTCTTCTCCGAACGCCCTGTCATTTGGACCACGACTCCTGGTGAACCTACAGGTCTGGAGAAGCTCGTGCATGTGAGCGGCACGGTTCGACACGACCCAGGGAACAAGATTGGTGGACACGACAGCCCGACGGACCCAGTTGCCAACCACTTATCATGGCGAAAAAACGAAACAAGAAGACCGCCAAGCCCCAGGATCGGGCCGCCGACGACAAGCCGGAGGGTGTGGAGGATGAGAACCTGAAGGACGAAGCCAACGCCAAGACTGAGGACAAAGAGGAAGCCAGTGAAAAGGTCAGTGATGAGATTGAAGAGGAGGAGAAGGCTGACGACGTGACTGACGACAAAGCCGATGCGTCTGAGCAGGACGAGCCTGAAGCTGACAAATCGGATGAGCCTGAGGTTGACGAATCAGACAAGGCTGCAGCTGACAATGAGATCGAAGAGACAGATCAAAAGCCCGAGTCCGAATCGAGCCAGCCCAAGGAGCCCGAAAGCCAACCAAACCTCTTTTCTCTGTCGGACGAAGACGATTCCGACGACGAGTCCTCCGAGCCGGTTCTTCCCGTGCCTGCTAAGACTGTGGAATCGCCCGTGAAGGCCAAACCTGATGGTGGTCTGAACATCTCCATGACAGAGCCTGTCAAGAGCTCGTCCAAATCGGGGCCCACTAAGGACAGTTTGTCTAGCAAGGACAGCCCATTCAAAGACAGATCAGAGGTGACAGTTCCTTCGGGCGACTCTGACTCGTCCGATTCGGAAATGGAGTTCCCCAAGGTCGTCTCCGACCCCCAGAGACCCTCCACGCCCCCGTCCACTTCCATTGAAGACCCGGATCAGACGCCCGTGGCTCGAGGCCAGAGAAGTCCCCACGTGACCATGGACTCTGCGGCGTCCCTGTCGACTCCCACAGATTACGAACGCGTGTATCGACGCCGAAACACGGCCACCAGCACGCGTTCGCGAATGACGGTGCGAGTGGACACCGGGGACCTCCAGTCGCAGTCGCCCACGCCCAGCAACGGCATTTCCATCGACTCGTTTCTGGAGCAGAAGGAGCTGTCGTTCCGGCTGGTCACGTGGAACGTGCACAACCGGGCTCCCCCCGTGATTGAGGACGAGCATCTGGACTCGCTGTTTCTGCCGCAGAGCGACATCACCGTGCTGGCGCTGCAGGAGGCCGATCCCGTCAGCGGGCTGGTGAGCACTGCGCAGACGCTGAATGGATGGAAGGCTGCTGTTCTGGAGACGCTGGAGAAGGCCAATGAGGAGGCCGGAGAAAAGGACGAGACTGTGGTGACTGCGAAGGAGGTGGATGTTGAGGACGAGAAGGCCGAGCCGAAGATTGAGGAGTTGGAGATCAGTGATGAGGCTGACAAGTCTGAGACTAAAGACAAGTCGGAGAACAGGTCTGAGAGTGACAAGACCGACAAGGCCGACAAGACCGACAAGACCGACAAGACCTCAACTGACAAATCGTCAACCGACAAGGCATCAAAAAGCTCGTCTTCCAAAGCTTCCGACAGCGAATCCGGTTACGAATCGTCTGCCTCTGGCTACGAGTCTTCAGCCTCCAACAAACACGCATACTACGACCCGTACTCCAACTACGTGGTCTCGTCGAACCAGCTCATTGGGCTGCTGATCATTGTGATTGCGCGCAAGTCGCTCATGAGCCAGATTTCCGACGTTCGCGTCAAGTCCGCGGGAACAGGTCTGCTCGGCGTGTGGGGCAACAAGGGCGCGGTTCTTGTGGAAATGCATATTGGTCGCGAAGCCACGAGCACGCAGTCTTCCAAGGGCGGCTTCTTTGTGCCTGGAACCCGCGTCTGTTTCCTCAATTGTCATCTGTCTGCCGGTGACAACAATGTGGTTCGACGACGGTGGGAGATTGACCAAATGTACCGACGTCTGGAGCTGCCCGGACGGCCCGAGTGGTACGCCAAGGTCAAGGAGAACAAGGACGGCAACAGCAGCTCGGCCTCTTTGGCTGCAGACGACGCTCGATATGCCGACTACAACGCGTCGAGCGAGTTTCTGGGCAACTCGACCGAGTCGTCCGAAAGCGACGTCGAGGAGAACGAGAGCATTCGGGGCCCCTTCAGTGCGGCCACGACCATCACCGAAATGTCGCCCAATCTCAACGGACGCGGTTTCGACGACACGGAAAGCGTGGTTTCGGCCGATTCGCGCGCTGGAGGCGTGTTTGACTGGTCCGCCGACGCCGCAGCAGCTGGAGCTCAACGGCCGGCTCGTCCGCACGAAAACTCCAATCTCAGCGTGGTCAGCGAGGCTGTGTCTGCCAGCTCGCCCCCAGGCGATCCTCGCACCATCATCTTCTTCCTGGGCGACCTCAACTACCGGGTGGACAAGACGCACGAGGAGGCGCTGGAGATGATTGAGAAGAACGATTTTGCGGGTCTGCTGGCCCACGACCAGCTTCTCAAGGATACACGAGACGGCCGTGTGCTTGCGGGGCTCAACGAGTACCCCATCAACTTCCCGCCCACCTACAAGTACGTGGAGAACACCGTTTCCGAGCTGGACACGCTGCGAACGCCCTCGTACACGGACCGAATCCTTTCGCGGGCCTGGGGAGGCTGTGAACTGGTGCAGAAGGGATACCACAGCCACATGGAGTACACGGTGAGCGACCACAAGCCCGTTTCCGCCGAGTTTTCGCTCTCTTTGCCACTGATCGACTTTGACAAGCGTGCCCAGATTGTCAACAACTATCTCAAGTCCGTTGGCGTGCAGGAGAATCTCGATCGGCCTGCTGTGTCTGTGTCTCCCATGAGTCTGCGAGTTCAGCTGGCGGTGCTTACGACCCAGACAGTGCCTCTGGTGATCCACAACACGGGCCACACGATTGCGCACTGGGAGATTTCGCAGACGTCCGGGTTCGACGACGAGGGTCAGGACAAGAAGGACTCGTCGCCGAGTATCACGCTGTCGAGTACTGCGGGCCAGCTTCTCCCCGGCGACCAGGAGATTGTGGAGGTCACGTTTTCGGCGGCCATTGGAGCGCCGTCATGTGACTCGTTTGCCATTGTACACGTGCGGGACTCCAAGGACATTTTCGTCGACACGGGCTACGACGTGCTGCCGTCGTGTTTCGGCTCCGATCTCGATTATCTGTCGCGATTGCCGAATGGAGCGCGTAACGGGCTCTCGGACGACGGCAAGGTGGTCAGCAACATGCCCCAGGAGATCTGGAAGTGCGTGGACTACCTGTGGTCTGTAGTTGATCGCGACGGAGAAGGCGGAGAAGACGGAGACCGGTCTGCCCGTCCCAGTATCGAGAAGCCCGGAACCACTGCAGTTCGGGAAGCCCCCAAATCTCCTCTGGTCGGCCTCTTCACGTCGCCCGGAGACCCCCATTTGGAGATGGACATTCGGGACTGGCTGGATACCGGATCTGCGTTCAACACGGAGACTCTCAACGAGAACCCGCTCGGTCCGCAGTCGGTGGCGTCGCAGCTGCATCTGCTGCTGGCGTCCTTGTCGCAGCGGATCATCCCCGAGTACGCCTACCTTTCTGTGCCCGAAAAGACCATTGCTGCGGGCACAGGGAGCCGGATTCCGTTCATGGGCGGAGGAGTGGACAACACCGCGGACGTGGCTGCCCATATTCTGGAAGCCGTGCCCAACGTGAACGCCAACGTGATGATCTACATCTGCTCGTTCATCCGGCTGCTGGTGGACAGAAAGGCCATGACGCTGAAGACGGCTCTGGACGTGTTTGCGCCGCTGCTCATGGACAGTCCCAAGCAGGGAGGCGTGTCCAAGGTGTGGAAGAAGAGTCCCATTAGTTCTGCCAAGCTGCTGCAGCACATGATTGATACGTATTAGGAGTTATAGAAATAGACATTAGCGAGAATCGAGGAGCGAAGCGACGAGATCACGAGCGGACAACAGCTAGCTGGGTCGGACAGCAGCTAGTAGGGTCTGTGGGCTGATGATTCTGTACTTCGGTCTCCTCTCAATGGTTTCGTTCAGTACCACATCCGAAATTTACTGTTAAGGGCCGAAAAAGGATATACAGAGAACGAGCACGACTCGACGTATCAGAGCTCAACTGTGAGGCGTGTATTTTTTGTGGAAATCACTTTGCTGGTCTGGTTCCCCACAGTCACGCAAGTGAAGGGTGCATCAATGTGCTCAGACGACAACCATACTTGAACAACGAAACCTGATATATACGACGTGGCTTCTATTGAGTCGACAGGTGGTTTTTGAGTGAAATGGAATTCGTTGAGAAGGTGTAGCGCTATGGTACTGGACAGGAGTTTGTGTATGTATTATGCAAGTATGGTGGAGGTATTGTGGAGGTATTGGGCTAGTTTTGAGTGAGTGTTTTGTTTGTTCATAGTAACTGAGTAAGTATTGTGTAAGTATTCAGTATGAGTAAGTACAGTACTCAGTATGTTTGAATAAATATGAAGTATCGTACAAAAGTCAAGGGTGACTTTTCTCACCGTACCGGTATTGTAAAAGTGTAATTCAAAAGGGTCTATTTACTGAGAAGCTCAATGTCGTCTAGTGGCCAACTCTTTGGTTGCCAACAAGAGTAATCGTCTCGTCTAGTTACCAGTGGCCTGAACAGACAAAGTAGTCTTGGTCTTGGTCTAGCTAGCGAGCCAGTCCTTGTAGAGAACAGCGCCGGGGACGTCTCCGGTGATCTCAACAACATCGGACTCATCGGTGTACTTGGCCTTGCCGATGGTGATCTGGGATCGGTCGTTATCGTAGATGACCAGGGCTCGAGAGATGACAATGGGTCCGGTCAGCAGGTTTTTACGGTCGTTGGGGGTGACGGAGAGCCGCTCGAATCGACACACGAGGTCGTCGCCCATGTGGATGTACGACGAGAGGTCCACGTCGATCTCGGTGGCTCCAAAGTGGTAAGTCAGCACCGGCTTCGCGTCGCAGGCCACATGGTAGACGTTTCGCGACTTCTTGCCCTCGCCGCCGTACTTCTTGCTGAGCTCGAGAACGGTGTTGTCGGTCAGGTCGGCGGAGACTCCTCCAGTGTCGAGAACAATGCTGTGGTCAATCTCGTTGGCCACGGGCACTCCGTCAATGGAGAAGCCGCCGAGAGGCATGGAGTAGCCGCCCTTGTGGTGCACGTCAATGGTGGTCAGGGGACCCTCGTACTTGGCCTTGTCGAAACCGCCGTAGTAGACGTTGTTGACCACGCCGCGATCCTTCTTTCTTCCGAAGCCGACGGGATTCAGGGAGTTGAGCGAGTAGACGGCTCGCGAGATGGCGCCCTTCTGGGCCAGACCCTGGACAAACGAGGCGTTGCCGTTGTCGGCCTGCGACTGGCCAAAAATGGCAAAGCCGTTCTGCATCTTGGTCTTGGAGACCCAGACCTCAAAGTCCTCGACCTGCTGGCCGGCGTAGCCTACAGTGTCGAGACCCACGTTGCCCTTTCCGCCCCAGTTGTCTCGCTCTCGGTTGTATCGCCAGGTGGACGACTTGGAGACGTCATAGGTGTCTTGGCAGGCGTTTCTGTTCTCGGTGCACTGAGTGGAGTTGGAGCCAGGGACCCACAGAAGAGGAGATCCAGTGTCGAAACACGCATTCACCTTCTGGGGAGGGTTTCCGATTTCGAGATCGGCCTCGTAGAAGTAGTTGCCAAACTGGGTGATGTCGTGGTCGACTCCTCGGGCAGCGAGGTACTGGGCGTTTTCGGAGTCGTCAACGTCTCGTCCTCGAAGAGGAACATGAACGATTCCGGCGGCAGCCACAGAAGCAAGGAGGAGGTTGGAGAAGATCATTGTTGGTTGGCTGTTGAGATAGCAGGTCCCCTGGGGTCTTATATAGCCATTGTTTGTCGAAACGTGGGTCTCTCGAGTTTCCTCAATGTAACATTGACGAGACCCTGTGCTTGAATCATGTCCTTCGTCGTCATATCTGTAGGCCTGCACGAGAAGATCGACATTGCCTTGTGCCGTGTGATTGGGGTTGTGGGGACTGAGGGAGTGGCTGGATTGAACAGACTTAAACCAACAGATTGAAAACAGAACTCGGTAGTCGCTGTTCTCATTTCTGCCACCCCTCCAACCCCCGTCACTGGTATCCACTCCTCACCCTGTCTCAACGGGTAAACTTCCAACGAAGATCGGCGCGGTTAAATCCAGACTAATGCGACATAAGCAAGTCTCACCTGCAGTCTGGATCGCAGCAATCGAGATCTGAGGTTGAGGACTAGTTGGAGACATGTCTTCGAGGATCTGAGTATCTTCAGAAGCCCAATTGAGCTGTGTCAGAGCTGCCAATGGCTCTGTACGAGCACGAGCACTTCAGTCCTAACCCAGCCCACAAACCCTTGCCATCAATCAATCCTCCTCCTGTTCCAAGTAAACTCAACGTTTCTCAGGGTCGTGGAAAAAGCACTCAGGTGGAGAGAGTTGCAGCGAAGCTTGTAGATGCAGGGGGTATAGTCTGGGCCATGGGGCCGTTTGGTGTTGCATTTTTATGACCTGATCAAAGTGTCTGGATATGTACTTTTGCGAGATAGTCATTTCCCCAACCATCAGTGAAGTGCGAGAATGTACCAGTAATGTCATGAACTTCACAGACGGCTAAGTCGAAGAAAGTTCTTCGTTGAAGAAAGACGTTGAAAGTGTCGGATCAGGGAAGACATCAAAGGCAATTCGATCGTTAAGATTCTTCTTTCTGACAGAGACGGAGGAGGCTCGGGGCATAACTGGTACACGTGCTTGTACAGTGGGTGATTGGGTGCTCAGCGTCAAGAAAAAGGGCAAATTTGCCATTCATTAAAATACAGGCATTTAGCTGTCTCATTATTCTTCGTTAGAGTATCGATAGTGCCCTCCTATTTCGTGCGCTCGAGACTCCAATTGGAAGGTCGACTCGGATGATGAGACTCCAATGGGAAGGTCGACCCGGATGATCAGGTTGATTCAGAATGAATAGAAGCTGTGAGCCATTAATTGAGAGAAACGGTTGCATTGAGCGCCTAGATCATTTATACTCTCAACTAGCCCCCCCAATCACCACAACGCTATCCACCCTTAACGACCCTTACTGTTCACTACAGTAAGTTCACAGAAATGGCAAGGTCGTTTGAAGGACATTTAGGCCACAATTTATTATGGTGAAAGGTGAAAACAATTATACATTCCGATTCGTAAGACTCTTCTGCCTCTCACAACATCATTTTATCGACTTCTTGTAGTACTAAAATCTGCAGTTATGACAGATTTTGTTGTCCAAAACAACCTTGCCAATTATCCTCCCAGACTGTACTGTTCACGATTCGTCAATGCCATTACCTCTATCTATGTGCTCTATTTTTCCAATCAGTTCTTGCGGTCCAACAATCCGCCGGCGTGCAAGGAGGCGTAGTTGAGCTTTTTGCCCACAATCTTCTCGTAGGCCTTTTCTCCTCCCCTCACTATCCACGATCCACATACCACAAAGCCGCCCAGAATGGACAGCAGCTTGACCACAAACACGGTCAGCGTCTCGCGCGTGTCGTGGATCTTGAGCGTCACGGGCTCGTACTTGTAGTGGAAAATGACCGCTGGACGAGTGACGAAATGCTCCTGCAGATTGGTCGTCTGTTTTTTGACGGCGTACTGGTACGTGTGGATCTTCTTTCGGCCCGAGGTGTACTCGACCGGCACGGCCGACAAAAAGTACTGGTACGACATGAGCGGCTCTTCAGTCACAGTACTCACTCCGTCCAGAGGATTGAGCACCTTGGGGAAGTAGTCTCCAAACGAGAGCTCGTGGATGGCGTGGGTCAAATTGAGGCCCTCGGACGCCTTCATGGGGTTGAAGAAGTACTGGTTGTCGGGCAGATTGAAGATCTGGAGAGCTCCTTCCACGTGGTTGATGGGTACCGATCCCGAGATTCGACAATGGGGATCTGTGGAGTGTGAACCGACCCGCGAGTGCTTGAACTTGGCCTTTTTCAGCGTCTTGCTGTTCATCTCGTACGCCTTGTTGCTGTGGATCTCGTGCTGCATTCTGGTGGTGCCAAAGTCGTACGTCAGTCCTTGCATGTTGAGCAGCTCGTGGGCGAAAAACGTGTCTTCGGAGAAATCCTGCGCAATCACCTTGATGCTCTTGCACGGCATGGCCACCGTCACGTCCACATTGAGCTGGATGGTTTCCGCCAGGTCCTTGGTCACTGTGTAAATGTGCTCTTCGTGGCCGTTGGAGTAGCCGCGCAGTTCGGAGCAGAGAAAGTAGAAACAGAGGACGCCAATCACGAGGGTGGCGAGTCCGCCACGCGTCGACTGCCGCTTGTACGCGGTGTTGACCTTTGGAAACGCGTCAAACGACCTCAAGGCCGAGCTGTCGGACATGTTGTGCTGGATCGTCGAGATGATGAGGTGGCTTTGGCAGTATGCCAGACACACTACATGCTCGTGCGTCTCACATGCATGATTCAATTTATGTCACAGCGGTAAGGTGGTGGAGGTGGGGTGTTGGGGTGCTCTATTAAGTGGTTGACAATAATAGAAATGCCCTTTGGCTGAGTTTTTTCTTGTATGTATTTGCTCGAATGATACAGATTCTGCAGCATCAACACCGCTCCTTAGTTCATTCAGAGTTTAGTTGGTCCTGGGAAGGTCTCGTTAAGCTACTCTGACCGTGCTTGAAGTGTTCTCTTCTAAACTTCTCGGAATACTGAAAGTGGCATAACAATGAATTGAATTGTATGAGAAAAAGCAAAAACAACAACACTTCTGGCCCACAGTCTAGCTGTCTGACTGCCCAAAATCTAGCTGTATCTACTCAAAACCACCCACAACCAACCCAATAAATCAATTTCCTAAATCAGTTTCCCTATCAGTTTTCCTCCTTGCGTTTTCTTCTCGAAAGCTCACACAGACACTCTCTGACGTGTTTGGCGTATGCGTCTGGAGAGTAGCCCTGCTGGCAGATGGGGCATTGGTAGGTGATCGTTGAGCTCATGTTGTTGTGTGATAGTCGTAGCAGTTTTTCAAATGATGTGGAAGAGACGAGAGACGAGAATCAGACGAAAAATTACCACACGAGCCTCATGGATCCGGTGAGGCCTTTTGCGGCTCACCTCCGCCTGAGGCCAATTGCGGGGATGTTAGAGGGAGCAAAGAAATACGGCATTTATTAATGGCGTTCAGAACGACTACAAGCGCAATATTGTAAGCTGGATGGTGCAATTTGTGATTTAATACGAGTATTGATACGAGTTCCATCGTTCTTTACTTACGAGCTGCTTACGTGATGTGAATGCATCTTTCAAATCTCCTTACAACATAAACCACACGATACGATACAATCTTGGAGTGTCCAAATTTAGTATCAAAATGCTCGCAAAGAGCTGACTGACATGGCTAGGCCATTAATACACCTCTTAAATCGCCCTACACCGATTGGAGAGCCAACACACACCTGAAGGCCGGGTAACCTCAACCTCATTCGAGCTTGTTCCCGCAGCTAAACTGACCGGTATATACGAAATGGAGATACGACTACGTTCTTTTTTGTATTTACACACTCGCCATTACAGAATGCTCTAGTTGGCGCTCAGTTCATATCTTCAACTTTTGTTCAAATCGAATCTCAAAATCTTAATTTCCCTTGCAACATGCATACGTCATGCACCGAGTCAAAAAAATCCTGGACTCCTCCACAGTATCACCACCACAACGAAAAATGGCATTCACAGCTTCCGACGAACTGGACGACGGTCTTGCGTACACCTTTGACACGCACTCGGACACGGAGGCCGCCGATCTGGCTCCTCTCGAGGACGAGGAGGAGGAGATTGTCAAGACCAAAAAGCGGGTGCTTCCCGAGTCCAACGCCGACAAGCCCGACAAGAAGAAGAAGAAGGTGAAGACGGACTCCGCGGTGGAGAAGAAGAAGGAGAAGGCCGAAAACTACAGCCAGGCCAAGGTGGAGCTTGCGCTCAAGGATTCGGCGATGATTGCGGACTTTATTGCCGCCAAGGTGCGGGCCAAGAACCCGGATCTCTCCAACATTGAGATCAACGAGCTGACCATCAGCGAGAAGCAGATCAAGGAGACGGCGTCGTGGCGAACCCCGCGGGTCGACGACAAGCTGGCGCGGTTCCTGGAGAAAAACGCCTGCGACAAGTGGACCATTGTGCTGTCCATTTCAGCCATTCGGGTGTGCGACGTGCACCGCAACCTCAAGCCTCTCAAGGCCGGCAGCATCAAGTTCATCAAGAAGAACACCATCAAAAACGACACCATTGCCGTGGAGAAGACCCAGGCGTCGGTCGGTGTGGCTACTCCGGGCCGTCTGCTGAGACTGCTGGACAGCAAGGTGCTGACTCCCAAGGACATCAAGGCCATTGTTGTGGAGAGCACCTTTCTGGACTCCAAGAAGAACTCCGTGTGGGATTTGGAGGAGACGATTCCTGCGCTCAAGCGGGTTCTGGACGAGTCCGACGCCAAGGTGATGTTGTACTAGGCTGGAAGCGGATGCTGGTTGCATGGGTTTATATAGAAGGAAAGACACTACATACTAATACTATTGATACTACGATTTGCGGGTGATAAGTGGGTGAATGCTAAGATGAATTGACAAGTATCGGTACCTGTCCATGGGGTGGAGGAAGTGCTGTCTCTACCCAACTCCCTCAACCCAACTCCCTGATACAGTTCATACGATATCCTGTGGTTTGCTAGACCGAAATGAGTGTGTGGAGGACCAAAAGGATGCGGTTACATCGGCGTCAGATTGGGCAATATCTCAGACTCGCTGAGACTGCACTTTAGCGAGTCTAAAACAGTAAATCTACAGCTCTGACACTTCCTTTAAATTGATCTCACCTACACCCGACCTCAATGAAGCCAGTGTGTTCAGTCGATCTCTCGAAGTAGGCTGAATACAAGGACATTAAGTGAGTGCGGTTACCGAGACGAACATGACCTAGAGGGCAGAGTGAGCCGACCAATCTGGGAGAGAATGCAAATAAATATATAAATAGCTCTAGATGGAGGGGGGAGGAGTGGATGCGTTTTGGATGGAGCACTTTTGGAACGGGGCAGGTTCAGTAGCGGAGCAGGTTCGATAAAGGAGCAGCTCCGAAGAGTGGAGGTGCTGTCTTCGGTTTTGACGATTCAAAGCTGCCGCAATTTCGAGAGTGAGAAGAAACAAGTTATTGCTTTAGAGGCGAGGAACTGGCCAACCTGAACACAAGAACCATTCTGAACTCACAAATGACCGCTATGAAGTCACAACTGATCGCTATGAGCTCATAACTGATCGCCATGAGCTCACAACTGATCGCTATGAGCTCACGACAGATCTTTCTAACTCACAACAGACTCACAAATGACCGCCTAAGTCTTTCCAATGTCCAGTTTCACACACCCAATCAATACTGATTCAGACGACGTTGTGGCTTTCCATACTGCACTCTGAGATAGTTGCAGATCGGGGTGAGCAACTCCAGCAGATACGTCTCTGCAAACCAGGTCTCAAAACGATGCGACCGAAAGTTGGTTGGGGACAGAGCTACCACCAGCGCGCCGTAGTAGAAGTTGTTCATGAACTCGGCCACATCTGCCCAATTATCTTTCTGGAAAAAAACTCGCATCATGCGCACTTTTTCGAGATCCGTCTCCATGTTGGAAAAGTGGCCCAAAAGAGGCCCAATGTGCGGATACACGTACTATCGTCCGGGAGACCGGGTTCTGTGTCCCTAATTTTAAGCTATACATGAACTTGCCAAAGTGCTTTGCAGAGAATCGATCCTACTGATTTCTCAAAGGGGGTTTGTGTATCAGTAGAGACGCTGTATGGTGAAACCCCGTGTTTTGAACACATCTATCAGGTTTGTTTGTGTCTTGTCCAACTATTTACTGCCATTCTGCACACTTTTGTCGCTTGCATATTTTTATACTATTCGCTTAACAGCAGCAAATCTCTTTGTTTAAATCTAAGTGACACAGAACCCGGTCTCCCGGACGATAGTATCTGATGAGCGTGACGAAAAAGTCGGCCACACACTCGGACTTCATCAAGTTGTCCACGGCCTCTCGAGGAAGAATAATGGGCATCTGGTTGAGAAAGTTCTGAGATGGCTCGTAGTCGCACTCCTCGAACATTTCGCTCTGGATGCTCGAGTTCATGGCGATGGGCAGCGAGTACAGCTTGTCCCACAGCTCGGGATCCAGAGTTTCGGCGGCGTAGTTGATGTTGTGGAGATGCGCCAGCACCTGGATGAGCGGCTGGATCTGCGACATGCGTCGTTTCAGGCATTTGAGCCGCAGGGACATGGTGGAGGAAGTGATCAGGGCGTTGCCGAGGCTACAGAGAGCCGTGTACGATACATTTATAAGTCTGGAGGTTTGGTCTTTTGGGGCACATTGACGTCCCACGTGCGTTATCTCCCCACATGACATGGCTTATGCAGGTTGAGGTGGTGGGGGGATGAGTAGTGAGACTGTTTGTAAGCAATGGCTTGGGTTTTACTCGATAGTCGTACTAAGCGTCTTATCACGTGATGGGTTAGGTGGCGCTTGTCACAATACTATACTTGTCGTATTGTAGTGGAAGCTCAGTGTAGTCCGTCACTCCTTACGAACACGCCTAATCAGAGACAATGTACCCCTCATTTCCAGAGGCCATTTGTCCCCATATGAGGCCTCAGGAGATGGCGTGTAGGAAGCTAATCCCCGAGCCGAGCCCCATGAGTTCTCTGGAGTGAGGCGGTGCCGTTCCGGAGATTGGAAGCAAGTGGTGGGGATATTAAACTGAGATAAGAGCAAGCTGTGGGAAGCAGTTGGCTGAGAGTAATTTAGACAATGAAGATTGTAGTCTGAAGTGAGGTTGAGTAGGTCGTTTTCGGTGTAAACTGTACTGTTTCAGTCAGAATCTGTGGCTGAATCTGGTGGTGCAATTTTCAGCTTTGTGGCAGTAATACTTGTCAACTTGTATGGTTCCCCCAACTTCAATATCGAGTGCTCAGCTGTGCTTATTTTGGTGCTCAGATAAGAAGGAGGTGAGAGTAAAAAGCTGTTGTATACGAGGCTAGACTGAAGCTTACCAGACAGAAGGAAGCGTCTGGCAACGACTTTTGTGAATCGAACTGACGGTAGCTTGTACGGGATATTAACGGGGAGAGCTTTGAGCCGGGTCTTATAATAGGAATCTCCAACAGCTGTGTATTTGGTGTCTCTCAAATCAGTGGCAATATCAGAATTGAATGGTCTACTTTTTATTTGATTGTGATCAGCTTGTTCTGGAGACGAACGCATGGAACTACGGTACTTTAACAATACTCTCCATTGAATGAACTACAGGTGGCTTTCTTGGTACAGCTAGAATCAGAAGGGAGTTCCGAGTTCAGCGGTATACACCAACACACACCTGAGAACATCACTGTCAATACCTCTCGACTGTACCTTCCTAATCTGGTAATGGCAATGTGGACAGCCAGACTGATCAACAATATTTGGTACAGTCACATAATAAACGACTTTGAGACTATGTCAATCCTTTGAGGTCCCCGCTTTGGGACTGATAACCAGCCTCTTACGCGTCATTGGCTCGATAAGAAACAATATACGGATACGAGCTTCCGAGAGCTTCCGACATGCACCACTTTTGGGGCTGATTTGAGGCTGACCAGTGGGGTTGGCGAGTGAGGCTGGTGAATACATGGAACCTCATGATCAAGCGCGATTTGGCGCTGGAAGGCTTTGTGTGTATAATTGTGTGTGTCTCAACTCTACGGTTCTCCATCAAGGTGTACAGTCGTTAGGGGTGTTGATCTTTTTGATAAATCTACAAGTTGGAGCTGATTCGAGTGACACTACATAAATACAGATGTGATCCGGTTTGCTGTGGATTTCCTTGTTCAAATTCATTGACGCTGTTCTCGACAGAATGTACGGCTGTGGCTGAGAAGTGTGTAAGAATGTCTTGAACAACGGTTAGAATGAAATCAGTCAGCTCTCGTAGGGTCCAAGAATGAATTGGTCAGCTCGTATAGTCCAAGAATGAATTGGTCAGCTGAACAGCTCATTAATCACCCACCAACTTGGCCACTCCACTTACTCCACCTTGACAGTTCCGTTCATGCAGAGACTTCCGTTGTGGTTCTCGATCCAGACCTTGTATCCGTCCGAGTTTTTCAGCGGCTTGCATCGCAGCGTCAGCTCCTTGTCACAAAACAGCGGGAGCACGTTTTTGTACTCGAAGGCCGCAATTCGCTTGCCGGGCAGATCTTGCTGGACCACGCCGTTCATCCACGTGAGCATGAGAGTCACGGTGAGAGGACCGTGCACAATGACTGCCGGCAGCGACTCCACCTCCCGCGCGTAATCCGGATCGTAGTGGATCTTGTGTCCGTTGAAGGTCAGAGCGGAGTATCTGAACAGCAGAGTGGAGGAGGGAACAAACGACACCGAGTGGGTGGCTCCATCCGGAGGAGCAATAATCTTGTCGAACGACGCGCCTCGTTTCTGGCCAGTTTCGGCCTTCATGTAGATGAGAGTTCGTTTTTCGGTGATGGCGGGCTCCTTGGTGGAGTCGTTTCTGAGATCTCTCTGGATCGTCACCAGCAGTTTTTCTCCCGAGGAGCTCGAGCCAGGTTCTCGCACCTGCACCAGCGACTCGTCACAGGTCGACTGCTCGCCCATTGACAGCTGTCGTCCCTTGTGGAACTCCACAGAGCCTCCCAGCCACATGCGGTTCACATAGGGCTCTCCGGGAGCCTGTTGTTCCGAGTACCCGTCAGATGCAAGGGTGGGTTCGGGATCGCAGGGGTTGAAGTAGGCCATGTGGAAGCCTGGCGGGACACCGTCACCACTCTGGAACTGTTTTTCGGGCTGCGGGAAGAGATGACTAATGGACGTCTTGAGCATCTGAGACTGGGTCGGGGAAATGTAGTCCAGTTTTCTCCAGGGAGCACGGGCTTTGAGAGCCGAAATCGAGCCTGCTGCCCCTGATGATGCGGTGGAGTATGAGCGGAAGAATCGTAGCATTGTGGTTAAGACCGTGTCGATACTAGTGTTGTGAAGTGGACTGGGTACGGTTCGAATCAGGAGAATCAGAACTGTGGGGAACCTGCAATGCAACGTTAACCCTCGGGTGGAAGTCGGAGAAAAGAGGAGACGTGATGTGGAGGTGTGGGGGCTAGTGGGGGGCAGTGGAGTGGTGGATATGGAGCTGTCGAGGGTGACGGGTTCAATTGAGTGGATTTTGGTTGATTTGGGGAACTCCTGGGGATCGAACTGCCAACAATTAGGCTAAGTAAATTCAGCTTTGCAGTTGGGATTATTGTTGAAGAGTTGTAGAAGGGCCCGAGACACGTAAAAACACGTCATGTGGAGGGGATGACGTGAGAAATGTGTCAAAGTTGATGAGAGCGAAATGATATGGATGTCAAGTGGACAATAGGCAGCATTTCGACTTACTTTTCCACATCTGGTGCTCTTCTCTTCATTAAGATATGAGTCGATAAGGCGTATTGGCAAAGGTCTAATCCAGTCAAGTCGACCAGTACGGTGCTGGAGAGTTGGTAACGGTATGTGTAGAATCAGCAGCAGATTCCGAGTCAAACGGTGGAACTTTTATTGGAGATTGCGATTTTATTTTTTCGCTTCGGAGACAGTCAATTTCCGGACATCTCCGAGGTGATAGCCATCTGACTTCACCCACACCTTTGCACATTCAGCCGCTTCGTGGACAAAAACCACCACCAATCTCGTTCGTATCTAGATCGCCTCTTCAAGCCCAATCACGTGACCGGATCGCTTCCTATCTGCTTACCTGCCCACGTGCTCTCTCTTCGTTTACTGCTCTTTCTTCCTATCCGTTCATAGCTCTCTTTCATCCAAAACAAGCCTTGATCCGTAAGAACCAGCAAGTCGCATGATTCCGACGCCATTATAAGTTTGTCTGGACTCCTGGAAGAGCGCTTTTAATAGTCTTTGCAAGCCCTTAGCGCTGTCTCGGATCCAAAAGCCTCACGAACGCTCCACGCGGGACCGTAGGCCCAGCAGAGCGTTTGCCCCGCGCAATCCAGCAACCGGCAGCGCTTCATTGCTATTCTCCTGCGTAGAAAAGCACAAGCGTCAATCGGCCTGATTGGGAAGCGAAAATTGAAGGTTACTCGGGAGTGAGTTTTTCCGGGACCACAGATGAAACGTCTTACAGCGGGGAAGGGGAGGGGAGGAGGAAATAAACGAGTGAACTGGGGGTTGATGGGGCCACAAAGATCAATATTTTGTACTTTGATTGCCTCTATCTCCCCTCTAGAACCATACAACCACCTGTGTAATTCCCGCTTATCAGGAATAAAGTGCACTCCAGGTGCGTTAAGGACGCAGCTTTTATCCTGCCCAAACTCGAGGCCCCGGAACGTCCTCACAACGAGTAGCCTCTTGTCTGTCGCTAATGCACGCAATCGTCCCACCCTTGTATCCTTGCTATATGGTTGAGATTAGGTAGAGTCCATGCTAATGCAACTGGTGCGGCAGAAGTTGAGGTGATGGGCCAGAGGATGCGAGCAGAGTAGACACTCGATGTCTTCGTATTCGTACTCGAACTCCCCACCACCTCGCACCGATTACCAAACAGAGAAAAACTGAGACATGGTCCCAAAGAGTCGTCTGCAAGAGTCGCCTCCAAGCAGGTTCTCTCAGACACAGTTTACACACTCAGACAAGAATAGCTACTCTGGCCACGAAACTTTTGCTCCGGCATCTTTGGACATCCCAAATGCAAACGCAGAGATACGAGAGACAATGTAGCAGTTGAGGAGGGGGGCGGATGAGAGCGGGAAAAGGAGAAAAGATGGAGGTTTTTACAGCCACATATCAATTGACCATCACTCACGTGACCTCCACCATCCGGCAGGCTGTTATATTCCTTTGGCCATCTCCAGGACAACATATAGCTTAAAGTTCATGCAGCGGCTCCATGGGATGATTGCTACCAACCTTGGGAGACACCCTTTGAGATTATCACGGCACCCAAGGCTTTTTCTCTTGACTCCCCACCGACCACACGTTCCGAGTCGCCCACCGCCCACACTGTCGTTGCTCAGCCTTCTAACGTACCCGTGGAGGATTTTTTGCTGGATATTCGGTATCAAGCAGGACCAAGGAAACTCTGAAGACGAGACGACGCCATTGTTGAGGGAACCCAGTCCGAACAGACCCACGCCCACGGCCTCCACTAGCAGAGCCGCAAACACGCTTAATTCCTCCTCAGCCCACAGCTCCGAGGCTTCCGCGAAACCTAAGAGTGCGCCAGTTGATAAACCCAGCCGGATCTCCAAGACGACCCCGAAGAAACCCACCCAAGCTACCAGCACCAAGACGGACCTCCACAAGACACCTTCGTCCGAAATGTCTTACTACGTCTTGCCCCTGAACAACGACGGCCAGCCCCGGCCTCTGGGCAAGGGCTCGCTCATCTCGCTGCCCGTGCCCAACCCCAGCTACCATCTGCGGCTGGTGGTGTCGTCGGTCAGCGACATTTCGCGAAACGGCAAGATCCTGACCAACGTGCCCAAGAAGGGCGAGGACTTTGACCGAAAGAAGTACCAGGCCTTTGAGTGAGTACAATTGAGCCTTTTGCGTTCGTAACAGACCACTAACACAGAATCACCGCGGCGTTTGAGAAGGAATGCTACATTGACATCCCCATCTACGCTCCCGGAGCATACTCGTTCTACGCCGAGTTCGAGACCCCCCGCAAGGACTTTTTCAACGCCGCCGAGGAGTCCCACTCCACCGGCAAGACGGACGAGTACTACTTCAACGTGTCGTCCGGCTACACGCTCAACGGCGAGCCCGTGCCGTTCTCGGCCCTCACGCTCATCTCCATCATTTCCAAGTGGATGGGTCCCTACAAGACGTGGGACAGCAAGCTGCAGTTCATCAAAGACACCGGCTACAACATGATCCATTTCACGCCTCTGCAGACCCGCGGAGAGTCCAACTCGCCCTACTCCATCTTCGACCAGCTGGAGTTCGACAAGGACATCTTCCCCAACGGCAACTCGGATGTGGCCGAGCTCGTCGACAAGATGGAGAAGAAGTACGACATGCTCGCCATGATCGACATTGTGCTCAACCACACCGCCAACAACACCACCTGGCTGGAGGAGCATCCCGAGGCGTGCTACAACGTCGAGACCGCGCCCCACATGGAGGCCGCCATTGTGCTGGACGACGCCATCATCGACTTTTCCGACGGAATCGGGCTGGTTCGAGATCCCGGCCATCTGGACGAGATTATGGCCAACTTCAAGGACACTGTCAGTGGCCTGGATCTGTGGCAGTTTTACGTTTTGGACGTGGAACACAATGTGGACGCCGTGGCCAACGCCTGGAAGTCGCTGTCGTACGTCGACAACCTGCCCGAGTGGGCCCACACTCTCAAGGGTGTGGCCAAGTACGTGACCGAGGAGGCTATTGAGAACGCCTCTGTTCTCGGATCTCGATACGGCAAGAAGGTCGACGGAGCCAAGGCCGCCGGCATCATCGCCACCTACCTCTCCAAGCTCGAGAGCACCGACGCCAAGGCTCTGCCCGAGGATCTGGTCAAGGCCGAGGTCAAGAAGGTGCTGGACGAGGTCAACGAGCCCTTCTACAAGGAGTTCAACGCCGACCAGGTGACAATTCTCGACCAGGTCAAGAACCGGGTTGCGTACACTCGTCTCGACGCCAATGGCCCCCAGAACGGCCAGGAGGTGTCGAAAAAGTCGCCCCTGGTGGAGACGTACTACACTCGAATCTCCGCCAAGGACGGCAAGAAGCTGCATCTGGCCAACAACGGCTGGATGTGGGGCGCCAACCCGCTGGTCGACTTTGCCTCCAACAAGTCCAAGGCGTACCTGCTGCGGCAGGTGATCATCTGGGGCGACTGTGTCAAGCTGCGGTACGGTCTTAAGCCCGAGGACTCGCCCTGGTTGTGGGAGCACATGGCCAAGTACGTGCAGACATGCGCCAAGTACTTCCACGGAGTCCGAGTCGACAACTGTCACTCCACCCCTCTCCCCGTGGGCCAGTATCTGCTGGACAAGGCCCGAAAGGTGCGGCCCAATCTCTTTGTTGTGGCCGAGCTTTTCACCGGCTCCGAGGACGAGGACCGAATCTTTGTCGAGCGACTTGGAATCACTGCTCTGATCCGAGAAGCCATGCAGGCCGACAATGTGGCGCAGCTGTCCACTCTGGTGCACAAGCACGGAGGGCGGCCTATTGGCTCCTTCTTCGAGCAGTCTCTGGCCCACTGCACCCAGGACGGCGTGGAGCGAGTGGATGTTGCTGGCGATCGTCTGGATATCAATCTGGTGCGAAAGAGCAACGTTGACGCGCTGTTCATGGACTGCACCCACGACAACAACCCCCCCGCCCAGAAGCGAACCGTGGAAGACACTCTGCCCAACGCTGCCCTCGTCGCCATGTGTGCCTGTTCTGTGGGCTCCAACATGGGCTACGATCAGGTGTATCCCAAGCTGCTGGACGTTGTGGGCGAGGACCGGGCGTACAACTTTGACGGCGGCATTGCCAAGATCAAGGCCAGGCTGTACGCCGTTCACGAGGAGCTGGGCCGAAAGCACGCCGAGGAGACCTTCATCCACCACGACGGGCAGTTCATCACCGTCCACCGTCTGTCGCCCATTGACGGCCAGGGCTACTTTCTGGTTGCGCGCACCAAGTTTGAGCAAAACACGCCCGAGCAGACCATTGCGCCCATCACGCTGTCCGGCTCCAAGGCCGAGCAGGTGCTTGCGGTGAAGCTGGTGCGCACCGGAGACGCCGAAAAGTCCGACAAGGAGATTTTCGGCATCCCCACCAAGGTGGAGGAGCTGGGAGCCGCGGACGTCAAGTTCGACAACGGCACCACCACCATCACGCTGCCCGACTTCCCCGCGGGCTCCATTGCGCTGTTCAAGACCAACTACGTCGAGGTGGACAAGGAGATGGACGAGTTTGTGCGATCCGGCGCCGAGGAGGCCGTGGCGGACTTTGATCTGCTCGACCTCAACGTGGTGCTGTACCGGGCCGAGTCCGAGGAGCGAGACTTCTCTGGCGGCAAGGACGGCGTCTACGAGGTCCCCGGCTTTGGCAAGCTCACCTACGCCGGTATCCAGGGCTGGGTGTCGCCTCTGATCTCCATTGTGGCCGAGAACAACCTGGGTCATCCTCTCTGCGAGCATCTGCGACAGGGTAACTGGGCCATGACGTACACCGTCGATCGACTGGGCAAGTACGAGAAGGAGTATCCCGACGTGGCGACGTTCAAGAAGTGGCTCAAGAGCCGGTTCGACCGAATCTCGTCGCTGCCCAACTTCCTGCGACCCCGATACTTTGCGCTCATCATCTACACCGCCTACGCGGCTCTGCGAAACAAGGCGCTGTCGCTGCTGGACTCGTCGATCAGCGACTCGACCATCTTTGTGCAGAACCTGGCTCTGACCTCCATCCAGATGATTGGCAAGATCCCCTCTGCCTCCGTCTTCCCCGACAAGGTGGTGGCTTCTCTTGCTGCCGGTCTGCCCCACTTTTCCGTCGATTACATGCGATGCTGGGGCCGAGACGTGTTCATTTCGATCCGAGGTCTAGCTCTGTGCACGGGCCGATTCGACATTGTCAAGTCGCACATTCTCGGTTTCGCCAAGACCCTCAAGCACGGTCTGATCCCCAACCTGCTGGATTCCGGCCGAAACCCGCGGTACAACGCCCGAGACGCCACCTGGTTCTTCCTGGAGGCGATCCAGGACTACGTCAAGTTCGCCCCCGATGGAGCCAAGATTCTCGACGAAAAGGTGACGCGTCGGTTCCCTCTGGACGACAAGTACGTGCCTGCAGACTCCCCCGAGGCGTTCCAGGTGACATCCACCATTCGAGAAATCATCTACGAGATTTTCTCTCGACACGCCAAGGGCATTGAGTTCCGGGAGGCCAACGCCGGTCCCGATATCGACTCGCAGATGAAGTCCGAGGGCTTCAACCAGAAGATTTCCGTCGACTGGAGCAACGGTCTCATTTTCGGAGGCAACCAGTGGAACTGCGGAACGTGGATGGACAAGATGGGCGAGAGTGCCAAGGCCGGCAACAAGGGCTTTCCTGGTACTCCTCGAGACGGCTCTGCCATTGAGATTGCGGGTCTGCTCAAGTCGTCGCTGCGGTTCGTCAACGAGCTCAACAAGAAGGGTCTGTTTGAGTGGACCGAGGTGGAGAACCAGGACGGCAACAAGGTCAAGTTTGCCGACTGGGAGAAGACGGTGCAGAAGAACTTTGAGCACTGCTACTGGGTGCCCGAGCAGGCGTCCGAGGACAAGGACTACGACGTGGACTCGTCCATTGTAAACCGACGCGGCATCTACAAGGATCTGTATCGGTCCGGCAAGCCTTACGAGGACTACCAGCTGCGACCCAACTTTGCCATTGCCATGTCTGTTGCTCCCGAGCTTTTTACCGTCGACAAAGCTCTTCATGCTCTGTCTGTGGCTGACAAGGCGATTCGAGGCCCCGTTGGAATGGCCACTCTGGATCCCTCCGATCTCAACTACCGGCCCTACTACCTCAACAGCGTGGATAGTGACGACTTTGCGACCTCCAAGGGCCGCAACTACCACCAGGGTCCCGAATGGGTGTGGAACATTGGCTACTTTTTCCGCGCCTTTCTGCATTTCGGCCTAGCCCAGTTTGAGCAGCCCAGCAAGGAGGCCCGAGACTCGGTCTACCAGCAGCTGTCTGCGCGGCTGGAGGAGCACCGAAAGTGGATCCACGAGTCGCCCTGGGCCGGTCTCACCGAGCTCACCCAGAAGGCCGGCGAGCTGTGTGGCGACTCGTCGCCCACCCAGGCCTGGTCTTCGTCCACTCTGATTGACCTTGTTTTTGACGCCAATCTCATTGAGAAGAAGTAGGTTTTGACGCAACAGGTAGGGTTTTGACGCCTTGAGAAGAGGTGAGGTTTTGACGCCAGTCTCCTTGGGAAGAAGTAAGGAGTTTTGACACCAGTACAGTAATTTAGATCAATATATGCTACGATATGATGTGGTGGTGAGCATAGTGTGTTTAGTGAATAGATGAATGTGAGGGAAGTGAGTGAGTAGGCTGCGATGGAAATGCACATCGTGAATGTACCACGCTCAATGGTCGTTTCCAGGAGTCAACATTCTCAAATGCGGTGCAGATTGCATTCCATGGCACGATGCTGCAAGAGGCAAAGGTATAAGTTTCTTTCATTCCGAGAATCCCGCGTCTAAACGACTAACTCATGCACTGCTCCGTTTCTTACCCTGCTTACACGGCTTTGGCGTTCTTTTATCGTCTTCCTTTTCAAGTAACTTTTAGACTGGCTCTTGGGCTGTGTATGGGACTAGTTTGGCGTAAGCGGAGCAGTTAACAACAAGCCATTTCGAGTTACGAGTCGAGCGGAGCAGTTTTCAACACAGTGAATGGGCATCAATTGACCATTGGTTAGTGTCCTGTGGGTACCGCATCTCAATTGTCTGTTATCTCGATCGCTGAGATGAAGTTTCGATGTTTCCATCACCATGATCTACGGAAGCCTGTATCCAGCACACGGCACTGGTTCAAATCGGCCTGCAGCCTAGCCAATGCACTACCGGTAGCCGTAGTATACTACCGCTAAGTCTTGCTGGTTACGGGTCGCCGTACGGTACCCTTGCAACCGTTTGACGTGGTTCAGGAACAGCAACAGGGGTGTCAGGTTAGTCCGCAAGTTCTTGAAGGGTCCTCTGCTCTTGTGACTGTCAAGAGTGGGCTGAAAATTGAGAGTCGAGGGTGAATCTCGAGGAGATGCCGCCCAAATAGGTGACCAACTGTACAGATCGGCTCTCAAAGACTGCAGCTATACTACAGTAGCGCATTCAGCCCAAACAATCGCGTGATCCAAACAGACGGGATTCAGGAAGACAATGTGAGTTGATTCTGACATTCACAGCTCTGTTTTGCAAATCATCTCAGGTAGTTGGCTCTGTAAAAAACAGTCTATTGACCTTCGCATGGTTTGAGGTGAGGGCGAGTCGTAATCATCTCCGGTTCTCAGGCTCCAGACAACTGCACAGACTGTAGTTACAGCAGACAGGTTAGATGAGACTTAAGAGAATGTGAGACTGCAGAGCTGTGCTCACAATAGTGAAATAACACATCTGTATGCTGGAACAAAGTCTACGAAACTACCAATGACGATAGTTTCTATCGGGAGCTGTCGAAACATGGGCTACTCCAAAACTACTTCTCTAGCATCAGTACAAACATTGATCTCAGTAGTACAACTGAATCGGGTCTCCCGAAATCCATTCTGCGACGCTGTTCTTACCGAATGGTACTAGCCTGATACTAGCCCATCGGGGACGTGTTTTGCAGTTGACACTAAGTCGTGTTTTGCATTAGACCCGCATACCCCCAAGAACCGTCGCACTAAACCTCCAGCAACGGTTTTCGTCCTGGCAGATCATACCTGTCAGTTATAATGACACAACAACTGCCCATGAATCGCAACTGCACTTGTTGTACCACTTCTTCTGAGCAACGAGGTCGCCACTTGTGAAAGCCTGAATAAACATCCCTCACTCAATCACTCCCCTCCACACTAACGCACATCAAACTAGTCAGAGTGCACATATACAAGTGACTAACCGGTACCAAGCAAGCATGCGTGTGTTTCGCGACTGTATTGTGCATTCCACAGCCCTTCCTGCTCTGGTTCTTCAAACTCAAGTATATATACACATACTGCTCCATGTACATCCAGACCCATCCTCCATCATAACAATGAAGTTTTCTATTGCTGCTATCGCTGCTATTGCCGCCCTGGCTGCTGCCGCTCCCGTTGTGACTCAGAACCAGTACAACATCGAGCAGGTCCAGCTCCAGCTCGTCGATGCTGTCTACGGAAACATCGAGACCTACCTCTCTTCGCTGGTCACCGAGGCCAACAAGTTTGCTAAGAAGAACGGCCTCGACTTTGTTGTCCCCACCCAGGACCAGAACAATGCTGTCACCTTACTCAACAGCGTCACCACTTACAGCATGCTGAATGGCCTCGAGCAATTTGCTCGTGACACCAACAAGAAGCAGTGGCAGACCGCCATCTACCTGGACACTCCTCAGGGAGTCGACGAGATCTTCCAGTATATCCAGGACCAGTTTTACGACTTCTTCGAAGCTCCTGACCCTAACGCAGCCGTTGATCCCTCCGACCCTCCTCTCACCAAGGACTCTCTCCAGGGCTACATTACCTCCATCCACCTTGCGCTGGCTTTATACGCTACCCAGGAGGCCGCCAAGTCCTACGAGGCTGCCCACCCCGATGATGCCCACAAGATCATCATCGACTACACCCTGCCTGCCGCCGCATCTCTGACTCCCTCCGACGTGACCGAGGCCATCCAGGAGGCTCTTGAGCGATACACTGCGCACGTTGCTGCCGCCTACAAGGCCCAGCAGGACGCTGTCAACAGGCTTAACAGCCAGTCTACCGCCGGCAAGGATGACTCCAACGCTGCCGCCGAGCTTGCTGCCCAGGCCGCCACCCAGGCTTCCCAACTGGAGGCTCTGCAGAAGCAGATTGCCGATCTGCAGAAGCAGCTCGATACCCCCGCCACTCCTGCACAGGGGGATGCTGAGACCGCCACCCAGACCATGGACGATATCACCAGCAAGGCCAAGGAGGTTTCTGAGCAGCAGCAGCAGACTGCCGATCAGGCCGCTCAGGCTGCCAAGGAGACCGACTCCGAGGTGCTCCAGGCCATTGCCAACCAGCTCGCCGTCCAGGCCGAGGCCATCAAGCAGCTTACTCAGTCTAAGGATGTCGCCGAGACTCCCGCTGTTGAGATTCCCGCTGTTGTATCCCCCGCTGTTGAGTCTCCCACTGTTGAGACTCCTGCTGTCGAGTCTCCTGCTGTTGAGACCTCTTCTGCCGAAACTTCCTCTTCTGCTGCTGCCAAGACTTCTTCTGCTGCTGCCGAGACTTCTTCCTCTGTCGCTGCCGAGACTTCCTCCCCTGCCGCTGCTGAGACCCCCGCTTCATCTCCTGCCTCTAACGCCGTGGCCAACTCCAACTCTGAGTCCAACTCCAACTCCGAGTCCAACTCCAACTCCGAGTCCAACGCCAACGCCAACGTCAACATCTACATTGTCGGCGGCTCCCGACTGCCCTCCAACGGCACTCTCGCTGGCCATCCTTCTGTCGGCCGAGTCGGAATCAACGGCACCAACCCCGATGACAGCTACGTCACCATCTACGAGACCGACTGTCCCGTGACCACCACTGACGCCGCTGGAGCCACCGTCACCACCCACACCATGTCCACCGTCACCTCGACCGTGTGCCCCAAGTGCACCAAGACCGTTGAGCCCAAGCCTGCCGCCATTGCTGCCCAGCCCACTCCTATTGCCAAGGGCAATGGCACCGAGACTGACGACTACGAGGACGTTGTCACCGTCTACGTGACCGACTGCCCCGTCACTTCCGTTGATGCCGCTGGAGCTACACACGCGGGCCACACCCAGTCCACCGTGACCTCCACTGTCTGCACCAAGTGCACCAAGGCCGTGCAGACCCCCAAGGCCAACAACAACGGCACTGTGATCCCCACCCACGCTCCCATCCAGCAGCCCAATGTCCCCGTTCAGGCCAACGGAGCCTCCAAGGCTATTGTTGGAGCTGCCGCCCTGGCTCTCCCCATGGTCATGGCTCTTTTGTAAGCTTGAAAAAGGACCGACATGTACTCACCGAAGTCTTGTTGCACTGTACTTGTAAATGATAATGATGATTCCCTGGAAAGATTTGTGTTGAAGAAAAGACCATGTGTAAGAAGTTGTACTTTCAAAGTCATGGGGACGAGTGTACTTGTGGGTAGAAAGGGTGTAGATAGAGAAGTGTTCACAAAAAAATGTGAGTAAAGCGTACTTCGTAGTCCACAAGTGTAGTGGCATTGGAGGGATCTTGAGGAACGGAAAGAAATTGCACCGAGTAGGACTGGGGATGTTGTGGCGTTGAACTGGTCGTGTCTCACCAGAACACATTGGTCATGATGAGCTTTGTGAGCTGATATCACGATCGCGGTATCGTTAGTTGCAGATGACAGAGTACGGTAAGGTCTCAATACTGTAATCACCAGTGGACGAGTTACCTTTCAGGAACTGTTGATTTGCTCAGATGATAGATCCGGGTCCAGTCGAGAATTCTAATGAGCTTGGTCACCAGTTAGAGATGATTGATCTCCGGTCTACTAGCTACAGAACACACCACGTGACTCTGGAAGCGCTCGGGAGTCGACTTCATTAATCAAAAGAGGGGTTACAGTAAAATAAGGTTACTGTCAAAACTGTTGAGTAACTGTTGAGTAAAGTGAGGGATTTAGTGTAGCGTCTGAGGAGCTGAACCAATTCTTTGCAGGAAATCCAAAAACAAACTTTAGTTCGCTCTCTTTCAGTTGTTCCAAACCTTTTTCAACTCGGTAGAGATCTAGTGGAAATATGTCGCTTTTATGCAGAATGTCAAGAACTTTGTTGAGTCAATTTAAGCTTTTCGACGGTCTGTTGAGTATAGCTTAAATCCGCGTTGGGTGCCATAAACTTGCCACGTAATCAGGCCATTCTCAACATAAATCAGGCCATTTCTACGAAGCTTAATTCGGCGGGCATAAACTAACGACCAGATGTATTTCTGGCTCTAGCGTTGATAATGCAGGGTCCAAATGAGATAAGAACCTTAGAAAGCTTTAATAACAACCCTAAAAAGTGAATAACGGCGAGATTCATGCGAAATTCGCAGATCTATATGAGGTATATCAATACTAACCCCGCCCGTAAAAATCAGGCCACAATTTAAGGTCGCATACGGCCTATAGCTTATTTCGCTGGCTGAGTAAGATAAAGTACATCCCCGATTTGCACCTTATTCAAAACCCTCTATTCATGTTAACCATCATCGCCAAGAACTCGTCGAGTAGGTGTTTCGTCTCGGACACTGAAGATGACGGGGTCTTGTTTACGCCGGCTATGAAGGAGGCGTCTTGAGTGAGTAATACTGCTTATCCGCAGTTGGTTGGCTCCGAAGGAGGGTCGTGGCACTCTTTTGACACAAACACACAGCTTGGAACACAAACAGACGGACATACAACACAACGCTACCGCCCCAGATTTGCTTAAAAAAGATACTGCAGTAAAAGCAACCACCATCCAACAACCACTTGCATTGACGGCACTTTTTGGCGAATACACCCTCACCCACACACTTTCCACACTTCCCACCCGCACACCTGCCTTGGTACCAACAGGCGACACTAACAAACGACGCTAATGAAAGAAACGAACCAACAAGACCTGCCAGTCTAGTGCTGCGTCATCTTTGACACGAGCCCTGCCTCTGCGTTTCCAAGTTGTGTTACTCTTCTGCCTCTTCTGCCTTTCCGGCTGCCAACTCACGTCCAACACTCTCTTCCACTTACTAACACAGATGGGCGTCATGGTCTCTGACTAAGACGGATGTTGCCCAAGGAGCTATGTGCCATATGGCTGGTACCTGCCGAGGATGTCGGAGTGTGGTCGGTCGGTCATAGTCTCACGGGTGCGTCTCGAACCCGAGGAGGAATGTTTACAGGAGAGGTGTGCGCTAACCATACCCAGGTTCCAAGCATGCTATGAGCTCTGGGACAGAGCCTCATAGGGAGTGCCCCGGAAACCCCGTGCCTGCAGATGAGTCTTTCCTGCATGCACGATGCTACATCCAGTCAGTTTCACTGCCAATCGCGGTCACCCTTCGCGTCCCAAGAGGGGATCATGGCCGCAGAGACGAAACTCGACTAGCGTCACTCACGTTCTCGGCGGAACCGGTTCGTGTGGTTTTTGGTACTTATTATCGATGAGGGTTTTGAAACAGGTGAGGATGGGGCACAGGTGCTGGTGCTCTTGGTGGTGGAAGGAAGGAGTGGAGTCGAGGGCTTGTTTGCAAGACAGGATGGGGCAGACAGGTGTCTGATGGGGATGTAGGGTTGTGGGTGGTGAAGGGTTGGTGGGTTATGAAGAATAGGAGAGGGAGAATGGGGGAGGTCAGGAGGAGAGGCCGAGGTGAGGGTTGTGGCCAGGTTGTGTTCGGTGAAGGTAGAATGGGGGGAAGCTGTGTGGAAGTGGGGGAGTCTGAAGTCAGACATGGCATTTATTAATGTACTATTATGTCCGAGAACAGCAAGGATGATCACTGTATTGTACCGTGGGTCCTNGAATGTTTACAGGAGAGGTGTGCGCTAACCATACCCAGGTTCCAAGCATGCTATGAGCTCTGGGACAGAGCCTCATAGGGAGTGCCCCGGAAACCCCGTGCCTGCAGATGAGTCTTTCCTGCATGCACGATGCTACATCCAGTCAGTTTCACTGCCAATCGCGGTCACCCTTCGCGTCCCAAGAGGGGATCATGGCCGCAGAGACGAAACTCGACTAGCGTCACTCACGTTCTCGGCGGAACCGGTTCGTGTGGTTTTTGGTACTTATTATCGATGAGGGTTTTGAAACAGGTGAGGATGGGGCACAGGTGCTGGTGCTCTTGGTGGTGGAAGGAAGGAGTGGAGTCGAGGGCTTGTTTGCAAGACAGGATGGGGCAGACAGGTGTCTGATGGGGATGTAGGGTTGTGGGTGGTGAAGGGTTGGTGGGTTATGAAGAATAGGAGAGGGAGAATGGGGGAGGTCAGGAGGAGAGGCCGAGGTGAGGGTTGTGGCCAGGTTGTGTTCGGTGAAGGTAGAATGGGGGGAAGCTGTGTGGAAGTGGGGGAGTCTGAAGTCAGACATGGCATTTATTAATGTACTATTATGTCCGAGAACAGCAAGGATGATCACTGTATTGTACCGTGGGTCCTTTACCCATTTGAAACTGAGATCGGAGGACAGGACAGCTTGCAGGTTTCGATGGACTGAGTAACTTCTGTTGGTTACAGGCTTGTACTTGCAGACACATGGTTGGGCTCACAACGAGACACTCTCTCCGATAAGCTCGCTTCTTTCAACGGAATGGCTGGTTAGGTCCAGTCTCGGTGTTTCATCCTTCAGAGCACTGCCAATTTAGAGCGCAAAAGAAACCGATTCCATCGCATTACTCCGGCGCTTCATTGAACTGAGAGCTGTAGTATATAATGATGTCTTCCGTTCCAATAGGGCACCACAGCTGTAATCTGACCCACCAAATACATTCCATATACTCACGGTTGATCCGAGCAACTGGATGAAGAAAAAAGCAATCATCACTTGCGTCTATCGATACCCTGTGAGATCTCGCAAGGTTGAGAATGTTCACCTGGCTCGCTCCTATCTATAAAACTAGCGATAGTGGGGAAATAAGCAAGCCACGAGTCGGACTATCCACCTCGGTGACAGCTCAAGCCACCTGCGTCGTCGCTGTTTACTATTTCCTGATCTGCATAAAGTTCGCGGGCGGTTCCCAACGGCGCATCTCTTGGCGGTCTTGGCTCCTGTGCATGACGCGCACTCCTCAGTCTTCCCTGACATGTTTCACCATGGACAAAAAGCACTTTCATCAGAGGTCCGTTCTCGTGCGTTCTATATCAGGCGACGATCTAAGAGAACGATGCTAAGGTTGTTAGTCATCTCACTGAGGATACCAGAGCTCATGAAATTTTCACACACTGAGTAATTTCACATTTGATTATCGCTTGGTTCAACGGAACTCTGCTACTGTGTCGCGTATCTATTGGCTTGCAAGACCCACTCTGCTTTTCCCGGATCAGCAGACTCTGTAGGTTTGGCTCAAGCAGGGTGGACATTTCTGATTAGCAAGAGCAGTTTTAGTGCTTTGAGTAAGCAACGGCACGGATTAAAAATAGCAGCCGGAGGGCTGGCCAGCAAAACACGTCTCATACAACTCGCTCATGCGCTCTGAACACTGCATGTGATTGTGGCCCTAAGGAGACACTTCTTCATCAATTACCGTGGCTGACATGTTCCTGATGTCTGTCAAATTCGCTACATACCTGAGAAGCTCCTTCTTCCCAGACTCCAATGAAACGAGCTGGATGAAATTTGCGTTCTACTGGTAGCTCTGAAACTGTGGCGATTGCGAAAGATATCAAAGTGTCTTAGATGCCGTGATCGATACAATGCCGTGGAAGTTATAGTGGTGCTGGCGATTGAAGGGTGCTTCTAATCGCTACGAGCATGATTCTCGTACAGAACAACCATCTGTATACACGCTCCACAACTGTCTCCGCCAGCCAATACAAGAGCCAGTATATGAACCTCCAAATCCAAAGTAACTCTGAGTCCTGGGTTATATCTGTAATACGAAGTAAGCCGAACCTACAAGTGGACAGAATTCATCCACCCCGTAGATGCCAGCCTGTGATTCGTCCACAGACTTGCGGGGTACGAAAATGGTCCTCTGGAGCAGCCAGAATCAATGCACGCAATTTCAGCTCATTTGCGACTCTGGAAGCACCATTTCCAAGGTCCGTGGCAGTCTCATAATATCGCCTCGAACACCGCTAAACCCTACTTGCAATACACCCCGCAGGAGATCTAGAACTACGAGTAGGCCGAAGGAGGGTTCTAATCAAAATCAAATCATCGTTAAACCCTATATAATACTGTGAGAGGAGCCGGGGCGAGTCCACTACCATCGGTTGTCGTTACCGCCCTGGTTGCCGCCGTAACCGCCCTGGTTACCGCCGTAGTTTCCTCCCTGGTTGCCGCCGTAACCGCCCTGGTTACCGCCAAAGCCGCCCTGGTTGCCGCCGTAGTTGTCGTTGTTGCCGCCGTAGTTGTCTCGTCGGTCGTTGCCACCGAAGTTGTTGTTGTCGAAGCCGCCGCCGTTGTTGTTGTCGTCGTTACCGGCCTCTCGAGAGAAGAAGCCGCCGCCGTTGTGGTGGTGGTGTCCTCCCTGGGGCTGGCCTCCGTAGCCCTGGCCCTGCTGCTCCCATCGCTTCTCGTCCTTGTGGTCCTCGTACTTGTTCTTGGCCCAGTTGGCTCCAATGGCTCCGATGATGGCACCGCCAACGGTCTCGAGCTTGCTGTGGTGGCCGTTCTTGCCAATCTCGTGGCCGGCAAATCCACCGGCAGCAGCTCCCAGAATGGAAGTACCGAGACCTCGATCTCCGTCGTGGCTAGGAGGCAGCTCGTTTCCGTAGCCGCCCTGCTGGTTGTTGTAACCACCCTGCTGGTTGTTGTAACCGCCCTGGTTGTAGTTGTCGTTGAAACCCCGGTCGGAGTTGTTGTTGTTGTTGTTGTAGTAGTCGTTGCCGGACATGTTGTGTGAGTAGTGTGTGTGGAGTTTTAGGGTGAGAAGGAGCCCAGGATCAGGACACGTCTTTATATAAAACCGGAAGCCTGTTTGTGACGTAACTCTGCGTTAGGAGGTTATAGAATCACACCAGAGGCTATAGAAAGACGGCGAGTGGGCCGAAAAAGGTGGGGAAACTTGCAGATGGTACTGTCGGAGTGGCCGGTTCCAATGACGCTGTCTGGATTGAAATTGGGTGTCTGGTCGCTCCTCTGAACGCCTTCTACCATCGTCAAACCCCCCACTATTGAAAAAGCCTTTATGTAACCAGCTGCAAGTCCCGGCCATGCATCTAAAAACAATGGGTCATGTGCATCGACGATATGCACGTTGCAGAGGGCGGTTTTGGGGGCTTCCAGAACTCAGATCGACGCCGGAAAAGTCGGAATCAGACCGCTTTCACCCAAGCATATCAATTGGACTTTTTCGGACGCGCTAAGACCCCTGCAGCAGAAGTTGTAGCACATTTTCCAAAGTCCGGCCGCTGGATTGCGCACACAATGAACTTTATCGATAGGCCCAGCTACGCACAGAATGGCACACTGTCGTAGATCAGCACAGACAGGAGCGCCTATCGCGTCACGTGATGCTCGAAGAGGGCGCTAGGTGCTCTTCACGTTGCTTCCGATCTAAAAATAGACGATGACGAGCCTCGGAGATGAGCTTCTGGAACTGTGTGGAATCTCGTGATCCGTCACGTGACACCAGGCAGCCTGGCTGCCCAGGCTCACAGACGCACCCAGCCACATTCACGTCATCTGATACTCCGCCCCAAGCCTCCGCAAGACGTTCTAGACCTTATCGCCGTGAGTTGATGTAAAGAAGGCCGAGGAAGGTTTCGAGGGGTGAAGTTTGGAGGGAGGAAAAATGGCCGAGATTACGTGATACAGAGGTGGAAAAGATACAGGGCTATGTCAGCAGCCTGAGGAGAGTTGCTTTCAAGTTTCAATAAGTTTGGATCATCGTAGCTGGTTCTGGTAGTATCCCGAGGTTCGGTCTTTGTACCTTGCTCCCCCTCTTTATTTTGGAAGCGAAAGTTGCAATTGAGGCAGTCAGAATGAGGCTGGAATTGGGTGTAAATTATTTGATATTCTCCCTTGTTTCATTAATACGCGCATTATTTTTGCTGATTTTCTGAGATTTCCTGGGAATTACTATAATATCTTCAACCCCACAATACACATGATACAGGCAGTGTTACATAGCCGAGCTATTTTTAGATCGGGGCTGAGATGGAATACAATGCGTAATATTGGAACAAGAAGATCACCAATTGTGGCTGTGAGAAGGAGCGGGGTCACGTGTGTATTTTTATTGGACAGTGTAGGGTCGTAATGACATTATCACGTGGGAGATTAAGGGGATCAGGATTGGAGTGTGAGGTGGAGAGTAAACTCAACCAAGGTAAATATCGTTCAATTAGTTGACAGGAAACGCGTGTTTAGTTGGGATTAAAGGACTAATGTGAATGGCTCTCCTGGCGTTAATACTATACGAGATGTTTGAAGTGGAGAAAAGCGAGTCGACATTAATTAGCCGTTGTGATAGAGAAAACAACTAAGAGGGCATGATGTCATACAGATTCCTCGTCATAATGGTACAGTCGTCAAGTGTATACTCTCAGACTGTAGCTACAAAGTCAGCCTATACTGCCGCAACTGCAGGAATCCAGATCACGACCATGCAACCTGAAGCTCTTCTATATTTCCACAGAAGACCCAGTCTCAACGGTCAGAAACGAAACCTGCATACATTCAACTTCTTCGATCTGTATAAAGTTGTGTGGGGACATCTTAGAAGCATGGAGTCTGTTTCAAAAGTGGCGATCTGTGTTTGTGTTCTGATTGGAAATTTCACAACAAGTCGTATATATTTGGCATAAATGAGGAGAAAATTGATGAACGTGTATTAAGCCGACATCTAATTCTTATACTAGGCTAGACCACCAAGATCTCATCATTGAGGCGTTAGGTAGCTACATACCATGTCGTATCGCACTGTACAGCATTTAGACACGGGAGAGCAATGTAACGGATACAACATAAGAGCCTCCGCTCACCCAAGTGAAGAAGGGAGCTCTCAAGCTTCGATCAACATTGTTTACCACATTTTTCAACTCATAAAAGACCCCACAAAACTACCCTGTAACAAACTCAGTGAACACAGCATTGACAGATGCAAACAGATCCACACAGAGACCTCAGGAACCGCGATAACGACTAGACTCACTCAAAAACACTCTGATCGACACAAACAGCTCACACCAAAATCACCCCCATTCTCTATTTTTCTCTAGTATGCCCACCACACCCCGATTACATAATCAAGCCACACCCCTGTTGTCACAGCAACGCGGAGCCAAGTGTCTCGGATTTGGAATATTCGCCCAGAAAAAAGCACGGATATATTTCTGCTCGCTCTATCATTCGATGTCACGTGACTACAGCCCCCTCAACCACCCAAAGACCTCCCTACACCACTTCTTAGACTCTCGTTCCTGACAGTGCAAACAAACTTCTGGCAACCCTAACCCACGCCTTCTAAATATATCCCAGCATATACACGAGACGTCCCATAGTGTTAGTAATAACGGTACTGTTTGAGCGTGAGCTGGACCAGATACACGACGTGAGATTTGCTCACATTGACCGCTCGACAACCTCTCCCGACACCCCCCCCTGCATCTGATCACGTGACCCGGCATTAATTAATCTCCCCACCTCCACGTCTGTTCTACTACCCAATGGAGACGCCCACCCGACCGCACCGAGTCAAGGTGTACGAGCTGGATTCCGGCCAATGGGTCGACAAGGGCACCGGCTACTGCACGGGCGAGACTCGAGGCCCGTCCAAACAGCCGTATCTGGTGGTACAAAACGAGGACTGTTTCGGGTTCATTTTGGACACCCATGTGACGGGATCCATTCAGTACCAGAAGCAGCAGGACACTCTGATTGTGTGGAGCGAGAGCGGCCGCAACGACCTTGCGCTGTCGTTCCAGGAGGCCAAGGGCTGCAAGATCATCTGCGATTTCTTGCTGAGCATGATTCAGAAGAAATACGCTCCTGATATCAGTCTGGTGGCGGTCATCAACACGGCCGATGGAGGAGAAGTGCACGAGCCCATCAGCGTGCCTCTGACCATGCCGCCGCCACCGGATCTGCACAACTTGTTTACTGTGGAGGAGTGTTTGACTGCTGCTGTGGTGTGTGCTTCGCAATCGACACGCGACCAGATGATTGGATTTGTGCTGGACCACGACTACATTGGCCTGTTGCATCCGCTGTTACAGCAGGCCGAGGACCAGCATCTGCTGCAGCAATTGCACCATCTGTGCTGCGCCGTCAAGCGGCTTATTCAGCTCAACGACTCGCAGATTCTCGAACAACTACTTTCTGACGACCACATTATGTTCACCGTCGGCTGTCTGGAATACGACCCCGAGTACCCGCGGCTCAAGGCCAACCACCGACAGTATCTGCAGAACGAGTCGCGGTTCAAGCAGGTTATCCCTATTTCAAATGCCGCCATCTGCGACAAGATTCGCCAGACGTTCCGCATCCAGTTTCTCAAGGACGTGGTGCTGGCGCGGCTGCTCGACGACCAGACGTTTACGATTCTCACCAACATGATTTACTTTTCGCAAACGGAGATCATCGGCTGGATTTCCGGCGACGAAAACTACCTGGAGGCGCTCTTTGGGCTGTTTGAGCACGAGGACGAAGACAGAGACTTTACACTGGACGCGCGCAACGCCGCCTTGGCGCCGGACACGGAGGAAATCCACTTTTGCAGCGACGATCTCAACCCCACGACGGCTCTGGACCTTGAAGACGACGAACCAGCAACAGAACCAGATACCCCCAACCGCAAGAACAAGAGAGACGAGGAGGACGAGGGCGTGGCCCACGAGGCCGAAACGAGCCCCAAAAAGCTCAAGGTGGAGATTTCGGAGCTCGAGGTGGAAGGCGAGCTCGAAAACAGCTCGCCCATCACGCCCACGTTACCGCAGGACTTCCCCTCGCTTCCACAGCCGACTCTGTCGTATTTGACGCCCAAGTATCTTGTTTCCGACGAAAAACGGCGCGAAGCCGTGCGCTTCATCCACACGTGCTGTCTGACGGCCAAAAACCTGCAGACGCAGCAGAGATCGGTTCTTTTCGGGCAGTTCATCAAACACGGGCTGTTTCGGCTCGTGGCCTTTGCTCTCAAGGACGACAGCATACTCATTCGGAGTCTGGGAACGGAGCTGGTGGTGACTCTGGTGGACCACGATGCCAATCTGGTGCGGGGGATTGGACAGGCCGCCGATCTGGGTGCCGACAACGGAGACACCACTCCAGACGTGTCGATGATGGACGTGACTAACATGGTGGGCGAGGCCGTGGACCAGCCCGCACTACACAATATTCTGATCGATCTGTTGATAGCCGAGCGAGACATGGGATTGCGGACACAGGCCGTGGAGACCCTCAAGGCGCTGTTTGACCCCGAGACGGGCGAGCGGGCGGAAATGTACATTCGGCAGCTCTACAACGGCCCCATGCTGCGGCTGTTTGGCCCTTTGATCGAGGACTCGGGCTCGGACTTCACGCTGTACGAGCATCTGTGCGACCTGCTGAGCTTCTGCTCGATTTCGCACGGCTTCATTGCGCGCGACTTTTTCATCCACAACAAAATCTGGGTCGCCATGTCGCGGCTGGTGCTGGTGTCCAACAAGCAGATGCAGCTGGCGGCGATCCGCAGTCTCAAGGGCGCGCTGGTCGGGGGCGACGAGCTGGTTCTGTCGCACATGATCGACAACAAGGTGTTTGGCCCCATGCTGACGCTGCTGGTGCAGCTGGGCAACCGCAACAACCTCATGCACTCGGCCTGTCTCGACTTTCTGCATATCGTGCGGGTGGGGGTGACGAAACCCGAGACCCGCGCGTCCATGGCCCGGGTCCAGACCCATCTCGTCGACGAGTACACCCCCGAGCTGCAGCAGCTGGCGTACACCGGTGTCGCGACAACGCTGCTGGAGATTCCGCCGCCGATACCCGGCTCGGACGACACGGAGCCCAACTCGCCGACCCAGGCCAAGGCCCAGGACTCGCTGCGGGCACGTAACTGTCTGGTGAAGACGCCGAGCTCGTCAGCGACGCCCAAACGGCGGCTGGTGGCGCGCACGGCGGAGGAGCAGCGGGAGGCCATCGAGGCCGTGAGAAGGAAAAATATTCTGGAGCATCAGATGAGGGAGGAGCGCGAGCGCGAGGCCCGGGGGGAGAAGAGCGAGAGCGAAGAGAGCTCGCAGGGCCAGGAACGGACGGAGGAGGAGGCCCAGGGAGGCGTTCCGTCCAGCGTGGAGGTCGCGCCAGCAGTGGGTAATCTCGGCTAGCCGCAGTGTATAATATATTTTATTAGGTAATGGTGGTGGTGTGGTGGTGGTGTGGTGTAGAGTTGGGCTATTGGTCTGATGTGCAAGTATACCTTGTTGCTAAACGGTGCATGTGGGCGCTTGCCTGGAACGAAGGAAGTGTCTGTATTCAGCGACAAGAGCGTCTGTCTTCACCAGCAACCCCGTCTGTCTTCAGCGACAAAAGCGTCTCGCCTTAATGACTGGATGAGCAGCCTCTAGGGGAGGTTCAAGTACGACTACAGTCGGACATTGGTATTCATGGTAAGACTACGTTGAATGAACAACATCACTTCTTTTGCTTTTATTGGTATATTGCAGTATAGTGTGTAGCTACTTGTAGAATGGGGTATGGTGTATCAGTCACATTCTCGATATTCAGCCAGTTGATGATTCTCTGCCTCACTCACATATACTCCGGCATGTAACTGTCGCTGATATCTGTACCTGTGAGAGAGCCCTCGAGGGTTGCTTCGCCCTTGCAGACTCGGAGGGTAGCCACCTCGTCCTTGAGACAGCTGTTCTCGGTGAGAAGAGACAGAATGTTGGATTTGAGCGTGGTGATATCGACGTAGGTGGTGGACTGAAGGTCGGTGTACTGCATTCGGAGATGGTTCACTTCTTTCTTCAGAGAATCATTCTCCTTCTGAAGACGAGGGATTTCGGAGGTAAGGGTGGCAAGTGCAGTTTTGAGACTGTTGACTGCCTCGTCGACAGGGGAGGGGTTTGACATTAAGACTTTGGTACTGTTTTGGTATCGTTTTGGTATCGTCTTGGTATCCGAGTGAGTGAGAAGTGGTGTTTAAGGAGTTGAGTACAAAATCGATTGTTATTAAAGAAGGTGAGAGCTTACACCCAATACTGTTTGTACACTGTAATAGACTGAGGCAACCGCTGTACTACGCTGTAGTCAGATGTTGTCCACGGTACAGAGGGTATTTACCGTCCACGACTATCGGCCCTCCCCATACATTGTATAGAACCACTGGACCGTATACTGCGTGCCATGAGGTTTTCAATACGAGCAAGTCTATAAACGAGCTTATGGAGGTTCAATAACTGAGCAGCTGAATTTCTTGGGACCACTTGACCTCCAAACAGACGTTTTGTGAGAGTCCCACAAGAACACATGTATGGGTCAAGCATCATACAGACCTCAAAGCCAGGTATTCTTGTACCTGGAGGTTCATCTGCTATATATCAAAAATCAGGAGCAAATCATGCGTCAAATGATATACTTTTTGTGAATTAAATCGGGTCATAAGTTGGTTTTAAAGACACAAGAGGATATGTTTACAAAGAATACAGTGCCAGTACAGTGCCCACCAGGAACTGCATTCTTCATTATGAACAAGACGACCAACTCAGTAGTACTTGTACCATCTTGCAGTCTCATCGTTCAATTTATAGCATGCGAAAAAAACGTCCTCATATACCTACAGCTTCTACGAGACACTCCACTTTCCTCTTCCAAACTGAAAGATCCCACGAACAGCTACTCTTGCCAAACTCGTGTCTTCGGTACAAATGGGGAATTGCAAGCTCACACTGTGTCTCAACGTGTTCGCTACAGTACTGTACTTCGCCAACATGTTCAAGTGCACCCGGACCGGTTCCAACACGTTCGATGGCTGTCTTGGCCATGTTCACGTGTCTCACGTCGAGATAACCACCTTTGCGATTTAAAATACGACGAGAAAAGTACAAGTAACAACATACCAAAGAACAGGTTCTTCTTACAACATTGATCAACTACTTTACCTTCCTCCAAACCTCCCTGCCCACCTCTTCTGCCTCCGCATACTATCACTCCGCTGACTAAGCTTATCACCACGCGCCGAATCTTATTTTTGTCTAACGGCCCAGATTACCCATTTCACTTTTCTCCACTAGTACAGCCCGTGTTTGTTTCTCAGCCATGGTGCTGCGCAAAAACATTGTGTTCCACGAGTCCAAACGCGTCTCCGACACGGAATGGCAGTATCCCGAGACCGGCAGCATGTGGGTGCACATCCCCAGCGAGTGGAGGAGCCCCGACGAGTTTCTCGAGTGGTGCCAGCAGCTCAACGCCAAGCTGGACACCAAAAAGCGGTACCGCGTGTCGCACTCGGGGCTCACGCGCACGTACTCCGTGCTGTCTATTTGCGGTCACGCTGGCCAAAGCCAGGCGTTCTTGCGATCCGAGAGCCTGCGGGTTATTGAGATTCCCGACGAGGTGATTGTGGACGTGCGCGGTAATCTGCTGGAGCCCGTGGGGGTTCGCAACAGCGAGGGCATGACCGTTTTGACCCGGCCGTCGAGTGACACCAATACTGCGGGAACAGGAACCACGATAGGATCTTCAGGAACGGGATCTTCAGGGACAGGAAATACAGGAAATACAGAGTCGACAGAGACCACGACAAACATGACAAACACAGCAAACACGACAAACACGACAAACACGTCCAACGCTGCTGAACCGTCAACAGAAGCCGCAGACCCCCCCGCCAACCCGAGCTCACCCGTGTTTCTGCTCAGTCCAACACCTCCAGTGGTGGAGACAATCGCGTCGACCTCTCCTCAGCCCAGTGCGAGTCCCACGGTGCCCTCGCCTGTCGTGCGGCCCAGCGACAGTGCTCCGGCCGCACCCACAGCCGCTACAATGGCCGGGGCAGCTGCTGCTCAGGCTGCAGTTTCAGCTTCCAATTCGGCCCATGCTTCGCCAACAATCGCAGCAGGCTTCCAGGCCATCAACGGCAACAGAAACTCGCCGGTGGGATTCCAGACGCAGCAAAGTGGCCCAGCCGGTCCCTCAATCCAGCTACCGCGACAAGTCCAATCCAACCTGACCTCGGCTAACGACTACAGCGGGGGCATGAAAAACGTCATTCTGTGCACGCCGTACCATCGGATGGACGGAAAGCTGGCTCTCTCCAAGGTCGCGCAGTCGCAGCAACGGGTGCCGCCTCAACTGGCCAGTTTCGAGAATGGATCCAGAAGACCTTCCCGGCACATTACCTGCCCACGGGCTTGTATGGCGTCACTCTGGAGCCGTCGCAGATGTCGGACTCGTTTGATTCCATCGCGGCCAATCTCGTGCCTCTCAAGCCGGCCTTCAAAAACTCCGTCCAGTGGTTCATTTACGGATACCTGCCGAACGCCATTCCTTCGCAGCAAGCAATGGCCAATGCTCGCGCTGCCAACCCGCAGACTCGCACATCTATTCCCATGCGACCTCTGCCACCGCAGCAGCCCCAGCAGCAGACGAACCAGGGAATCACGCAGCAAAACTGGAACCGAATGGTGGACGTGACGCGCAACAACGCCGAAATGTGCGGGAAGCTGGACAAGCGGCTGGAGACGGTCGAGAAGGAGCTCGCAAGTCTCAAAACCGCGCTGGGAACCATGAGCTCGCACGAGTCGCGGCTGGATACCGGCGACCAGCAGCGGATGCGAATCAGCAACCGCATGGACCAGTTCCACGGCATGTTGAACCAGATGGGGCTGGATTTCGCACACGCCGTCAACTCGCTCCAAAACCTGCAGCAGCGCGTGGTCCACATCGAGTCGGGGGCGTCCAACAATGCCACTTCGTCGTCCAACAGCTCCATGGTCACGTCGCAGAAACGCATGTATCCGTTTGAAGAGGAGCAGCTAGCCAAACGACGCCGGGAAAGCTACGCCAACTGCGTGCTGTTCAACTGCGAGAACGGGTTTGTGTCCCCGTCCGTCTCGCGCATGCTCAAGGATCTCAACAAGTTCCCCACCGTCACCAGTTCGAGCGGCGACTCCAACATCACCGCCCGGTTTGCTGTTCTCGACGGCAAGTGTGTCTTGCTGGCGGGGTCCAAGGACAAGTGGGAGTTTGGGTACAATGACGAAGACGTGGGGGGCTCCAACCCCTTTTACGCGTCTGAAAGTGCCAACAATTCGGCCCAGGCGTCTCCTCGAACGACTCCTCGAGCCAGCATTTCAAATCCCAGCGCTTTGATGGACGCAAACTCTTCTGCACAGGCTTCACCCGTGGTGCAGAATGTTTCCGTCGCACCACCAGCTCACCCCTCAGTACACCTACGAGGTCCCACAGGTCCTGCTGCCGCTGCTGCCGCTGCTGCACGTGTTCCGTCTCCATTGTCAATGAACACTCACGTGCAGCAGTCGCCGGTAGTGTCGTCTTCTCCTCTTGTTCAGACTGCCTCTTCCTCGGCTTCGGCTGTTGCGCCCACTCTGACGTCTGCTGCGGCCGACACCGTGACTGTTCCTGCTGGCGGTGAGTCAGTGCTGTCTGCCCCGGTGGCTGCTCTTGCCCAAGCTGTCGCTGGAGTCGATCCCGCTCCACCCACTCCTCCTGCTGCTGCCAGTCAGGAGCTCCACCAGTTGTCGACTGAGCCGGCTTTAGCTCCCGTCACTGTGGAGGCCCCGGGTGGTAGTTCTGGGGCTGGTCCTGGGTCTGCGGTTGGTGCTGAAAGTGGCTCAGAACGAACCTCGCAAGTTTCGCGCGTGTCACGTGTTTCTGAGCACGTTTCTGAACGCGAACAAGTCTCCGAACGAGAACGTGAACGTGAGCACGTGACTGCCCCCGACCGAGCTTCTCAGGCTTCTGCATCTCCAGTGATTGCGTCGTCGGACATTGATATGCGCCGAAATGAGGCCCGCAAACAGCGCCAGCAGCTGCTCGAGCAGGAGAAACGCATGTCCGAGTCGATCACGGCGTCGCTCACCACTGCGGACAGCTCTCCCGTTGCCTCTGCCGCTGTGCCTCCTCGTCCTAACTTGTCTCCGGTCGACGAGCGCACTCTCGAGCGAAACAGAGAGAGGGCCGAGGAAGAACGGCTGGAGCGTGAGGAGCGCGAACGACGTGAGGCCGAGCAGCGAGAGGCCCAGGGACGTCGAAAGGCCGCCCAAAAGGCCCAGGCGCGAGCCAAGGCCCAGCTTGCCGCCGAACAGGCTGCCCGGGACGCGGCGAGGGAGCATGCCCGGATCACGGCCGAAAAGAAACGTGCCGAAGCCGAGGAGGCTGCTAGATTGGCGCGTCTGGAGGAGGAGGAGCGTGAGAGGGAGGAAGCAGAGCGTGAGAGGGAGGAAGCGGAGCGCGAGAGGGAGAGGGAGGAGGCAGAGGTTGCTCGTCAGAGAGAGCAGGAGGAGACTGAGCGACGAAGGAAGGAGAAGGAGGCTGCAAAAAGTGCGCGTGAACCCACAGGCAAGCTCTCCAAGAAGGCGAGGAAGGCCAATGAAGCCCATGATGCTGCCCTTGCTATCATTAACCGTCTGACCAGCGAAAGGGAGGAGGACGGTGGTGGAACCGGCTCGCAGTCCGATCCCCAAAGAGAAACCACCCCGGTAGCTCCAGACGTGTTTTCCCAGCCTACTTCTCCTCCAGCTGCTACTGCTTCCGAGAGTGCTGCTGACTCAGCTTCTGCTTCTGCTGCTGCTGCTCCTGCTTCAGCTCGTCCGACTTCTTCCACGGGCTCGACTATCAAGGAGCGAGCGGAGAAGATGCGTCTGTTGCGAGAAAAACGGAAGAGCGTGGAGCCCGTCAAAGCCGAAAAGAAGGCTGCTGCTGACGACGAGAACGCTGACAAGACTGGCAGGTCTGGCAAACAATCTGCAAAGTCCTCCGAGCAGCCAAAGAAGAAGAGCACAGACGAAAGCGGCAAAAAGCGGACAGAGACTCTGGGTAAACGTACTGAAGGGGCCCAGAAACGCCCTGATAGTGGTGCCAAGAGACCCGACTTCGCGAAGAAGACAGCCTCTAAGAAGGGTGTTTCCAAACCCGCTGCTTCCGCTTCTTCCGCCACCAAGACGGGGATGTTTGAGCGGTTGAAGAAGGCCATTCCTGGCCTCATTCCTCCGCCGCCTCCTCCTCCTCCTGCTGGATCTTCCAAAAAGGGAAAGAAGGACAAGTCCAAGGCCAAGTCCAAGCAAAAGGCTGGCGTTTCTTCCGATTCCTCTTTGTCTGACGCCATTTGGATAGATATCAGTGATTAGGCTGGGGGGCAGCTGGGGACTGTATATTTTGGGGTAAGTCAGAGCACCCCCTAATTGTCAGCACCCCCAGAGGTCACTAGTCCCGAAAAAACTTTAAGAAAATATGGT